>OZ024826.1:34210161-34629531 GCA_964016985.1 Anodontia alba | reverse complement strand
GGGCTGATCTTGGACCACTAGTCCATTGTTTCTAATGGTCCTAATGTTTCCGTGGGAAACTAGAGCTAAAGCTCTAATTGAAGAGTTAACAAAAACTGCAACAAAATCTTTAACATTCTGTAAAAACCGGCAAACATGGGGGCATCTAAGGACGAAAGTTTAAGGTGCGAAAAACTAAGCAGCGAGTTGACCAAGGATCAAACCACCGGAGCCAATGAAATTATCTGTTACAAGGCTACATCATATCCCATAATGCTAATTTTACCCTATATATATATATATATATATATATATATATATATATATATATATATATATATATATATATATATGTATATATATATATATATATATATATATATATATATATATTTTTTTTTTTTTTTTTTTTTTTTAAACTTACAATGAATATATTTTTTTTTTGTAAAAATTGTCAATAATTCTTTTATTTTATTTAGTTTTTTGCAAATAAATATATATTCTATATATTGTGATTTTTTATTGTCCACATAAAATATTGTATCAATGCATATTTAAAATTTGCAAAAAAATTATGTATACATCGCACATAAATATTTTTATTGTGAATAAATATATTTTTATTGCCAATGAATATTTTATCGTAAATAAATATATTTCTATTGGCAATAAATATTCATGTAGCAAAGAGATATATTTTTATATTGCAAATAAATGTTTAATTGTAAATAAATATATTTTATTGGCAATAAATATCTTAATATAGAAAACATATTTTTAATATGGAACAAATATATTATCAGATACAATATTGCAACGTATATCACGCCATACTCATGCCTCTCCATACAATGATAACCATATCTAAGGATTCTTAAAATGAAAGGGAAAATGTAATATAACCAAATTGAGGGCAGGATAATAAAACATGAGGTAAACGATATGATCACTCCATTTTCTAAAGGAATCCAGAGGGAGTCTGCAAACTACTTAAACAAGTTATACAATTTTAATGATTATGTTTAACTCTATTTTGCACACTCTAATTGTTATAGCTTTCTGAATAGACGCTCTCAAGTGTGTTTGTCCGCGAGAATACTGGATAAAAGCTGTGGATGAAAGTACGTAAATCTAAATTCTTTTTGAAGTATACGGAGGTGCTTGATCTTTTATGTGATTGATATATTCAGATACTTCATATACTAAAACTAAGACAATTTATAGTGTCGACTAATTGGTATTGGACTGTGAAGGTGAAGTTTTACCTTTACAAGTGTGTTTGTCTGCGAAAATACTGGCCAGTTGTAGATCAAGAAGACACCGTTTTATCCGGCGTTACCTTAAATTTCGTGGATTGTGCCTCGGTCTTTGTTTCGTCGGTAAAATAGTTTTAGCAACGGCCAGTTTATGATACAAGGTCATTTTCAAATGCATTTTCATCCATTAGCAGTTCAGAAATTTTGAGAAAATGAAAAAAGTACGAACTCCTCTGGTAAGAATGCTTTTTATTGTATGGCCGAACCTGCACAACCATTTTCTCTTTGAGTGTTTGACAATTTCGGCAAAGTATATGTATCAATTGAAGATTTAGCAGTTAGAGCAATATATGTAGATCCGGATAGGCTACTTTTCGTGTTCGATGAAACTATCCTAATATTTTAGATAAATGTTTTTGTCTACCCAACGTCAAACGCGGTTCTTAAAATGGATAAAATCCTACGAAAAATGCCGTAATCCGGCGTTATTTGACCGAAAATCCGGCGTTACGACCGGTTATCCGGCGTTACGGTTAGACGCGGTGTTGATGCTTAGAAGAAAATGGCGTCCGACAAGAGTACAACGTTAGAACAGGCACTAAATACTGATAGTATTCAGAAACGAAATTATATTGAAGACATAATGTTTTTTTTTTTTTTTTTTTTTTGTTTTCTGTTTGTTTATAAAGATTTCGTTTTTTTAGAAGACGGCACGCGTTTTACACAGGAAACTGAAAAGTGTATGCACATAAATGGTGAATTAGACTATCATTTACCAAAGTATTTAAGTACTTAGAGCTGCAAATCTTCAACTTTAACCCAAGTTGTGTTTGGCACACCCAATTTTAGATTACCTCAGTGTCAACGCATAAAAAGGTAAATAAGTGAACTCCAGAACTGATCCATTCAGATTCATATCAATTTCTCAACATCAAAGAGGAAGTCAAACGAATAGAATTATACTGCAACAAAGATTAATATCAGATGTCAAGCAGAGCTGGCAGTCCTTTACCAAAAAGGTGAAACCCAAAATTAACTGAATATAACTTAATAGTACATAATTGTTAAAGGGAAAAAATATAAGTGAAACATTACAGACCCTTCAACAAACAAGAGGCCTATGGGCCGGCCATAATTCGCTCACCTGAGTAAAACAGCATTGCATATCAGCAAATGCCAATCTTCCAGTATTGCCAAAGTACCTCGGGCAGACATTTGGCAGAACCGTAAAAGGTCAAAGTTTATCCTAGGACCATCATTTGAACAAACTAAAGGACCGTGCATGCGTCCCAGACGCTGTATACCACGATTCAGATTCAAACCAACTTAGTTCTGGAAAAGAATGTGTTTTTTTATTATTATTATTACTGTTATTTTGTTTTGCCATATATCAGCATTGCAGTTATCTTGTCCAAAAGTGCGAAACTATTTGAATAAATTGTTAGAACCACTTCGACATAAGGCCGCATGTAAGATCTGGTGAAAATTGGCAAGCGGTTGAAGAGAAGAAGACATTTTAGGTTCTATACGACTTTAAACATGTACAAAGTCCATGTGCAAGGGCAGATACCCCATCGGATAAAATTTTGATTGTACGTTGTGATTGTAACTAACAAGTTTTACTACTTTAATAATACATTGTAAAATTCAGGCATTAGTCATTTATTAAATTGGAGAAAATATTTTTGTTTCAACTTTTTGTACGGAGACGCAAATTGGACCTTGCTATAAAAAGGTCAAAGGTCATCCTTGAGTAATTATCTGAACAAATTTGGCCGAACTTGAGTCCCCAAAACTATGTACCAAGATCTAGTCTCAAATTTTTTCTTGGTTCTGGATAAGAAGATTTTAAATGTTCTTTTTTTTTATTTTTCTTTTTACCAAATATGAGCATGGCGGCCATCTTGTTCAATGGTTTGGACCCATTTGAACAAATAGTCAATATTTCATGTGAAATCTGGTGAAAATTAGAGTAGAAGATGTTTAAAGATTACATGGGTTTAAACATGTATAAAGCCCAGTGGCAACGGCAGACAAACCCGAGTGTTTGTGTGTGTGTGGGTGTGTGTTGGGGGGGGGGGGAGGGGGGTGAGGGGAGGCAAAATTTTGATTGTCACTAAAAGGCTTTAGTACTTTGATCATACGTACATTGTAAGTGTCGGGCATGAGTCTTTAATACATTTTAAAGCACTGTATTTTGACCTATCATTTGTACGACGGAACCTTTCCTAGAGAAACAAAGAAGGCTGCCTACCGAAGGCTTGTGCATCTATAACTAGTAATTAATATTCAAAAGTTAAAGCCAGTCCAACTGAGACGGTACAGAAGACTCGCTAGATTGACTCAAATGTCTTGATAGTAATACGATTAAAAAAAGGTAAGAGAAAAGTCCAGGGAGTGCCATAATCACAAACCGCAGCCCTTCCCAGAAACCAAGAGGAAGAGGAAACCGACAAATCAAAACAAGCACAAATCGTTCAAACGTACGAAAAGCACTAAGATTAGCTCTCTCTTCCCCAAGTGAGGTAATCGCAATGCTTAAACGACTGAAAAACACAATAAAAAAAATGGCACAAGGTAAGACATACAACAAATCGCCTCGTAGAATAAAGCACAAAGCACCAAAGAGTAAGACTAACACCAGGACCACCGCCTTAGAACGGTCAGTAGAGTAAACCACCGGGTAAAGTAGAGTAAAGTCACCGAGACTGGATAAACTATAGTGATCTACATTGATCAACAGGGTTTCAACTGATAACTGATAGTTTTCGTTTGCTCGAGTATTCATGCGGTGCTGTTTGACACACCAGGGATCTCCAAGTGTCTCGAGACTTTGTTTCCGTTGAGTCCTTATTTTTTGCTGGCGTGGATTTCCAAGTGTCTCAAAACTTTGTTTCCGTTGAGTCCTCATTTTTGCTTCATTATATGCTTTACCTGTGATGTATTTTTGACAGTAATTATTCTTGGATGAGTTGAATACCTACACGCAGACCACCGAACAAATAGGCGTCCACCGAACAAATAAGCGAAGATTGGGATACCGTAAAGCTCGCTCTGGGTGCATTTTGTTCTTACATATACAGATCACTTTGCAGACAGAGAACAAACAATTTGCATTTCCCATGTAAGTGTATCTACTCCCCTCAATGATCTTTGAAAGAGATGTCTCGCACGAAATCTGTTGTATAAGTGAATTTCCATAAAAACCACTACGTGAGTCATCTTAGTTCACTAGTGTCATACAATGTCCTTACACACATTTCATTCAGATAACTTTCCTTTCAGTCAGTTTTTACTCCAAAACAGCCCAAATAACACGACACATTACAGTAAAACTTAAATGACTAGAAGGCTGATGACTCGTTTACCCTGGTTGATTCGAAGTGGTTTTGAGTCCCATAGAAATTCTTCGATAGCTAAGATAGCTAAAGAAAGTCAGTATGTAGGCCTGTTTATGGAATTTGTTTTCTTATTTTATCATGAAAATTGATGCATAAGATTCTATTATTTTATAGAAGGCCGAAACGGATCCCTTCATAATCCCTATTTGCTTCCTGATCTGGCGCTATGATACATTCAGTAGCTCGAACTGCCCTTTCTAGAACAAATGTCCATTATCCCAAAGATATTCGAGCCACTGAAGTTTAAATGTAATTTATAGAGTGTGAATCAGAGGCTGCAGCAAAAGGAAATACGTTTAAAGTAGATACGGTAAGATTAAAACATCTTTTTCCAGCCATTGCAATTTTCAGAGTTTCATAACTCCTAAAAAAATACAGCACTGACTAATACGGTCTAACCTTCAGCTAACTTTCTATAATGTTCCTGGTCTACGTCATATTTCGAACACTTTGGTTCGATTTCAGTGCTATTTGCCCTGCTGCACCCGACAATAATAAGAAGAAAATCAGTCAAAGAACTAAATGCCTTTTTTTTTATATTATCATATTTAGTTGGATAATTGTATTACACAAAGCAAAGTGACAGACGGAATATTTTCAGTATAGCCATTTATATAATAACACCGTCTGAGAGAGAGCCGAATGTTCGGAAGATGCATTTTCAGACATCATAAATGTTTATGTCGAGACTATAAACAATATAATAACTTATTAGTACTTAAGTGTTTTGATAATCATCAAGATATTTCTTGTCATTGAAACGTGTCCAAACGATGATAACAAATTTCCGAAATTCGAAGAACTCCAAACCAACAACAAAATGAATTTGTCTTGAACAGACATATTTTCGTCTAGTAAAAGGTCTCTCGTTTCACATGTAAACAACAACGTCTCCGTACTATAAAGAGCTTATCTGCTCTGATCTATGACATGGACTGTACCGGGGGCCTGTTTCACAAAGTCGTTTGTAAAGAATTTTCATCGTACGAACTTCACACGAAGTCCTTTAGTCAAACCATGTTCAACAAAACATTTAAAACTTATTAAGTTTTTATTTTATGATGCAAATAAAAGCAATATGGCTTCGTGGCAGCGTCGTTTGAAATGAATTTGGTGTTTAAAAACGATGACAAGAAGTTGCAAAAAAAAAACTGCGAATATTTTAGGATAGCTTTAGACCTTTTCGATGGTATGAACGCTGAATTTATACCTGATGAGAGTTCTTTTCGTCGTTTCAACCGACAAATTCATTTCAAAACCCGCTGCTATGATAGATACGGGTATAACGCTGTAATTTGGTTCTTTAATTCACATCTTGTAAAATATTCGTAATTCTTGAATCTTCGTAGATGTAGTTTGATTTAAGAACGTTATACGATAAAAATACTTGACAATCGAATTTGAAAAATGGTCCCTGATCCAGCCCAAATAATAAAAAGAGCAGACCAACTTAAGCTCTTTACGCTTGAACATTATATTTTTAACGGTTGTAAAAAGCTACAAAAGGAACACGGAACTGCCTAAACAGCAGATTGGAGACTTGATAGCACGTGAAATAAGGGACCGTTTTATGAGAGAAGACATATGCCGTATTGTTTAAGACAAAGTCATTTTGTTGTTGGATTACAGTTGTTGGAATTTTGGCAATCGGTTATCATCGTTTGGAAACGTTTCAGTGACAAGACAGTGTAAGAAAAATCTTGATGATATGTTATAAACATTAGGTACTAATTAGTTATTACATTGTTTACAACCTCGGCTGAAACATTTAAGATGTCTGAAAATGCATCGTACTCTGCCAAATATTTGATTCGGCTATCTCTCAGACGGCATAATTATATAAATGGCTTCACTGAATATCTTCATTTTGCGTTGTGTTATACAATTATCCAACTGAATCTTATAATAACGAAATGGCATTTTATGTTTTGATTGGTTTCCTTTATATTATTGTTGGTTGCAACAGTGCATATAGCATTGAGGTCGAACCAAAATGTTCGAAATATGATTTTGAAGAAAAACTTTTGGAAAAAATGATTCGACTTGAACATTCTACAGGAATTATGATGGAACGATTCAATGATTTGTCAGTAAAGGTTGAAAACGATCTCTCAACAATGAAGCAAGAATTTAATGAAATTAAATTGCAAGTCAAAGAAGACCAGGAACACTATAAAAAAATAGCTGAAGGTAAGAGCGTATTAGTAGTGTTGTATGCTTATGTGATAAAGAAACACAAAAAAATGCAACGGTCGGTAAAATATGTGTTTATGTTACCGGACCTACCTTTCACTGCGGTTTCAGATACTAACTCTATAAAATGCAGTAAAACTTCAATGGTTGGAACATCTTTGGAATCACAGAAATATTTCGAGAAACTGAGTGTATGCTCATAGCGCCAAGTCAGGAGGTAAATGTGCATAATTGAGGGATTTCTATTTTATTTTATAAAATATTGTTATGCTGAGAGTGCTTATTAATGTTAGGGCGATTGTAATGAGAACACACAACGTACATGTTTATGATAAAAAAAAAACTCAAAAAGGCTTACATACAGTAGAATTAGCCATGAGTACTCGTCTTTAATTATTATAGTGATTAATTTGATTTTTATGTTTTCTCTTTGATGCATTGACTGAGTTTGGAGCCTTTATGCGAACCGATTTTTTTTATCTATTTCTGTATTAAGAGTAGCATCAGGACCCAGGGTGAAGTTGGCTAGCTGTAAAAATGCTTTAAATCCCACGGTGATTTACACTACTGACCTTTCTAAGGCGGTGGTTCCGGTGTTAGTCTTACTCTTTGTTGCTTTGTGGTTTATTCTACGAGCCGATTTGTTTTATGTCTTACCTTGTGTCATTTTGTTCTTTTGTTTTTCAGTCCTTTTAGCATTGCGATTACCTCGTGCTTGGGAAGAGAGAGCTAATCTTAGTGCTTTTCGTACGTTTGTTTGATTTGTGCTTGTTTGGATTTGAGGGTTTCCCCATCCTCTTGGTGTCTGGGAAGGGCTGCGGTCACGATGAACAAGCCATCCGTAATTGTCTAAGTCTTACTGCTATAGGTCGTGTCATTTTGGCTGGCATTCAAGTAAACGTTACGAATGGTCGGTCAAAACAGAAAAGAGATCTGAATGAAATGTGAGTAAGGCCATTGTGTGACACTCATGAACTAAGATAACTCACGAGCAGACAAACGTCTTCCTTCTCTTCATTTTTCAGCGGTATTTACGAAATTCACTTATACGACAGGGGCATCACTTCGGGGCATCACTTTTAAAAAATCATTAATGAGATAAGATACACATGCATTGGAGAGCTCTGTTAAAAATATTATATCTCTTTTCTGAAAAGGGTTCTTCTCTGTAAGAAATAAACATTGCTTCCTTGCGTTACAGTTGCATAATTTCGTTACATCCGGCCATTTCGCACTACACTTCAAATGTTGTTCGTCTGTCATTACTGACAATGACCAGTTCTAATCAACTGTGTGATGTGTTGTTATTTGTGTGATCTAAGATGGCTGATGAGACCAATCTTAGCTCCAAACTGCCTGTTGCAGATAGAACAAGAGAGGTCTGAGGAAGAAAGCTCTGTTGGTGATGCCTTAGATTTGGCTTTCCGCTTCGCTGATTCTTTTTGCTTCGTATTCACCAGCTCCCCTTTTTATGAGGCCTCGCCACTTTGTACGATCTTGTGCAATCTGTTCCCATGACTCAGTTGGTATGTTGAAGTCTTTAAGGGAGGCTTTGAGGGTGTCCTTGTATCGCTTCTTCTGACCACCATGGGAGCGTTTTCCTACTTGAAGTTCTCCATAGAGGATTTTCTTTGGCAAACGTTCATCAGGCATTCTGGTAACATGGCCTGTCCATCTTAACTGTGCCAATTTCAGAAGAGTATGTATACTCTGCATCACTGCCCTTTTCAGGACTTCTGTGTCTGGAATCCTGTCTTGCCACTTGATCTTTAGAAGTTTTCTAAGACAGCGTGTATGGAAGTGGTTCAGTCTTTTGGCATGCCGTTGGTAAACTGTCCAAGTTTCGCATGCGTATAATAGTGTTGCAGCACTACCGATCTATATACTTTCAGCTTTGTGTCAAGTCTGATTCTACTTCGGTCCCAAATACTTCCACGTAGCCGGCCAAATGCTGCACTAGCTTTGGCAATTCTAGCATTGACTTCATCATCAATGTGCACAACTCTAGACAATGTGCTTTCAAGGTAGGTGAACTTGTTTACCGCTTGCAGTCGTTGACCTTTCGCTGTGATGGTAGGCTCCTTGTAAGGCTTTCCTGGTGCTGGCTGATATACTACCGCAGTCTTTTTTCCAAGCACACCGTGTTAACCCTAAATATTGGGGTCGATAGACCAAGGCAACCAGAATGCGTCATTTGATCAGGGTTCTGCTCATGTATACGCTAGAGGGCG
This sequence comes from Anodontia alba, assembly GCA_964016985.1. NCBI lineage: Eukaryota > Metazoa > Mollusca > Bivalvia > Lucinida > Lucinidae > Anodontia > Anodontia alba. The sequence continues at coordinate 34,620,471 of OZ024826.1, read as the reverse complement.
CAAGCAGTGTTGCAAACTTCATTACGGCTTATGAAGTGTCTCAATAAAATCGAGAGTCCCATTTTCTGATCTCTAGTCTGTTCTTTGTTTGCTAAGGCAATCTTTTGGACTTTCATTTTACTACACTGCAGCTGGTGTTAGTGCCGTATGGCGGCTGTAGAACGTCTCCACGCACTTCACCATAGTGCAGATTATGTTCCGTTTCCTTTGGGATCATTTGGCCCATTAAAGTATATTTGAAAGTAAAGTTCTGCTCATGTATACGCTAGAGGCTGTATGAAGTGTTGCAAACTTCATGACTGCTTATGAAAAGTTTCAATAAAGCCGAAACTTTCATTTTCTGAAATGTGGTGTGTTCTTTGTTACTAAAGGCAATCTTTTTTATATTTATTTTACACTGTTTGCCACTCATGAAGCACTATTGTATACACATCAACAGGTACTAAATTAGATTGTTTTACAAATTATGTAACAGTTATGGTAAGGAGTTAAGGTGCCCTAATACTTAGGATATATGCGGTACGCATTGACAAGATGACACAACTCGTGCAGAAATATAGCCATCAACATGATTCTTTGTGACAACACTGATCCGATATGTACGAAATGTTTTCTATGTAAAGACTTTTTCTGGTTCTTTCTGATCAGTAAACCTATTCCAGGAATTTTGAAAATTTATATGAAGATTGCTGATGAGCCCGAATTGGCCGAAAGTACCTAATATGCTCCTTACTATTTGACATTTTTAATATTAATCAAGGGTGATGTTTCGCGCGAGTAAAAATAGTTTAACCAGCAATAGTAGGTTTTGTACTGACCGTTCCATGGTGATTCCTCTGTTGAAATTTTTCTTTTTCTGTGCATCAGTGATTTCTTATATGACGTGTTTGTTTTGTTGTTATTTCGTCTTCATTTCTTTTTCTTTTGGTGTCATGGGAAGGCTGTGTTTCGTGATTGCGGCACGTTCTGGGTATCTTCCCTTTTGTCCTTTATGAGGGAGTCTATTTATTTGGAAGGACTGTTAACTGCAAAAGTGTTTGCCACAGTAAAAAACAAAAAAATAAAATAAAATAAAAATAATAATAACAAAGAACGCACTACTGGTAAGAACACGGGAATCTTGGCTTAATTGAGACTCTTCATAAGCCGTAATGACGTTAGCAAGATTGCTTTCAGCCTGTAGCGTAACTAGCCTAATCTTGAGAAGAACTGGCCTAAATTTGTCTTCTCTAAATACAGTCTATGGGCGACATAATTTAGCATGTCAGGAATCCAAGGATTCGGTTAATCAGTTTTGTAAGTGCCATATCTTGGCGCTGAGTATCCAATACATTTCCGGCCTTGACTGACCTTCCATACCAAATTTGTATATAGGAACACGTGTGGGCAAGAAGTCCTTTCTTTGACCGGGACACCAGGCCCCGAGGTTATAAAACTTTTTTTTCATGCTTAACTCAGCTATGCAAAAAATTTGCCCCGCTAATAAATCTGAAATTACTAACAATTGCAAATTATTTCTTCCCAAACATAGCTGAGGATGTTAATTTTACTGCTAATATATATGAACTATTGTTGATATTTTCATATTTATTAGCAGAGAAAATTTCATGCTCAGCTGAGATGAGCATGAAAAAGGTTATATAACATCAGGCCTCACTTTGCCTTCAGCGAAAAATGTTCATGATTTCAATGTTTTCACTTAACGGTTTTGCCAGATCAGGGACTCATGTGTTTGGAATTACGGATGCTGGTACTATTTACAAAAAAGAATCAGAGGTATTTGTAATTCACACACACGCACATATAGTGGAGATAAAAGTACTCTAAAAGAAATAAACCTACCCAGCTAGCATTCTTTATAAATCTACAGCGGGCCGTTATCGGCTCGTCAGCGTAGCTGACGAGCCGATAACGGCCCGCTGTAGATTTATAAAGAATGCATACTGTGAAGGGAGCAAAGACACTCATACAGCTGAACAAAGTTGAAGGGACAAATTTAGTACCAAATTACGGCCAATTAGGCCTCATCATTGACATCAGCGCAGGACAGATATCTGGCATTTGTGAATTATGTGGGCTGCGCCAAGCAAATATGTGTCTTCGGGTATATGCGGACAGCGAAGATCCAGATCAGCCGGCGCAGCCGCACAATCTGATCAGGGTCTTTATTGTCCGCTAATAGAATCATTGGATACTACAGCAAGCATAACTACACATAGTCCCGTCTAATATTTTGCGCACGCGGTGCATGCTTGTAAGCACTTTTTCACTTGATGCGGCCCGTGTGATGCCTAGGTTTGTCTCAACAGTAAAGAGAAATATATATTGATCTGTGAAGGTAAATAGTTCCTATAGATTTTTTTTTTTTTTTTTTTTTTTTTGCGGGAGAAAACAAGAGAAGCTTGTTCGGTCGGTGTTACAGATCTGTGTTGATCACTGAATTATATCCAGCGTCTTGGTGACAGAACTCGTTTATTGCCAATCATTCGAGTCATTCTAGCCCCAGTTTTCTGTAACATCATCACTGTTTTAACTTCGGAATAATGATTACCAACTGGAGATGCACCAGTGTTCGGTAGGCAGCTTTTTTGTTTACCAGTTATCAGGAAAGGTTCCGTAGGAAAAATAAAATACCAAAATAAAGCGCTTGATAAAATATTTGTTTCTTTGTCGTATCCTATGGGCCTCCTTTGTAATGAAAATGTTGACACTTTAAAGACAATCGGGCTCGGAGCATCCTTCTAATGAAATCCATTGTCACCATATACGTTTTAGTTCCTATGTAAACATTTGGATTGGTTAATTATACTTACCAGACTGAAACTGGGGAGATTATGATCCGATTAACGGATTCGGCTACTTTTGGGACATTTTCCACTATTTTTACTATTTTGTTTCCGCCGCCAAGCCCCTTCCCAAAAAGCATCTTACCTAAAAAGAAAGAATTTGCTTTTAAGGGGAGAAAATTCTTTCCACCTAGAATAGACTCCTTTTAAGAAGTTGACATATTTGATTACTATAAAGATGCATTCTGAGACTTTTATCTACAGTATATACAATGTATATCATAAATGGTAACCATTGCCAGAACATTAACACAAAACCTTGCAAATTTAAGGCGACTATTAACGTTCCGGTAATGGATTCTGAGCGAACACATAAAGGAAAGCTAAAACTGACATTAGCTGATTGAGTCTTTTCATGAACAATTAATTAATGTAATTAAAAACAGTTGCTCGTCTCCTTGTAACACCATGAGCGAAATTCTATTTAGAAATTGTTTCAAACTGATATTTTTTCACATTTCTGCTCTAAACATAGATTGTGGTTACTCGTTATAACTGCTTCACCGAGGCGGTTCAGACGAGTACCCACAATCCATGTTTTAGAACAGAAATAAGAAAAATAATGTATACCCCTGTAAACTCCAGATTTACTGTATAAAAGTGGGGTTTTAGGGGGTCACAATTATAAAGGTATACTTTCTTGATGTATGTTTACAAATAAAGTGAGCCACAAAGTGAGAAAACGTACATTTTGACACGTGCGCCCAACGACGACTAAAATCATCTTGAGTCCTTTGCATCCTTTGCTATCCAAAATGCACCAAGTGAAGATTTTTATCAGACTGTGCGAATGCTGTGTGTGCATGTGTTTGGGGTGGGAGTTGGAGTGGGGTAAGGTGTTCGCTGGCCGGACATATCCGTTGCAGATAAATGGTTTCAATGGTAGCAAAATGGGACGGTATTCAATAAAAACGTTAAACTATAATACCCCGCCATTATCGTGTCGCGGACAGATAACTCTGTCAAACATTGACGAAATTTGCCCATTAGCAATCCCAAACCAGATCTCCTCCATATCAATGCATGTACCAAGTATGGTTAAAATCCCTTGACTTTTACTCGTTATCGTCCGGAAACGAAAATATGGGCGTGTCTTGGGCAGATAATTCCGTCAAAATTCGACTAAATTTGCCCTTTAGCAATCCCAATCCAGATCTCCACACTATAAATGCACATACCAAATTTAGTGAAAATCCATTGATGTTTACTCAAGTTATCATCCTAAAACGAAAAACGAACGGACGGACAGAGGTTAGACTGACGGAGGGACGGGCGGACAGATACACGGACGTCCAACGTGAAACCATAATAAATACTTGTTTAAATTGATTATCAAGAATCTTGTCTGTGGCCTTTTTCCTTTGAACTTCGTCGTCGGGAAACGCACCTTCGTACATGGGCGTCCAACGGAGACTCAATCAGCCTTCGCATCCGCGCGATCTGATCAGAGTCTACGTTGCCCCATAAAAAAAGTTTGCATATTTGGATATTCAAAATGCACCCAGACAAGATTCTTATCAATATGTGCGGGTGCTCACTCTAATCTGATTCTTCAGTTGCCGCATATGTTCAACGGTACGTTTTCTCACGTTAAGGCTATTAGTTCTGTATAACGTCACATAACCCTTACGCTGTTGACCTTATATTTGCGCAGACGTGTTCGTATCTGAGCTGGAAATACTCTTGGGTGAACATCTGCCTGGTCTCGAGGTTCAAAAACAAATTTAGTGCTCATCTCAGCGGAGCATGGAATTTGCTGTGCTCATAAATGTCAAATTACTGAACATGGAAATTTCTCTGTTGATAAATATAAATATGCCAATTTTTATTGGCATTTTAATATCTATAAACAGAGAAAATTTCACCTTCAACTGAGTTGAGCATTATAAAGTTTTATAACCTCGGGGTCCGATGTCTGTAGCTGCCTTCAGTTTACTTTCAACGTTTGGGATTTTGTGGGCCCTGACGAAGAAACAATTCACAAATGACCATTAGGCGCATTAAATTTGGTATGGTTACGCTTAATTATCTGCGGAGTTACTGTTAGTTGTGCCGCGAAAAGCGAAAAGGTGTCTTCGAGCATGCGCAGAAGAAGCAGATTAAGATTCACCCCACGCATGCGTAAAGTCTTATCCGGACAGTTGTTCTCTATTGGTACATTCTACAGTGTCCCATGATTCCTTAAGCGGACGGTGAAGGCCCTCTTCAGACCGCAGATAAGCGGGCTGATCTAGTTGTCAATTTTCGCATATGCCCGAAGACAAGCTTTTGTCTGACGTGACCCGGTTGATGTATTTATATACTTATAAGGGGACTGAATACACTTGGTAAAGATCTCGCTATTTCAGCCAAGGGACACAACTTTAGCGATTTCCTGTTTACGTTCCTGAACACCAAATCCTTTCTAAAATAGTGTCTACTCTAAAAAGGAAAGAATGTGCTTCCAAAGGGAGCACATTCTTTCCTTTTAGAGTAGGCTCTATTTCAGAAGAAAGCCAAGTTTGACAGTGCTGCATGTCCTGAAAGTGTATCCAACCATCTTATATTATGTTTTATTTTACTTTATTTTTTTGTTCTACAGAGGCACTGAGCCAGCCATCAGATGCCTTCTATGTTGTGTGGATAGAAAACACAGCGGCAGCAGTAAATGATGTCCTCAAGTTTACCAGAATCTTGCTGAACGAGAACGATGTTTACAATGTACATACCGGTGAATATACAACTCAAGTGAATGGAACATACATGTTTACATCAAACCTTTGTACACATGGCAACAAGTACGCACACATCGCATTCCTGGCTGATGACACTTTAATAGGGGCGTTCTTTGCAGGCGATAGAGATTGGAATGTGTGCTCTCATTCATCAGCCATTAGCCGTCTTGAGAAAGGAATGAAAGTGAAAGTTGCAGTAACAAAAAGATACGGAAGCGGGGATATATTTTATAATAATGACAATGGGTATCTCAGCACATTTGCAGGTCACCGAATCAAATAAGGGTCAGGTTGAAAGCTGGAGCAATGAGACATCGCAGTGTCCATAGGACAAGATGTTTCACTTCACATGACTGGATTCACTCGATGAATCTTCCACTATTTTAACAAGAAAAACTTTTTTAGCTTTCCTGCACACCAAGTCCGCCCCCCCTCACCCCCCCCCCCCCCCCCCCCCCCCGCCGCCCCCCCCCCCCCCCCCCCCCCCCCCCCCGCTGAACTTTTATCTACATTAGAATAAAGAATTTGTGCCCAAGCGGTAGATATGTTTGACAGTTGCCTCCAGTGAAATGGTATCCAGATTTGTCGTTCGCTGTGAAGACAGCCAACTGCGTCATATGTGCCATATAACTTTGAAGTCGGAAATGTGTACCCTGTAAGCATTCTTTATAAATCTATAGCGGTCCGTTATCGGCCCGTCAGGGTAGCTGACGGGCCGATAACGGTCCGCTATAGATTGATAAAGAATGCTAGCTGGGTAACCTTAACCTCGGAATTATCAAATGGAAAATGTTCTGTGGCGATAGTCTTTCATTGACGGAATATATATATATATATACAGTTGACTCTCGTTATCTCGACCTCGCTTATCTCGAATAACCGCTTATCTCGAAGTGAAAATCTGGTCCCTGCCTATGCATGAAAACCTAACAACAGATGGAAAATATTGTAGAAAAGAGGAGAAATTGCTCCTAAGGAGCAATTTCTCCTCTTTTCCACAATATTTTCAATATATCTCTAACTTCAAAAGTCCAATTACCTATCAGTTTGTTAAATGTGGTTAATCAAATTATTTTTTCCTCAATTCTGCAAACCTGATATGTCGAACTACGGATATCTCGAAGTATTTCAGAGAGTCCCTTGGAATTCGAGATAACGAGAGTCGACTGTATATATATATATATATATATATATATATATATTATATATATATATATATATATATATATATATACATGTATATATATATGTGTGTGTGTGTGTGTGTGTGTGTGTGTGTGTGTAACTCTTAAACCTATTTTCGTTTCAAAGGAGGTTTCGTTAACAGGAAATCAGGATGTCAGAAAAGTTTCCTCCTTTGTGACAAAATCGTGTATCTGGACCTCTTGCATACCTAGACTCCTTAAATGTGTTGGAACTGTATTTTCACTACATATACGCCACGAAATTCACAACTACGAATTGCAGACCTCGAAGGCCCCAATGAAGGAGAGATGACGAACAAATAAGGACAACACAAACGCCACATATGCAACCAGAGACGCACAAACAAAGAATACCTGCAAAAAAAAAAAACAAAAAAAAAAACGACTTGGAACGGTCAGTAGGAAAACTACTGGTGAGGTGTATGCTTAACAGGGCTAAAGTAATAAGCAATTTATCAGTACTGCCTTTTTGATCGATAATCGATTAGGAATCAGAGAAGATTTCGTCATAATCTAACCTTTCTGGCTAACTGTCTGAGCATGACTCTTACCATATATTATACTTTACCGTATGTATTCGGGTTGACAGGCCTGAGCAAACAGCGTAGACCCAGGTGAGACCTGCAAAACGCGGCGTCTCATCAGGGTCTACACTGTTAGTCACTCATCCACCTACTTTTAGACACAATATTGGGTAGTAAATCGTACTTGTTCCAATTTTAGAACAAGTATGGTAAACAGTTCAGACGTCCGAATCCTTACGATAAATACGGTAACGTAAAACAGAAATCAAATAATCGATTATTACCAAGTCAGTAACGATAATCATTATGTGAATTTATTGATCGATTAATCGATTATCCGATTAATTGTGCCAGCCGTAGTGCTTAAACTAGCTTTACTCACACGAAAGCTTGCTCTTAACTCCGACGCAGCTCCAAATAACAAATAAGTTTTTGGGTGCACATGTCAGAAGTAATGCTGGCACAATTGGTAGGATAATAGATTAATTGACCGATAAATTCCACACAAATTATGGTTACAGATTTGATAATAATCGATCATTTCATATTTACCCTTAGACACCCCAGTTCCTAACCTACTTTATCTAGAATTTGAACATGTATAATTTACTACCTTATGCTGTGTCTAAAATTAGCTGGATGAATGGCAAACAGTGTAGGCCCAGATGAGACGCCGCGTTTTGCGGCGTCTCATCTGGGCCTACACTGTTTGCGCATGAATGTCTGACCAAATTTATACAGTGAAGTATAAAATATGGTTAACGTCAGGCTCAGACATACAGATAAAATTTTGACCACATGTTCAGAGATTACTAATGGATGATCGATCACAATTGCAGGACTACTAATCGATTACCTTTTCAGCTCTGATTGACCAACCTTAGTCAGTAGGTACGTTTTCTAACCTTACGCCTCATTTGCATCATAAAGTAACAATGCATTATATGAATGCATACAGAGCATCAAGAGAAAATATGAATGCATACAGAGCATCAAGAGAAAACAATCTATGATCTGCATGCAATTGCTTCATTTCTTACAAGAAGCGGCATCCATACAAATCTTAACGTAGCTAGTGTACTCTTTGTATTTAGGAGCCTTTGTGTGGACCTGGCGGTCGTTTTACATTTGAACCTTGTGTGAGGGCTGGGTGCCAGTTGGTCGAATCTGGTTCCACGGTTGTTTTTATTACTGGCCATTCTTGGGCGGCGGTTCTGGGATTGGTTGTTCTTTGGTTGGCCTTTTGGCTGCTCGCTGCTGAGCTTTTGTCGCGGGTTGTATCCTCTTCGTTGTCTTGTGTCGTGCTTGGTGGATCCTGTGCGGCGTTGTGGTCCGCTTCTAAGAGAGGTGGGATCTGGTCGCTTTTATTTTCTTTCATGTTTGTCTGTCATGTCGCCCTTCGGTGGGAGTGGGGCTGGTTGTTTTGTTTTTCTATGGTCTGTGTCTTGGCCTCTTTGGTTGGGTTTACTGCTTTTTTGTGTTTTTCCAGTGTTTTTGCTTCAGACCTCTATTGAGCCTTTTGCTTTGTTTCATCAATGTGGTTTTGATTAACTATATTTTACTGTGATATTTCACAGATGAGGTAGAGGACTCCTATGTTGACCAAATATATACTTGTAATTTAGAGCTGGGTCTGAATTTAGGATGAGGTTTCTGCTTTAAACCCCTAGAAGCATTCCTATCGGCCGTTCCAAGGTTGTTTCCCCTGTTGCAGTTCTTCTTTCTTTGTGCTTCTGTAGTTCAATATGTAAAGTATACGATTCACATGAAACATCAAGACTTAATTTCAGGTGTTGTGTGCCACTTAAAAGTTAAACTATTATAAGTGCATTCAAACAACATACAACTTAACTTCCAGTAAGATTTTATGTTTTGGATAGAGGTCTAAATACGATATCATTCGTGCCCTGTACTTGGCCCTCTGCGAAACGGATAATACTTTAAGTCGATTGAAAGGCAATATTTATTCAGAGATACGATAAAAAGTCATTTCATTTTTGACCCAGTTTAAGATCGAGAGACTAACTGAAATTCTACAAGCTGTCAGGTGCCACGTTTTATGGTCGTATTAATACCATATATCAATTTATTAAACCTTTCTTGGATAATAAAATGTTTATTTTTGAGGAATATGTAGTCTTTTATAAATCTGCTTGCCACACTTTTAGGACAAATATGATATATAGCCTGTCTGAGCAAAACAGTGATCAGGTTTAACACGTTTGCTTCTTATACACAAGTTTAGACACATCAACGGGTAGTACAATGCGCTTGCTCAAACTTTAGGGCAAGTATGGTATATAGTAAAAACAAGTTTGAGCAAACAGAGTAGATCCAGATCGCACGCCGCGTCATGCGGCGTGTGATCTTGATCTACACTATTTACCTCTTATCCAAAAGTTTTAAACACATCTTTATGCAGTAATATGTGCTTGCTCACAACTGTGGACAAGTATGGAATAAGCCTGAGCAAACACTGTAGGCCCAGATCAGACGCCGCATCCGCTTATCTGATCAGGGCCTTCACTCTCCGCTAAATGAATCATTAGACACTATAGACAGCAAATGCTCGTATGAGACTTTGCGAATGCGCGGGATGAATCTGTGCGTTTTGGGCATGCTCGAAGAAGCATTTTCTCTCGATGCCGCCCATATGTTACTATATTTGTCAAAATATTCCAAGATACGATGATGAGCAATCAGTACTAACACAGATCAAACTGTTTCTAACGCAGCACCTTGATCAGGGTCTTACACTGTACAAACGACTCTGGTTATCTCAAACTCCAACTGACAGGAACTTCTGCTTAGGAGTAATTGAATTTTAAGGTAAAACTCTACTTATAAAAAATCAGCAAAATAAACCAATATTGCCTTTTTTTTAGTTTCATTAAAGCAGTACGTTGGGTTATTAGTGTTTGAGATAATGAGAGTCAACTTTTAGACACGACTTCAGGTGTGCCCGGTCAAGCATAAATTGCTCTCGAACATGCCCAAAAAGCATAGATTCAGATCATCCTACGCTGTGCAAAGTGTCATCCGGGCCTTTGTTCTTCATTCATACATTTTGTAGTATCCAATGATTCTATAAGCGTAAAAGAAAAACCTGATCAGATTGTGCGGATGCGCTGGCTGATCTGCGCCTTCACTGTTCGCATATGCCCAAAGAGACGTTTTCGCATGGCACGGTCCAGGAAGTCCTACGAACTTGTATTACTTTGAGGATAGCTGCGGATATGATTAAAAGTGTCTGTAAATTTAGATTAAATACGATAATAAACGCTAACTATTTAAAGCGTGACGCTTTTATGTATTATGGCGGCGTCTGGTCAAGGCCTACTTTATTTGTAGCTCAGTCAGCACATTTAGGATACAACTATGACAGATAGCACAATGTCTTGCAATTTGCTGGAAAGGTATAGAAATGAATCAGATGTTTGATTATTTAGGGTGCTTACGGTATGTCTGCGCAGTCTGGTTAGAGTCTTCCTTGTCCGCATGAACAGACTTTGCGTCCGTGTTTATCCAAAATGTGTCCTATGAAGATTCTGATCAGACTGCGCGAACACGCAGGAATATCTGAATCTTCGCTGGGTGCACTTGTTCACTTACGGATGTTGCGGCTCATGTAATGGTAAAATCAAAACCAAAAAACTAACAAAAAACGAAAGCACAGACCATCCTACACATCTGTATTGTCTGAGAGAAGCCACTGAATATTGAACCGCAACTTCAGAAAACGTATCTTCGTACATGTGCGAAGTCTGATCAGAATCATCACTGGGCGCATCTGGGATAGTCACGGACACAGCATAGATTGATCAGACTGCGTGGATGCGCATGCTGATTTGAGTCTGCGTTAGCGGTCATGTCAGAAAGAAAGGTTCCTTAATGCGAACACAACTTAGATTGATCAGATTGCGCGAATGCTCAGGCTGATTTGAGTCTGCGTTAGCGGTCATGTCATTATGTTAGTTTTTTTATGTGGACATAACGTAGACTGATCAGATTGCGCAGATGCACATGCTTATTTGAGTCTGCGTTTGGCGGTCATGTCAGAAAGCAAGTTTTTTTTTGTTTTTTTTTTTATGCGGACACAACGCAGATTGATCAGATTGCGCGGATGCGCAGACAGATTTGAGTCTGCGTTTGGATGTCATGTCAGAAAGTATGATTTCTCAAGTCGCGGCTTCATTTGCTCAGGAGCAACACTGATTATTGTAGAATATTCTCGCGAGAAATGAATACACTGACGAGACGCAGTGTTCGAGGTACACTTTTTCCGCTGTATCGTACGAGGAGATACAAAACAAAAAAAAAAAAAAAAGTTTTAAGCCTAATGAACCTAACAACGACACATGTTGTTTTTTTTTATCTCAGCCGGGCCGAAGTTCCAGAGGGACTTGTAGGGTGGAAGGCCATCCGTCCGTTGTCTGTCTGTCGTCCGTCAGCACATTTGACCAGTTATATTTCCACAGTCCTTTCTCATCTAACAGCATTTCATAGAAATCCAATGAAAAACTTGGTTGCTCTGGCAACCACAGATCCGATAGACTTACAACGGGAAAATGCTTGTCATTAACATAATGCCCTCAGTTTTAATTTAATAGTGTTATGACAGTTTATTCAAGATTTTTCAGACATGAATTCGTTTCAGATAACCCCTCCCACAATTTTCATGGAGGTTGCCACTAAGTGGACAGTTAGACCATGAAGGGGCACAGGGGGCACAGGGCATATGTTTCGCAGTTACAGTACCCCATTTTTGATAGAGTCAAACCATCTTTAAAAATTGTTCAGATATGACTTCATTTCCGATGAACTCCTCCTACAGTTTTCTTCGGATCGGGTTGAAAGTTGTGGACAGGAAGACCAAATGGTAGTAAAGTATATATTATTTCAAGATTACAATATACCAGATTTGAAAGTTATCAGTATTGTGTAAGATTTTAAAGACACGACTTGCTTTTCAGATAACTCTTCCTACAGTTTTCATTGAATAAGGTTGAGGAAACTTTAAGGTAAGATACACTATGATGTGGTACAGTGCATATTGTTTCGAGGTTACAGTATCAAATTCTAGAAGAGTTATTACTCTTTAAAATTGCTCAGATATGCCTTTATTTTCGGTCAGCTCCTACAGCTTTCATCCAGATATTCCGAGGTTACAGTACACCTTGTTTGCACACAGTTATTTGCTTTTTTACAGATAGTTAACACTCGACTTCATTACCAGCCAACTCCTTGCACAGTTGTCACCTATCAAGCTGATATATATTGAATGGTTAGACCATGACGTGGAACAGCGTGTATTCTTTTGAAGTGAAGTAAAAGTGCACCAAAGATTAAATTGTTATAATCCTTTAAATATTTTGAAAAACTCTTGGAAACCTACACAATCTGATACATTGTGTTATGTCCCTTGATTGCTAAAGAGGCCTATAATTAACCCTTTTTGCTGCATGCACTTCCAGGAAAATAAACGTAACCATAACAAATTTAGTTAGCCAGATGTTCACAGTTCTGAATTTTATCTTCGTCAGTGGCACTAAATCCCCAGTGTTAAAAGTAAACTTATCCCCTATCGAATTCACATCAACCATTTTGATCCTGCAACTTTTGTGACATAATCAGGTAGGAGATGCCTGCACAAGAGATACGAAGACAGTCAGTATCCACATCAGCTGCCCCTACTCGCGAAACAAAACAGGTACAGACATCAGAAAGGAGCTGCCTTTACAAGAGGTGAATAAGAGACAGCACCCACCATGTCACCTCAGCTGCCCGTACTCGCGAAACAAGACAGCCACAGACATCAGGTTGAAAATGCCTGTAGAAGATATCAGAACATAGACAGTCTCCACCAAACCGCCTCAACTGCCCAGATTTGCGAAGCAAGACAGATACATACATCAAACTAGAGGCCCAATCTCCATGTCACCCCGATGCCTCCCATCAAGTTTCGCCTCAACCTGACTTACTGTTTGGGAGGAGATGTGGTTTGAAGAATTTCAAGCTGGCGGCCATCTTGGAAATTGGAACAGATGGACTTTAGCAATTCTGAATTTCCATAACACCCCAATGCCTCCCATCATGTTTAAGCTCAGTCAGACTTATCGTTTGGTAGCAGATGTGATTGAAAGACTTTCAAGATGGCTGCCATGGTGGCCACCTTGGCTATCAGAACGGAACCATTTTAGCAATTCTAAATCTCCATGATGCCCAGATGTCTTCCACCGTTTCCACTCAGTCCGACTTACTGTTCGGGAGCAGAAAACAATTGAAGACTTTCAAGATGGCCTGAGGAGACGTTGTTAGAAAATTTTCAAGATGTCTGACACGGCGGCCATCTTGGATATTAGAACGGAATGATTTTAGCAATTCTTAATCTCAATGTGGTCCAAATGCCTCCCACCTAGTTTGGGCTCAATCTGACTTAGGGTTCGGGAGCAGATGTGGTTTCAAGATTTTCAAGATGACCGCCCAGATGGCCATCTTGGATAGCCAAACGGAACGATTTAAGCAATTCTGAATCTCTATGTCGCTCCAATGCTTCCCATCAAGTTTCCGCTCAATCCAACTTACGGTTTGGGAGGAGTTGTCGTTTGAAGAATTCCAACTTGGCTGCCATGGTGGCCATCTTGGATATCAGAACGGAACAATTTTAGCAATTCTGAATCTCTATGTCGTTCCGATGCCACCAATCAAGGTTTCGCTCAATCGGACCTATGGTTTGGGAGCTGTCGTTTGAATAATTTCAAGATGGTCGCCATGGCAGCCATCATGGATACGGGAACGGAACTATTTTAGCAATTTCTGACTCTATAATGCTCCAATGCCTCCCATCAATTTTCTGCTCAATCTGACATGGTTTGGGAGGAGATGTCGTTTGAAGAATTTCAAGATGGCCCTGTGTAACTTTGATGCTTCCCATCAAGTTTTGGCTGAATCCAACTTAAGATTTGGGAGGAGATGCCGTTTGAAGAATTTCAAGATGGCCACCATGGCAGCCATCTTGGATATTGGAATGGAAGGATTTTAGCAATTCTGAATCTCTATAACGCTCCAGTGCCTCCCATTATTTTTTTTGGCACAATGCGACTTACGGTTTGGGAGGAGATGTCGTTTGAAGAATTTCAAGATTGCCGCCATGGCGGATATCTTTGATATCGGAACGTAATGATTTTAGCAATTTCGAATCTATGTGTCACTGTGATGCCTCCTATCAAGTTTAAGCTCAATCAGACTTTCGGTTTGGGAGGAGATGTTGTTTGAAAAATTTCAAGATGGCCGCCATGCGGCCATCTTGGATATCGGAGCGGAATGATTTTAGCAATTTTGAATCTCTGTGTCACTGTGGTGCCTCCCATTAAGTTTCAGCTCAATCGGACTTACGGTTTGGGAGGATATGTCGTTTGAAGAATTTCAAAATGGCCACCATGGCGGCCATCGTGGATATCGGAACGGAACGATTTTAGCAATTCTGTATATTTGTGTCACTGTGATGCCTCCCATTAAGTTTTGGCTCAAGCCGACTTACGAAAGGGGAGGGGAAGTCGTTTGAAGAATTTTAGAATGGCCGCCATGGCGGCCATCCTTGATATCGCAACGGAACGTTTTTAACAGTTCTGAATCTCTGTGTCACTGTGATGTCTCCTATAGTTTTGGCTCCATCCGATTTACGGTTTGGGAGATGTCGTTTGACATCTGGCCATCTTGGATATCGGAACGGAATAATCTTAGCAATTTTGAATCTCTGTGTTACTGTGATGCCTCCCATCAAGTTTCAGCTCAATCAGACTTACGGTTTGGGAGGATATGTCGTTTGAAGAATTTCAAAAAGGCCACCATGGTGGCCATCTTGGATATCGGAACTTAACAATTTTAACAGTTCTGAATCTCTGTGTCACTGTGATGCCTCCCATCATGTTTTGGCTCAATCCGACTTACGGTTTAGGAGGAGATGAAGAATTTCAAGATGGCCGCCATCTTGGATACCGGAATGAAATGATTTTAGCAATTTTGAGTCTCTGTGTCACTGTGATGCCTCCCATTAAGTTTCAGCTCAATCGTACTTACGGTTTTGGGAGAAGATGTCGTTTGAAGAATTTCAACAGGGCCATCTTGGATATCAGAACAGAACGATTTTAGCAATTCTGAATTTCTGTGTCACTGTGATGCCTCCCCGTCAAGTTTCAGCTCAATCGGACTTACGGTTTGGGAGGAGATGTCGTTTGAAGAATTTCAAGATGGTGGTCATCTTGGATATCGGAACGGAACAATTTTAGCAATTCTGAATCTCTATGTTGCCACAATGCCTCCCACTAAGTTTCAGCTCACTGCACTTATGGTTCTGGAGGAGATGTCGAAAAAGTGAAAAGCTAACGACGGACGGACGTTCGGACGACGGAGGATCGATGGACAAAAGGACATGGCATAAGCTGAGCTCCAGGTGAGCTAATAAAGTTGCGGTACCTGGGACACAATTTCCCCAATAATAAGTCTATGAGAAAATTTTCCTAGCTCAAGGGCAAGTAACTCTGAAGTGAATGATCTAACCTGGCCCAAATTCCAAACTGTCCGAGATTGTATGCCTCTCCTGGTTACCTGTAAGTTTGAAGAAGTTCTGATCAAAACTAAAGGTACTACGCCCCAGACAATATCAAATATGTTGTTTTTTTATCACTCAAGGGCAAGTAATTCTAAAAGGAGTTGTACAAAATGGCTGAAATTTCAAACTTGTCAGAGATCTTATGCTTGTCCTAGTTATAAGGAAGTTTGATCGAATTTCAACAGAAAATAAAGTTGCTGTTCCTGGAACAACATTTCCCCCATTATAAGTCTATGGGAAAAATTTCATCGCTCAAGGGCGAGTAACTCTAAAGAAAATGAAGTAACTATAAGAAGAGTTGTACAATATGGCTGAAATTCGAACTTGTCAGAGATATTATGTTTGTCCTAGTTATCAGGAACTTTGATTAAATTTCAAACGACAATAAAGTTGCTGTGCCTGGGACAACATTTCCCCCATCATAAGTCTATGGGAAAAGTTTTCATCGCTCAAGGGCGAGTAATTCTAAAGAGAACGATTCGACCTGGCCCAAATTCGAACTTGTCCGAGATTTTATGCCTCTCCTGGATACCTGCGTTTGAAGAAGTTGTGATCAAAACTGAAGGCGCTATGCCCCGGACAATGTCATTTTTTTATTACTCAAGGGCAAATAAATTTAAGAAAAAAGTTGTACAATATGGCTGAAATTCGAACTTATCAGAGACTTTATGCTTGTCCTAGTTATCAGGAAGTTTGATCAAATTTCAACAGAAAATAAAGTTGCTGTGCCTGGAACAACATTTCCCCCATAAGTCTATAGGAAAGTTTTTCATCCGCTCAAGGGCAAGTAGCTCTAATGAGAATAATCGGACCTGGTCCAAATTCGAACTTGTCCGAGATTTTATGCCTCTCCTGGATATCTGCAAGTTAGAAGGAGTTGCGATTAAACTGAAGGCGTTACCGCCCGGACAACATTTCCCCTATTATAAGTCTATGGGACCTATTTGTTGCCATAGTAACCACAGTTTTAAACAAACCTATTCCAAAAGTAAATGCAGTCAATGCCCCACCCAAACAATACTACATATGAAATTTGATCAAGATTGGCCAGCTGGTTCAGGAGATGTTCATGTTTGAAAGTGTGAACGCACGGACGCATGGACGGACGGACGGACGACGGAGCCTTGCTATACTATAAGCTTACCTTGTGGCCATCTTGGATATCGGAACGGAACGATTTTTTGCATTCTGAATCTATGTCACTGTGATGCCTCCCATCAAGTTTCGGCACAATCCGATATACAGTTTGGGAGGAGATGTCGTTTGAAGAATTTCAAGATGGCGGCCATGTTGGATATCGGAACGGAACGATTTTAGCAACTCTGACTCTCCATGTTGCCACAATGCCTCCAACCAAGTTTCAGCTTAATCCGGCGTGAGTCTGGAGGAGATGTCGAAAATGTGACAAGCGAACGACGGACGGACGACGGACAACAGGAACGGAACGATTTTAGCAACTCTGACTCTCCATGTTGCCACAATGCCTCCAACCAAGTTTCAGCTTAATCCGGCGTGAGTCTGGAGGAGATGTCGAAAATGTGACAAGCGAACGACGGACGGACGACGGACAACAGCTCCAGGTGAGCTGTAGAAGAGATGCGAACACAGACAGTCCCTACAAAACCACCTCAACTGCCCGGACTTGCAAAGCAAGACAGATAGTAAATACATCAGGCAAAAGATGCCTGTAGGAGTGATGCGAATACAGACAGCCCCAATCAAGTCACCTCTGCTTTTCGATACAAGACAGCCACAACCATCAGGCAAGAGACGCTTTTACAAAAGATGCGAGCACAGACAGCCTCAACCAAGCCATCTCAACTGCCCGAACTCGCAAAACAAGACAGTTACAGATATCCGGTAGGATATGCCTGTCAAAGAGATAAAGCAGACAACCCTACCAAACCACCTCAGCTGCCCGGATTCGCGAAACTAGACAGTAAAAGAGATCAGGCAGATGTCTTAGAAGAGATGCAAACACAGAAAGTCCCCAACAGACCAACCTGGTGAAAATTCGTCAAGCTATTTTAGAGAAGAAGACATTTAAAGATTACGTGATTGCATACGTGTATATAGCCCATGTTTAAGGACAGATAACCATTGGGGACACAATTTTGATTGTATCTAAAAGGGTTTGCTACTTTGATCAAACAATGTAAGTTTCAGCCATTAATCATTAATACATTTTGAGAAAATGAGTGTGCAATATTTTCCCCATACAAATGCATAGGGACGCAAATTTGACCTTGCCTTAAAAAGGTCAAAGGTCATCCTAGGATCATTATTTGAAAAAACTAGGTAGACCTTGAGTCCCCAATGCCGAATACTAAGATTCAGCCTCAAAGCTTGCTTGGTTCTAGAGAAGAAGTGTTTTTACCATATATTGGCATGGCGGCCATCTTAATTAACGGACTGTAACCCTTTGAACAAATTTTCAGTTCCCTATTAACAGGGGGCTCCAGGTGAAATGTGAAGAAAATTGGCTCAGGGGTGTCAGAGAAAAAGCCGCTCAAAGGAGTTTACGGACGACGGACAGCAAGTGACCACAATAGCTTATCGTGAGCTTTCGGCTCAGGTGAGCTAATAAGTCAGCTGCAGATATCAGGCAAATGCTCACTCGCGAATGTTTACAGCTGAAATATGAACAACACTGTGCACATGCAAAGTCAACATCATCAGAATTACATGACAATATTGAAAAAGCAGAGCCAAAACGTCATAAAACATACCTTCGGACGTGTGCTCCTAGCATAGATTCAGAGCCTGCGCAGTCACACAGTCTGATCAAAATATACACTGGGCGCATTTTGATGGTCAAGGATGCAATGTTTCCTCATGTGGACAACGAAAACTCTGCGGGTGCTCAGGCTGATTTGAGCCTTCTAAAATTTATGACCTTTGAGAGCAATGAACGCACTCAAAGAAATAAACTTGTCCGAAGATACGTTTTCTCACATTACGAAAACATGCCTATTCAAATATACAGAAAATTTTACCACCAAAAAATGAAAATTTTCAGAAAAAAAAATCTGATATTTTTCATATTTCTGCTCAAAACCTAGATTGTGGGCACTCGTTAGAACCGCATCGACAAGGCGGTTCTAACAAGTACCCACAATCTATGTTTTCCAGCAGAAATAAGAAAAAATAATGTATATCCCTGTAAACCCCAGTTTTACTATATAAAAGTGGGGTTTAAGGGGGTCAAAATTATATAGGCATGTTTTCGTGATGACATTGATGCTTAGAAGAAAATGGCGTCCGACAAGAGTACAACGTTAGAAAAGGCACTAAATACTGATAGTATTCAGAAACGAAATTATATTGAAGACATAATGCGTTTTTTTTTTTTTTTTTTTTTTTTTTTGTTTTCTGTTTGTTTATAAAGAATTTTTATGAAGACGGTGCGCGTTTTGCACAGGAAACTGAAAAGTGTATGCACATAAATGGGGAATTAGACTATCATTTACCAAAGTATTTAAGTAGGTAGAGCTGCAAATCTTCAAACTTTAACCCAAGTAGTGTTTGGCACACTCAATTTTAGATTACCTCAGTGTCAACGCATAAAAGGTAAATAAGTGAACTCCAGAACCGATCCATTCAGATCCATATCAATTTCTCAACATCAAAGAGAAAGTCAAACGAATAGAATTATACTGCAACAAAAATTAATATCAGATGTCAAGTAGAGCTGGCAGTCCTTTACCAAAAAGGTGACAACCCTGAAGCCCAAAATTAACTGAATATAGCTTAATAGTACATTATTGCTAAAGGAAAAAAATCAAAGTGAAACATTACAGACCATTCAACAAACAAGAGGCCTAAGGGCCGGCTATAATTCGCTCACCTGAGTAAAACAGCATTGCATATCAGCAAATGCCAATCTCCCAGTATTGTCACAGCAACTCGGGCAGAAATTTGGCAGAACCGTAAAAGGTCAAGGATTATCCTAGGACCATCATTTGAACAAATTAAAGGACCTTGCGTGCGTCCCAGATGCTGTCTACCACGATTCAGATTCAAAGTTAGTTCTGGAAAAGAATGTGTGTGTGTGTGTGTGTGTGTGTGTGTGTGTGTGTGTGTGTGTGTGTGTGTGTGTGTGTGTGTTTATTACTATTGTTTTGTTTTGTCATATATCGGCATTCATTACAGTTATCTTGTCCAAAAGTGCAAAACAATTTGAACAAATTGTTAGAACCACTTCGACATAAGGCCCCATGTAAGATCTGGTGAAAATTGGCAAGCGGTTTAAGAGAAGAAGACATTTTAAGATCTGTACGACTTTAAACATGTACAATGCCCATGTACAAGGACAGATACCCCACCGGATAAAATTTTGATTATACGTTGTGATTGTAACTAACAAGTTTTACTACTTTAATAATACATTGTAAGATTCAGCCATTAGTCTTTTATTAAATTGTAGAAAATATTTTTGTTTCAACATTTTGTATGGAGACGCAAATTAGATCCTGCTATAAAAATGTCAAAGGTCATCCTTGGATAATCATCAGAACAAATTTGGCGGACCTTGATTCCCCATAACTATGTACCAAGATCTAGTCTCAATTTTTTTCTTGGTTCTGGATAAGAAGATTTTAAATGTTTTTGTTTTTTTTATTTTTTGTTTACCAAATATGAGCATGGCGGCCATCTTGTTCAATGGTTTGGACCCATTTGAACAAATAGTCAATATTTTATGTGAAATCTGGTGAAAATTAGAGTAGGAGATGTTTAAAGATTACATGGTTTAAACATGTATATAGCCCAGTGGCAATAGCAGATAAACCGGAGTGTGTGTGGGGGCGTGGGGAGGGGGTGGGAGGGGAGGCAAACTTTTGATTGTCACTAAAAGGCTTTAGTACTTTGATCATACGTACATTGTAAGTTTCGGGCATGAGTCTTTAATACATTTCAAAATATTGTATTTTGACCTTTCATTTTAGGACGGAACCTTTCCTAGAGAAATCAAGAAAGCTGCCTACCGAAGGCTTGTGCATCTATAACTAGTAATTAATATTCAAAAGTTAAAGCAAGTCTAACTGAGACGGTACAGAAGACTCGCTAGATTGACTCAAATGTCTTGATAGTAATACGATTAATAAAAAAGGTAAAGGAAAAGTCCAGAGAGTGCCACAATCACAAACCGCAGCCCTTCCCAGACACCAAGAGGAAGAGAAAACCGACAAATTCAATCAAGCACAAA
Source organism: Anodontia alba (assembly GCA_964016985.1). Classification (NCBI taxonomy): domain Eukaryota; kingdom Metazoa; phylum Mollusca; class Bivalvia; order Lucinida; family Lucinidae; genus Anodontia; species Anodontia alba. Next base: position 34,599,365 of record OZ024826.1, on the reverse strand, counting down.
TCGATCAAACGTACTAAAAGGACTAAGATTAGCTCTCTCTTCCCAAAGCGAGGTAATCGCAATGCTAAAAGGACTGAAAACACAAGAACAAAATGTCACAAGGTAAGACATACAACAAATCGCCTCGTAGAATAAAGCACACGCACCAAAGAGTAAGACTACATCGGGACCACCGCCTTAGAACGGTCAGTAGAGTAAACCACCGGGTAAAGTAAGAGTTAAGTCACCGAGACTGGATAAACTATGGTGATCTACATTGATCAACAGGGGTTCAACTGATAACTGATAGATTTTTTTTTTTTTTTTTTTTTTTTTTTTTGCTCGAGTATTCATGCGGTGCTGTTTGACACACCAGGGATCTCCAAGTGTCTCAAAACTTTGTTTCCGTTGAGTCCTTATTTTTGCTTCATTATATGCTTTATCTGTGATGTATTTTCGACAGTAATTATTCTTGGATTAGTTGAATACCTCCACGCAGACCACCGAACAAATAGGCGTCCACCGAACAAATAGGCGAAGATTTGGATACCATAAAGCTCGCTCTGGGTGCATTTTGTCCTTACATATACAGATCACTTTTTTAGACAGAGAACAAACAATTTGCATCTCCCATGCAAGTGTATCTACTCCCCTCAATGATCGTTGAAAGAGATGTCTCGCACGAAATCTGTTGTATAAGTGAATTTCCATAAAAACCACTACGTGAGTCATCTTAGTTCATGAGTGTCATACAATGTCCTTACACACATTTCATTCAGATAACTTTCCTTTCAGTCAGATTTTACTCCAAAACCAGCCCAAATAACACGACACATTACAGTAAAACTTAAATGACTAGAAGGCTGATGACTCGTTTACCCTGGTTGATTCGAAATGGTTTTGAGTCCCATAGAAATTCTTCGATAGCTAAGATAGCTAAAGAAAGTCAGTATTTAGGCCTATTTATGGGATTTGTTTTCTTATTTTATCATGAAAATTGATGCATAAGATTCTATTATTTTATAGAAGGTCGAAACGGCATCCCTCCATAATCCCTATTTTCCTCCTGATCTGGCGCTATGATACATTCAGTAGCTCGACCTGCCCTATCTAGAACAAATGTCCATTATCCCAAAGATATTCGAGCCACTGAAGTTTAAATGTAATTTACAGAGTGTGAATCAGAGGCTGAAGCAAAAGGAAATGCGTTTAAAGTAGGTACGGTAGGACTGACACATCTTTTTCCAGCCATTGCAATTTTTCATAGTTTTTCAACATCTAAAAAATACAGCAATGACCATTACGGTCTAACCTTCAGCAAACTTTCTATAATGTTCCTGGTCTACGTCATATTTCGAACACTTTGGTTCAATCTCAGTGCTATATGCCTTGCTGCACCCGACAATAATAAGAAGAAAATCAGTCAAAGAACAAAATGCCATTTTTTATATTATCAGATTCAGTTGGATAATTGTATTACACAAAGCAAAGTAACAGACGGAAGATTTTCAGTATAGCCATTTATATAATAACGCCGTCTGAGAGAGAGCCGAATGTTCGGAAGATGCATTTTCAGACATCATAAATGTTTATGTCGAGACTATAAACAATGTAATAACTTATAAGTACTTAATTGTTTTAATAATCATCAAGGTATACTTGTCATAGAAACGTGTCCAAACGATGATAACAAATTTCCGAAATTCGAAGAACTTCAAACCAACAACAAAATGAATTTGTCTTGAACAGACATATTTTCGTCTGATAAAAGGTCCCTCGTTTCACATGTGAACAACGTCTCCATACTATAAAGAGCTCATCTGCTCTGATCTATGACATGGACTGTACCGGGGGCCAGTTTCACAAAGTCGTTTGTGAAGAATTTTTATCGTACGAACTTCACACGAAGTCCCTTAGTCAAACCATGTTTAACAAAGCATTTAAAACTTATTAAGTGTTTACTTTACGATGCAAATAAAAGCAATATGGCTTCGTGGCAGCGTCGTTTGAAACGAGTTGGGTGTTTAAAAACGATGACAAGAAGTTGAAAATCTGCGAATATTTTAGGATAGCTTTAGACCTTTTCGATGATATGAACACTGAATTTATACCTGAGTAGAGTTCTTTTAGTCGTTTCAACTGACAAATTCATTTCAAAAGCCGCTGCTATGATAGATACGAGTATAACGCCGTAATTTGGTTCTTTAATTCACATCTTGTAAAATATTCGCAATTCTTGAATCTTCGTAAATGTAGTTTGATTTAAGAACGTTATACGATAAACCCAGCTAACAGAAAACGTTACGACAACGTTAGCATTTGGTTATAAGTAGGTTTGGTTGCATCCCAACATCACTTAAACCTTACCATGACGTTTGCAAAGAGTTGTAGAACGGTTATGTTGAAACCAACCATAGGCAAACGTTGTTGTCACGTTTGATTTTCAATATAATCGAAACATATATATCTGACATATGCTGTCAAATTCAAAATGTTTATATGGATACTTTGCAATGATTTATGATGTTTTATGATTTGAAATATTCTTTAGGTCTCTTGATAACGTTTTAAAAACGTTTCGTTACAATATTTAGAATGAACTTTCGTGCGCAGTTTCGTATCCCAATTTACTGTTGTGTTGGCACAATTTTGTCAATGTCATTGGAACTTTTTCTGCTGATTATTGTATATTTAACATGTTATAATTGTCAAATATTTAGATGAAAACAAAATATATATATTATATATAAAGAAAATGTTTATACGAAACTATGATCCAACAACTCCCCTGTCTTTTCCGCCAGTTCGCTAATTCGGGATCAAGAACAAAGAAGTCCGATACGAGAATAATTCGAGTGTTTTTTCTACTCGTGCGGCTTCAAGCAACACATAAGGTAATCTTTAAATCAAGCATCTGTAATGTTTTCCGTTGTATGTCTTAAATAATGATGGAATTACCGCATGTTTGCTTGAAATTCTCTACTGACATATGTTTTCGTGACTATTCAAAAAGGCGCCATTCAAAAATATGCATGCTGTATAATAAACGTACGCTGAGAGAATCATGCTTGGTTATATCATGTTAATTCTGTTGCAACTGAGTTGCTTGTAACAAAATAAATGTCAGAAGTTACTAAAAGTGGAACCAGTCCACAATTGCCTCCCCTGATTCGTTGTCCAAAATAAGGAAATATAGTCGCACAAATGGTCCCTCACTTGGATGCTGTGTCTTATGCCAGAGTGACTGAGCAGACTACTTCACTGTGATTCTTTTGATAGATCAACATGTAGGTCTTTTGAAAATTAAGAGTTTGTTTTGTTTCCTTTTGATTTCAGGAAAACAGGTGAACCTAAGCACACCCTTAAGAAGTGAGCCTACATGGGCTGTAACTGGTATAAACTGACAGGTGTTTACTTTGACAGACGAAAGCAGGAAAAGGAGCTGGTCATGGTCATGTGTTAAGTGGATAAATTTGAAAGTAAGAAATGATGACATAAACAGAAGAAAGTATGCATCGATTGCAAAGTTGTCAGCATTTTTTTCCCAAGAGGTCTTTGTATGGAAGGTAATGGAAAAATAATTGTGGTCCGAGGCCAAATTATGTCTTAATTGTTGTCGCACACACAACGTTTTTACAACGTTTCTGAAACGTTAAAGCAACATCTTTTATATTTTTTTTTATTATTTTAATGGTCAATTTTATTAAGCAAACAACCTGTATTAAGCAAGCATGCCATCATTTCCCCCAAAAAAGGCAAATACACTGAAATTCACCTGCATTAAACAAGCACCTGCCTTCAGCAAGCCGATTTCAGTTATGAACAATTAGAGGCTTGCTTATTACAGGTCGGATTTTTTGCCCTTTTAGGTTTTTTTCATGATGTTTATGATGTGTAATGTATCATGTTTTCCTTTTTTCAGGTTGCAGAGGATACTAGTGGCCGACAAGACTCCGATACAGATTAGTGAAATTGTTTATGCTCTTAGAATGGAATAAAAAGATCTAGTATTGCGCTATATATTTTGTTTATGTCAGTTGTTTGCATTTGCCATTGCTTATAGACTATAGCTTATGGAGTATCCACTGGCCAACTTTCAGTGTTTCTTTGCGTAGAATGAATACAGTTTTCATCCTGAAAGATTGTCACAAGAAGTGAGTAACTTCGTTTGGTCATCTCAATCTGTCACACCCAACAGCTATTGTTTCATTTACATGTCCAGATGTTTGCAATCTGGGCTCTGTCGACCCTCATGCAGGTTAGTTTGGGAAAGGTGGATTTATTTTACAAACAATCCTCATGACAAACTCACTTGAAGAGGTGGTACTGATCCCAGTAGTTTTCTGTCTTAATAATATTTCGACAGCCTTACAAACAAAACATCATGAATAAACGGTTTCATACAACTTTCATAGTGAAATAGCTGTTTATTGTGGCAGAAGTACCCAAGGAAGCACTGTATGCAAATATTGAAGAGCTTGTAAGTACTGAAAGCGACAAAGTGCATCATTGAAGCTTAAATCAAAGCAAACAAAGGTTTGGCTCAGATTTTGCACATACTATTAAAAGTAGATCATCTGAATCATAATTGATATCCTTTGTGGCTGCCTGCAGGTCTGATATTTAAATGTAGAGGTTTTAGAAAGGCTCTCAAAAGGTTTTAGAAAAGTTTTCTGCAACGTTGTACAAAAACGTTTTGCAAACATTGAGAAAACTTTCCAATAAAGCTCACCTGAACGCTAAACCACAACGTTTTCACAACCAAAATATAACGTTGCGCCAACGTTTTTCCAAGGTTTTTTTTTGTTAGCTGGGGAAATAATTCATAAACAAATTGAAAAATGGTCCCTGATCCAGCCCAAATAATAAAAAGAGCAGACCAGATTAAGCTTCAACATTATATTTTTAACGGTTGTAAAAGCTACAAAAGGAACACGGAACTGCCTAAACAGCAGATTGGAGACTTCGTTGATAGCACGTGAAATAAGGGTCCGTTTTATGAGAGAAGACATATGCCGTATTATTCAAGACAAAGTCATTTTGTTGTTGGATTGCAGTTGTTGGAATTTTGGCAATCGGTTATCATCGTTTGGAAACGTTTCAATGACAAGACAGTGTAAGAAAAATCTTGATGATGTTATAAACATTAGGTACTAATTAGTATTACATTGTTTACAACCTCGGCTGAAACTCTTAAGATGTCTGAAAATGCATCGTACTCTGCCAAATATTTGATTCGGCTATCTCTCAGACGGCGAACTTATATAAACGGCTTCACTGAATATCTTCATTTTGCGTTGTGTTATACAATTATCCAACTGAATCTTATAATAACGAAATGGCATTTTATGTTTTGATTGGTTTCCTTTATATTAGTCGGTTGCAACAGTGCATATAGCATTGAGGTCGAACCAAAATGTTCGAAATATGATTTTGAAGAAAAACTTTTGGAAAAAATGATTCGACTTGAACATTCTACAGGAATTATGATGGAACGGTTCAATGATTTGTCAGTAAAGGTTGAAAACGATCTCTCTACAATGAAACAAGAATTTAATGCCATTACATCACAAGCCAAAGGAGACCAAGAACATTATAAAAAGATAGCTGAAGGTAAGAGCGTATTATTAGCGTTGTATACTTATGTGATAAAGAAACACACACAAAAAAAAAAAAAAAATGCAATGGTCGGTAAAATATGTGTTTATGTTACCGGGCCTACCTTTTACTGCGGTTTCAGATACTAACTCTATAAAATACGGTGAAACTTCAATGGTTGGAACATCTTTAGAATCGCAGAAATATTTCGAGAAACTGAGTGTATGCTCATAGCGCCAAGTCAGGAGGTAAATTTGCATACTTGAGGGATTTCTATTTTATTTTATAAAATACTGGTATGCTGAGAGTGCTTATTAATGCTAGGGCGATTGTAATGAGAACATACAACGTACATGTTTATGATAAAAAAAAGCTTACATACAGTAGAATTAGCCATGAGTACTCGTCTTTAATTAGCATCGGGACCCAGGGTGAAGTTGGCTAGCTGTAAAAGTGCTTTAACCTCCCCCTCGCCCCCTCGCCACCCCCCCCCCCACCCCCCTCTGTGGTTTACACTACTGACCGTTCTAAGGCGGTGGACCCGGTGTTAGTCTTACTCTTTGTTGCTTTGTGGTTTATTCTACGAGGCGATTTGTTTTATGTCTTACCTTGTGTCATTTTGTTTTTGTGTTTTTCAGTCCTTTTAGCATTGCGATTACCTCGCTTGGGGAAGAGAGAGCTAATCTCAGTGCTTTTCGTACGTTTGTTCGATTTGTGTTTGTTTGGATTTGTGGGTTTCTTCTTCCTCTTGGTGTCTGGGAAGGGCTGCGGGTTGTGATTGTAGCACTCCCTGGACTTTTCTCTTACTGTTTCTTTTAAATATTTGATTCATTGAGCTGTAGAAAAAATCCTAGGGACTCAATTACAAGTTTGAAACGGCCACGATGAACAAGTCATCCGTAATTGTCTAAGTCTTACTGCTATATGTCGTCTCATTTTGGCTGGCATTCAAGTAAACGTTACGAACGGTCGGTCAAAACAGAAAAGAGATCTGAATGAAATGTGAGTAAGGCCATTGTGTGACACTCATGAACTAAGATAACTCACGAGCGGACAAACGCCTTCCTTTTCAGTGGTATTTACGGAAATTCACTCATACGACAGATGTCGTTCGGGACTTCACTTTTAAAAAAAATCATTAATGGGATTAGATACACATGCATTGGAGAGCTCTGTTAAAAATATTATATCTCTTTTCTGAAAAGGGTTCTTCTCTGTAAGATATAATCAATGCTCCCTGGTGTTACAGTTGCATAATTTCGTTACGTCCGGCCATTTCGCACTGCACTTCTAATAAATTTTAACAGGAATGACAAGGAGTGACCCTTGAGAGCAACAAACATACTCGCAAAATTAAAAACAGATGATCTGGCAAATTGTCTTGGCCAGGCTAGCTAGAGTAAGCCAAATAGGCCCAGTCATTGAACAACATATAAGTGGGAATACCTAGATGATGACAGAACATTTCATCAGGATTTTAAAACTCCCGGAATAGGCTCAATGTTAGCAAAGGACTAGAAAATATAACCGGCATTTAGTGAAGGACTGAGAGTCTTTCACGGCCGCCACACGGTCCTAACACCAGCTATTGTGAAGATAAATATATCCTAAAAGGAAGCGTCCTTGAGTACAAAGAACACACTCACAAAATTAACAACAGTCACGAAGCATAGCCATCCCGAGACATTAATAGAAAAAGACGTCTGGAACAAATAACGATAGCACAATGAAAAATTGCAACAGAGCAACTTAAAAAAAAATCAGCAGGAAAATTATCCTCTGATGTAGCTCCAAACAGTAAAAACACATTTATATTTTTATGATACATGTGCATTACCATTTGTTTTGTACTGTAAAAATATATAAGGCATGCTATGTTAATAGTTTGTTTTTTTTCTTCTTCTTCTTCTTCTTTCCATTTTCATATCGAACAGAAGTAGACTTGCTATATTGCCTTGCAGTCTTATTTTCTATTATTCTGACATTCAAATTTCATCTAAAAAGTTCTGTATCTGAGCACACAGTATTAACCCTAAATATTGGGACCGATAGACCAAGGCAACCAGAATGCGTCATCTGATCAGGGTACCTTTGAAAATGAATTCTGCTCATGTATACGCAAGAGGGCGTAAGCAGTGTTGCAAACTTCATTACGGCTTATGAAGTGTCTCAATAAAATAGAGTCCCATTTTCTGATCTCTAGTGTGTTCTTTGTTTGCTAAGGCAATCTTTTTGACTTTCATTTTACTACACTGCAGCTGGTGTTAGTGCCGTATGGCGGCTATAGAACGTCTCCCCGTACTTCACCGTAGTGCACTTTATGTTCCGTTTCCTTTAGGATCATTATGCCCATTAAAGTATATTTGAAAATAAAGTTTTGCTCATGTATACGCTAGAGGGTGTATGAAGTGTTGCAAACTTCATGACAGCTTATGAAGAGTTTCAATAAAGCCGAAACTTTCATTTTCTGATCTGTGGTGTGTTCTTTATTACTAAAGGCAACCTTTTTTTATTTTTATTTTACACTGTTTGCCACTCATCAAGCTCTATTATATTCACATCAACACGTACTAAAATAGATTGTTTTACAAATTATGGAATAGTTATGGTAAGGAGTTAAGGTGTCCTAATACTTAGGGTATATGCCACGGTTTTCAACACCTCCTTAGGGACCTGGCGAAAGTTAATGAATTGAAAAAAAAAAAAAAACATGTTCGACCGCTATTATTGCATAAAAACTGAAAACATTTGCTACATTTCGCGTTATTTCTTGCACTATTTTGTTTCGCCTTTTCACCGATGTCTCGCAAACGCAATTTCCACGGACTATGCACGTTCTAGGGCCGGGCAGTACACATCTCGTAAAGGCAGCAAATCTGTGGCCCCGGTACGATCATATTGAAAGTTGCGTAGCCGTGCATTAACAGCGCATGAATTGCATTGTTAATACACGGCATTTCGCCGGTTAATGCACGGCTGTTAATAATGTGTGACACTGCTTTTATGCAATAATTATTCTTCATTTCTTTTTATTTTGGTGTCATGGGAAGGTTGTGTTTCGTGATTGCGGCACTTCCTGGGTATCTTCACTTATTCTTTTGTCCTTTATGAGAAAGTCTATTTGATTGGAAGGGCTGTTTACTGCAAGAAGTGTTTGCCACAATTTAAATAAAAGCCAAAAAGATTATCTATGGAAACAAAGAACGCACTACGAATAAGAAAATGGGAGTCTCGGTTTTATTGAGACTCTTCATGAGCCCTAATTAAGTAAGCAGACTGCTTTCACCCTTTGGCGTAACTAGCCTAAACTTGAGCAGAACTAGCCTAAAGTGTCTTCTGTAAATGCGGTCTATTGGCGACATAATTTAGCATGTCAGCGAATCCAAGGATTCGGTTAATCAGTTTTGTAAAACACATATCTTGACGCTGAGTATCCAATAAATTTCCGCCCTTGACTGATATTCCATACCGAATATGTATATAGGAACACGTGTACAAGAAGTCCTTTCTTTGCCCGGGACATCAGGACTCGAGGTTACAAAGCTTTTTTTTCATGCTCAACCCAGCTATGCATGAACTTTGCCCTGCTAATAAATCTAAAATTACTAACAATCTAACAATTGCAAATTCTTTCTTCCCAAACATAGCCGAGCATGTAAAATCCTTTGCCAATAAATATGAACTATTTTTGATATTTTCATATTTATTAGCAAAGAAAATTTTATGCTCAGCTGAGATGAGCATGAAAAAGATGTTCGTGATTTCTATGGTTTCACTTGACGGTTTTGCTATATCAGGGACTCATGGGTTTGGAATTACGGATGCTGGTATATTCATTTATATTTACAAACAGCAATCAGAGATGTGTAATTATCCAACACACTCGCTGGTAAAGTGTAATAATGCATTTGAACTACCTCTGCAGAAATCACAATAGAAGGAGGCATTTTAAAGGAGTCCTGGGGAAATGCTTTGATATAGATTTATGTATGGAATGACCCTTGATGGCAATGAACACACTAACAAAATTGAAAAGGGCTGGCGTGTCAAGATTTCTGGGTCAGACTAGCTAGTTTCGGCCAATAAGATTGCATATGTGACCCTCATATAAACTTTAATAATATCCCATAATCGGCTCAATGATGAGAAAATATAAAAAAAGTAAAGTACGGAGAGACGTTAATGGCCACACGGCATTAAAACTACATGTAGTGGAGATAAAAGTATTCTAAAAGAAATAATCTTACCCAGCTAGCATTCTTTATAAATCTACAGCGGGCCGTTATCGGCTCGTCGGCTACCCTGACGAGCCGATAACGGTCCGCAGTAGATTTATAAAGAATGCTTACTGTGTAGGGAGCAAAGACACTCATACAACTGAACAAAGTTGAAGGGACAAATTTAGTACCTAATTACGGCCAATTAGCCCTCATCATTGACAACAGCGCAGGACAGATATCTTGCACTTGTGCATCAGGTTGGCCATGCCGTGCTAAAACTTGTCTTCGGGCATATGCGGGCATATGCGGACAGCGAAGATTCAGATCAGCCTACGCACCCGCACAGTTTGATCAGGGCATTCACTGTCCGCTGACATAATAATTAGGTACATGTATTACAGCATGTATGAATAAACAAAGTCCTGGCTGATACTTTGCGCATGCGCTGCATGTTTGTAGGCACTTTTCCACTTGATGCGGCTCGTGTGATGCCTAAGTTGTCTCAACAGAAAAAAATGTATTGATATGTATTGATCAATTAGGGGTATTTTTTGCGGGAAAAAGCAAGAGAAGCTTGTTCGTGTCGGTGTTACAAATCTATGTTGAGCACTGCATTTTACCCAGCGTGTTGGTGACAGAAGTTGTATATTGCCAAAGCATGCGAGTCAATCTAGCCCCAGTTTTCTATAACGTCTACATTTAGACCTGTTTTAACCATGGAATATGGATTACTAACTGGAGATGCATCAGCGTTCGGTAGACTCCAGTTACCAAGAAAGTTTCCGTAGGAAATATATAATACCAAAATAAAGCGCTTACAAAATATTTGTTTCCTTATCGGATCCTATGCGTCTGCTTTGTAATGAAACTGCGGGACACTTTCAAGACTATCGGGCTCGGAGAACCCTTGTAATGAAATCCTTTACCACCATATCTGTTTTAATATAGGGATCAAACATGGTTTTTCATGCATTAACATTCGCCAGGTCCCGTGGGAGGTGTTGAAAACCGGGGCCGAAGGCCGCGGTTTTCAACACCTCCCAAGGGACCTTGCAAATGTTAATGCATTGAAAAAACATGTTAGATCGCTATTATTGCATAAAAACTTAAAACATTTGCTACATTTCGCGTTATTTCTTGCACTATTTTTGTTTCGCCTTTTCACCGATGTCTCGGGATAATTTATTAGGGGGTATAATTTATTTTCTTATTTCTGCTCATAAATATAGATTGTGGGTACCTCGCCGAGACGGTTCTAAAGAGTACCCACAATCTATGTTTTGGGCAGAAATATGAAAAATACCAGGGTTTTATATCTGAAAATTTTCAGTTGTTGGAGGTGAAATTTTCTATACATTTGAATAGGCGTGTTTTCCTAATGTAGGCAACCGTTTATTTTTCGCCGCCAAGTCCCTTATGAAAAAGTATACTACGCTAAATTGAAAGAATTTGCTTCCAAGAAGGAAAATTATTTCCGCCTAGCGTGAACCCTTATTCAAAGAAGGGCAAATGAATTTGACAGAGGTCACCTGCAAGTGTATAAAGTCCCCGTAGGCATATTCTGACAGAGTTTTATCTATATATAACGTTAGGGGTTACCATTGCCAAAACACTAACACAAAACTTTGTGACTATTAGCTTTTTAGTAATGGATTCTGAGAAACTGGATCCTTGAAAGAACGAACAAATTAAAGAAAGTAAAAGTAGCAAATAGCAGGTAGTGTTAACTCATGAACAATAAAACAATGTAACCTGAAACACTGCTCAAGATTTCTTTCGGCGCGTAAAAAATATTCCATCACGAAAACACGCCTATTTAATTTTGACCCCCTTAAACCCCACTTTTATATAGTAAAACTGGGGATTACATGAGTATACATTATTTTTCTTATTTCTGCTCAAAAACATAGATTGTTGATACTATTTAGAACCGCCTCGGTGAGGCGGTTCTAACGAGTTCCCACAATCTATGTTTTGAGCAGAAATATGAAAAACATCAGAATTTTTTATCTGAAAATTTTCCTTTTTTGGTTGAAAAATTTTGAATATATTTGAATAGCCATGTTTTCGTAATGTATTTTGAGATATTTTATATTGGTTCATTGAACTCAAAAGACCACAAAGTATTATATACAATATGGTGAAGTACAGAAAGACATCTTACGGCTAAACTTAGGCTTGTTTTTATCAACAGGGTCTGAAGATATTCTGTAGAAACAAATCTTGCTCAAAAGTATTTTTGGCCAGTGAGAAGTTACAGTGCACCACACAATGCCTGTCATATTTTTCGTAACTTTAATATACATATATAAAAAGACTAAATACTACCAAGTCTCCGATCTTCGTTCTTTGTGTGTGTGTGTGTATGTGTGTGTGTGTGTGTGTGTGTGTGTGTTCAAAATATATCGAAAGAGACGTTATAAAACCGAGTCTACGATTTTTTGGTGTGTTCTTTGTTTCCAAGGTAACCTTTCTAGATTTTTATAAACTCGTACATTTTGACTAACATATACATGATCGGTGTCATACATTTATGAGTGTAAATGCTCTTGTGCAAAACAGAGTAACATGAGGATGGTTTTGGTTTGATATTGTCCTTGCTGGGTGAATTTATCAGGATATACAGTACTCCATTACACAAATTCTTTCTTTTGCAAACATTTAGTCATCACGGGACTGACACACACACACACACACACACACACACACAGAGAGAGAGAGAGAGAGAGAGAGAGAGAGAGAGAGAGAGAGAGAGAGAGAGATACCTGTATGAGTTAGGAAGCTCTTTACTCATATACAAAAACAAAATGTATGAGCCGGGGCACAACATTTCCGACAGAATTTGTGTACTCAGAGAATACTTAGATCTGCCTGCGGAACAGCCTTCTCTGTCCGCCTGAAGATGTTTTAGATCCCCGGCTAGCCAGTGTGCCCTGCAAATAATCTCATTTGACTGTACGGATGTACAAGCTGATCCGATGCATTGCTGGGCGAACATAGAATCTTGTAGGAAATGGTATGCCCCGATTCATACATCGTTGCCTGGACGCGGATGCAGAAATACGGGTTAGTCTGTTCATGTGTTGTATTGGGTGACGCTGCACACGTCCTTTGCCGTATTCTTCTGCAGAACCATTACTAAAATACGCCTATTCAAATATATTGAAAATTTCATCACTAAAAACTGAAAGTTTCAAGATAAAAATTCTGATATGTTTCATAGTTCTGCTCAAAACATAGATTGTTGGTTCTCGTTAGAACCGCCTCGGCGAGCCGGTTCTAACGTGTACCCACAATCTATGTTCTAGAGCAGAAATAAGAAAAAAATAATGTATACCCCATTAAACCTCAGTTTTATTATATAAAAGTGGGGTTTAAGGGGGTCAAAATTATATATATTTCTTGATGTATGTTTTCCGTACAAATGAAATGAGCGGCAAATTGAGAAAACGTACCGTGTGACACGGTGCGCTCAAAGAAGACTCAAATCATCCTGTCGTCGTTGTTCGCATCATTATGAAAACACGCCTATAACTTTCACCTCCAAAAACTGAAAATGTTTAGATACAAAAATTCTGATATTTTTCTCATATTTTTGCTCAAAACAAAGATTGTGGGTACTCCTTAGAACCACCTCGGCGAGGCGGTTCTAACGAGTACCCACAATCTATGTTTTTGAGCAGAAATAAGAAAATAATGTATACCCATGTAATCCCCAGTTTTACTATATGAAAGTGGAGTTTAAGGGAGTCAAAATTATATAGACATGTTTTCGTGATGTCAAGAAACTTCCCATCTTTTTGCTATCCAAAAGGCACTCTGTGAAGATTCTGACCAGACTGTGCGAATGGGGGGAGCTGATCTGAATCTTCGCTGGGCGTACATATCCGCTGCGGATCAAATGGGTTCAGTGGTCGCAAAAGGACTGTATTCAAAATCCGGAAATCTTATTTAAGTTTCAATTATTCTAAATATACAAATTTTTTATACATTATTTTGTTTGTACGGAGTACCTTCAGAAAGGTTCCGTCTGTTAGAACATTTTAATGTTCTAGGATTAATTTTCAACAATCTGAACTATTCCGTCTGCTTTGAAATTAATAATAATTAATTTTCAATACTACGCAACAAGTGAAGTCAGATATCTGTGAAAATATTATGCATACAACGCTCCTGACAAAAGTGATATTCAGTTAAATATATTGTTTATATATATAATCATCACGAAACATGCCTATATAATTTTGATCCCCTTAAACCCCACTTTTATATAGTAATACTGGAGTTTACAGGGGTATATATTATTTTTCATATTTCTGCTCAAAAATAGAATGTGGGTACTCGTTAGAACTGCAACCGCCTCGCCGAGTCCGTTCTAACGAATGTCCACAATCTATGTTTTGAGCTGAAATATGAAAAATATCAGTCTGATAATTGTTTTTATCAGAAAATGTTTAGTTTTTGGAGGTGAAATGGTCAATATATTTGGAAAGGCGTGTTTCGTAATGAATACGCAACAAGTGAAATCAGGTATCTGTAAAAATATTATGCATACAGAACTGCAGACAAGAAGGATATTCAGTTTTTTTTTTGTTTTTTTTTTTTTTTTTTTTGTTTTGTTTTTTTTGGGGTTTTTTTTTTTTTTTTTTTTTTTGTCAGACATTTCTATTTATCGATTGATCGATCAATAAGGGAAATATTCTTTTTTATGGAACAAAATTTCCCAAGGTTTGAAAAAAAAAATAAAAATATAAAAATAAAATAAATAAATAAATAAATAAAATAAAATGAAATAGTTGTTTAAATTGATTATCAAGAAGGTTTGCGAATTTATTGTTCTCCTCTTGTATATCCTAGACATAGTTCAAGATGGATGACGATTGATGTGACAATTTAGAATATGTATTTGGTATTTTTACATCAAAACATATTTTGATGTTACAGATTTAGTTACTGTTTGGAGAGGCCTCCCGAGCCATTTCCAAAAGAGTACACACTAGATATGTTTTGGTGCTGTCCCATAGGGTATATGTCAAAGTGCACATAAAGTGTGGAATTCTTAAAATTATCTTGGTGCACTTTGACATTGCCATAGAAAAGTGTTAAATTCTTTCAAAATATCTTGATGCACATTGACATTGCCACAGAAAGGTGTCGATTTTTTTTCAAATTATTATTGTGCACTTTGAAGTTGCCATGAAAAAGAATGGAATTCCCTCAAATGATCTTGACGTACTTTGACATTGCCATAGAAAAGTGAGGAATTGTCCCCCTATGTCAATGTCAAAGTGTATCAAGACAATTCGAAAGAATTCCACACTTTATGCGTTGAAAATGGGGGATGCTAAAATTAAGCGTGCCTACCACTGCCAGGGTTGAAGCTGCAGATTGCATCTCCACGTAAGAAATATTTGGGTCAATCTTAGTCTAAAAAAGGGTAAGAGAAAAGTCCAGGGAGTGCTACAATCACAAACCGCAGCCCTTCCAAGACACCAAGAGGAAGAGAAAACCGATAAATCCAAACATGCACAAATCGAACAAACGTACGAAAAGCACTAAAATTAGCTCTCTCTTCCCCAAGCGAGGTAATCGCAATACTAAAAGGACTGAAAAACACAAGAACAAAATGACACATGGAAAGTCACCATTTTTGAGAACACACTTTTCAGGTTCCTGTGCAAAAATTATACCGTCCTTGATGAACATTGAAATATTTATAAATAAAACGATATATATCTTTATATATTTTCTTCATACTATCCCGGAAAAGTCTCTGGAGTATTTTGGTGCCTTTCCTAGCGATATAATCTCTTGTTGGACGCCATTTTCTTCTGAGCGGCGACGTCAAAAAACGATGTGCGCCAAACGAAGACTCAATCGGCCTTCGCATCCGCGCGATCTAATCAGAGTCTACGTTGTCCCATGTATAAACTTTTCATCCTTTGATATCAAAAATGCGCCCAGAGAAGGTTCTGATCAGTTTGTACGAGTGCGCAATCGGAATCTTCGCTGGCCGCATATATCCAAAGGTACGTTTTCTCTTGTTACGGCAGTTATGATTGTTTAACATCACGTAACCCTTACTGGACAGTGCTGTTCGTCATTTAGCTGGAAACATTCGCGGTTAAACATATGCCTGCCATGGCCCCGGTTATAAAACATTGTTCGTGCTCCTCAGCTGAGCATAAAATTTGTCGTGCTAATAATTCTCAATTTACTAACAATTGCATTTTTTTCCTTTCTAAACATAGCTGAGTATGAAGACTTCTATGCTAATATATATGAAAACGCCAAATTTTGTTGGCATTTTAATTTTTATTAGCAGAGAAAATTTCAAGCTAAACTGAGTTGAGCACTTTAATGTTTTATATCCTCGTGGCCCAATTTCTGTAGCTGTCTTCAGTTTACTTTCAAAGTTTGGGATTGAGTGACCTTGGCGAAGGTGAAATTCACAAATGTGAACATCTGGCGCATAAAAACTAGTATGGTTACGCTAATTTTCCTATGCAGAAACTGTTGGTTGTGCCGCGAAAAGCGAAAAGGTGTCTTCGAGCATGCGCAAAATAAGCAGATTAAGATTTATCCCATGCATGCGCAAAGTCTTATCCGGACAGTTGCTCTCTACTGGTACATTCTATAGAATCCCATGATTCCTTAAGCCGACATTGAAGGCCCTCTTTAGACTGTGCAGAATCGCAGGCTGATTTAGGTTTTCATTGTTCACATATGCCCGAAGACACGCTTTCGTCTGGCGCGGCCCAGTTGATATATTTCTATTAATGGGACTGGATACACTTGGTAGATTTCTCGTCATTTCTGCCAAGGGAGACAACTTTAGCGATTCACTGTTTACATGTCTGCACACCGTCCTTTCTAAAATAGTGTCTACTCTAAAGGAAAGAATGTGCTCCCAGGGAGCACATTCTTCCCTTTTAGAGTAGGCTCTATTTCAGAAGGAAGCTAAGTTTGACAGTGCTACATGTCCTGAAAGTGTATCCAACCATCTTATGTTTTATTTTTATTTTATTTTATTTATTTTATTTTTTTTATTCTTTTATTTTTGTTCTCCAGAGGCACTGAGCCAGCCATCAGATGCTTTCTCTGTTGCGTGGGTTGAAAACACAGCGGCAGCAGTAAATGATGTCCTCAAGTTTACCAGAATCTTGCTGAATGAGAACAATGTTTACAATGCACATACTGGTGAATATACGACTCCAGTAAATGGAACATACATGTTTACATCAAACCTTTGTACATATAGCAACAAGTACGCAAACATTGCATTCCTGGCTGATGACACTTTAATAGGAGCGTTCTTTGCAGGCGATAGAGATTGGAATGTGTGCTCTCATTCATCAGCCATTAGCCATCGTGAGAAAGGAATGAAAGTGAAAGTTGCAGTAACACGAAGATACGGAAGCGGGGATATAATTTATAATAATGACAATGGGTATCTCAGCACATTTGCAGGTCACCGAATCAAATAATAACGTTCAGTTTGAAAGCTGGAGCAATGAGACATCGCAGTGTCCATAGGACAAGATGTTTCACTTCACTTCACATGACTGGATTCACTCGATAAATCTTCCACTGTTTTAACAAGAAAACCCTTTTTTTTTGTTTTCCTGCACACCAAGCCCGCCCCTCCCGCTGAACTTTTATCTACATTAAAATAAAGAATTTGCGCCCAAGCGGTAGAAGACATCCAACCGAGTTATATGTGCCATATAACTTTGAAGTCGGAAGTGTTTAAGCTTAACCTCGGAAGTGTTTATCAAACGGAAAATGTTCTGTGTCGATAGTCTTTCATTGACGGAATATATATATATATATATATATGTGTGTGTGTGTGTGTGTGTGTGTGTGTGTGTGTGTGTGTGTGTGTGTGTAACTCTTAAATCTATTTTCATTTAAAAGGGGGTTTCGTGAACAGAAAATCAGGATGTCAGAAAATTTTCCTCCTTTGTAACAAAATCGTGTATCTGGACCTCTTGCATACCTAGACTCCTTAAATGTGTTGAAACTGTATTTTCACTACATATACGCCACGAAATTTACAACTACGAAGTGCAGACCTCCAAGGCCCCAATGAAGGAGAGATGGCGAACAAATAAGGACAACACAAACGCCACATATGCAACTACAGACGCACAAACAAAGAATACCTGCAAAGAAAAAAGAACCGACTTGGAACGGTCAGTAGGAAAACTACTGGTGGGGTGTATGCTTAACAGGACTAAAATAATAATCGATTTATCAGTACTGCCATTTTGATCGATAATCGATTAGGAATCAGGGAAGATTTCGTCATAATCTAACCTTTCTGGCTAACTCTCTGAGCATGACTCTTACCATATATTATACTTTACCGTATGTATTCGGGTTGACAGGCTTGAGCAAATAGCGTAGACCCAGATGAGACCTGAAAAACGCGGCTTCTCATCAGGGTCTACACTGTTAGTCACTCATCCACCTACTTTTAGACACAATATTTGGTAGTAAGTCGTACTTGTTCCAATTTTAGAACAAGTATGGTAAACAGTTGAGGCGTCCAAATTCTTAAGATAAATACGGTAACGTAAAACAAAAATCAAATAATAGATTATTATCAAGTCAGTAACGATAATCATTTTGTGAATTTATTGATCGATTAATCGATTATCTGATTAATTGTGCCAGCCGTAGTGCTTAAACTAGCTTTACTCACACGAAAGATCGCTCTGAACTCCGACGCAGCTCCAAATAACAAATAAGTTTTTGGGTGCACATGTCAGAAGTAATGCTGGCACAAATGGTAGGATAATCGATTAATTGACCGATAAATTCAACACAAATTATGGTTACAGATTTGATAATAATCGACCATTTCATATTTACCCTTAGACACCCCAGTTCCTAACCTACTTTATCTAGAATTTGAACATGTATAATTTACTACCTTATGTTGTGTCTAAAATTAGCTAGACGCCGCGTTTTGCGGCGTCTCATCTGGGCCTACACTGTTTGCGCAGGAATGTCTGACCAAATTCATACAGTGAAGTATAACATATGGTAAACGTCATGCTCAGACATACAGATAAAATTTTGACCAATTCTTAAGTGATTACTATTCGATTATCGATCACAATGTCAGGACCACTTATCGTTTATCTTTTCAGCTCTGATTGACCAGCCTTAATCAGAACTTATGTTGTCTAACCTTACGCCTCATTTGCACCATAAAGTAACAATGCATAATATGAATGCATACAGAGCATCAAGGGAAATATCTATTATATGGACGCATTTGCTTCATTTCTTACGGAACGCAGCATCAATACAAGTCTTAATCGCTCTCTGCCAGTGTATCTTTGTTTTTAGGAGCCTTGTTGTGGGCCAGGCGATCGTTTTACGTGTTTTAAGCCTTGTGTGAGGGCTTGGTGTCAGTGGGTCGATTCGGATCCCGCGATAGATTTTATTGCTGACTGTTCTTGGGTGGCGGTTCTGGCTTTGATTGTTCTTTGGTTGGCTTGTGGCTGCTCGCTGCTGAGCTTTTGTCGCGAGTTGTGTCCTAATCGTTGCTTGGTGGATCCTGTGCTGCGTTGTGGTCGCCTTGTAAGACATGTGGGATCAGATCGCTTTTCTTTTCTTTGATGTCTGTCTGTCATGGTCGCCTTTTGATGGGTGTCGGGCTGGTAGTTTTGTTTTTCTATGGTCTGTGGCTTGGCTTCTCTTTGGTTGGGTTTACTGCTTTTTTGTGGTTTTCCAGTGTTCTTGCTTCAGACCTCTATTGAGCCTTTGCTTTGTTTCATTAATGTGTTTTTGGTGGGGGTTTGTAAAAACCGTCGCCAAATTTACAATGCCATATTTCGACAATCCGTTTTTTCAAAAGTGCAAACCTAATAACTTCCTAAAAAGTAGTTCAATACTGACGCTGATGTCGCTTTATTCTGCATTCAAACATGTAAGCCTTCTACACTCTGATAATTATAAATAGCAACCGAACATACAAAACCAAAGAAAACTTCAAACTTTTGAAGAAATAATACTTTAATGATGTTGAGCGCAATCTCGGCGGACGAATATAAACAAAATAAACAAACGGTGGGACTTAATTCAGCCTCCAGAACCTTCGGAAGCAGAGAATTTGAAAATAAGTGATGGAAAGATTCTCCGGAGGTTCTCCAAAGTCTCCGAAAGCGTATCAAAGAAAGATATAAATATGAATTTTTTTCGGTTTTAGAATAAAGCATCAGCAGTTTTTTAGGCTATTTACCATAAACAGTTTCAGCCGAAATCACTTCGCATAAATATTTTGAAAAAGTAAAGTATAGTGCGTCTACATGCGATTTAACAACACGTTTTTCCTAAACGTTCACTTTAATATATTTTGTTGTTTTTTATGAAAATTATTTATAAATATTTTTTAACAAAAATATAATAAAAAATAAAATAAATAAATAAAAATAATTAACGTTTTATCTACATTTTTGCGGTATTACTATCTGCGGCCCCAAGGCCACCGTGCCAGTCACTTTATGCCTTCCGGATATACCGGATACTAAGAAAACTGTGAATCGTCCGACCCAACTACAGTGATTTATATGACAAGAGTTATTGTAACTGTCCAGGAAAGACCTTTGATATGTCTGTAAATCTGTGAAGGTTCTATGAGTTTAAGGAACCTCCGTGAATCCGAAAAAAAATCCATAAATCCATGAAAGTTCCGTGGTCAAGGTCTGTCAGCCATTTAAATTTTGTAATATATCCGTGATATGATTAAGTTCCAAGGAAGCTCCGCAGTGTATCCGAGATACACATATGCATGAAAAGTATTAAGTGCAAGGCTAGAAAAAAAGAAGCAAAATCAATTGCTAGAAAAGACATTCAGTAGTAGTATTTACAGAGAATTTGAAAGGAAATAGATCCATTAGAATAAATTGATAACATTTACTCAGTTGCTGCATGCAGTTTTCGTTTTAGTCAACATTCCAAACATCCAACAGTTCTTGAATGTTTCAACTGGCGCGCTTTCAGTTTGATATCTTGGCACTCTGGATGGAACCAATGCTGATATTTTGTACACTGGAACATCAGATTGTAGTGGGATCTTGTGGGCCTGTATATAAAGACTTTTTTTTCTTGATTCTGGCTTGTAAAAGTGGTTTAAACGCCCCCCCCCTCCCCCCCCCACCCCGGTGGTTTGCTCTACCGACCGTTCTAAGGCGGTGGTCCCGGTGTTAGTCTTACTATTTGTTGCTTTGTGGTTTATTCTACGAGGCGATTTGTTGTATGTCTTTCCGTGTGTCATTTTGTTCTTGTGTTTTCCAGTCCTTTTAGTATTGCGATTACCTCGCTTAGTGCTTTTCGTACATTTGTTCGGTTTGTGCTTGTTTAGATTTGTCGGTTTCCTCTTCCTCTTGGGGTCTGGGAAGGGCTGCGGTTTGTGATTGTGGCACTCCCTGGACTTTTCTCTTACCTTTTTTGCTTGGAAATTCAGTGAGAG
Organism: Anodontia alba; assembly: GCA_964016985.1. Classification (NCBI taxonomy): domain Eukaryota; kingdom Metazoa; phylum Mollusca; class Bivalvia; order Lucinida; family Lucinidae; genus Anodontia; species Anodontia alba. Next base: position 34,578,083 of record OZ024826.1, on the reverse strand, counting down.
CACTGCTATTAATATCAGGATTCCCACTGCATTTTGAAACTGGGGGTAAATCTGCTCTGTTCTCTTATTTACAGCCATCTGGTTAGCTCAGTTGGGTAGAGCACTTGCAAGCAAGAGGTAACAGGTTTAAGTCCTGCATCCAACACACTTTTTCTCCTTAGTTTATTTTAATGGTGCCCAATGTGAATAACCCATGGGGTTGGTGTTAGTAAGTGCAGGTAGAGGCTAGAAACTGATAGTATGTTCAGTTGATGCCTTACACTTAAAAGGGGAAGGAGTGTGGTGATTGGCAGGACTGTTGGTCTGGTTAGCATAGTTGCATGTGACTTGCAAGCCAGCCTCCGTGGCTGTTGGATGCATCTCCCACTCGTGATCAGGAGATTGGGGATCGACCCCTTCAAATTCGGCAGCATTCTTTTGCAGAGATTGATCATGAAATATTTTCTGTGGTCATTTTCCTTTCCGCTGATTCATGAAGGGCTGTTGTCAGTTTCTGAAGACTAAGCCTGTCCATTAAACACTTTAAAACTCTTCCTTTCAAAAAACACTGGATTAATTTCAATATAACATGGTTGGTGATCCTCTACCAAGATTAATCAAGCCATGAAGACTTGTCAAAATATGTGGCCGCCTGGTGGGGGCGGCTTATTTTACCTATATACATGTATCTATCATAGCTACAGATAAGAGGGGGTATCCACATAATATCTTTTTTTATTTCTCCATGAAAACATATGTTGTGGGTACTCATTAGAAGTGCCTCGCCGAGGCACTTCTAATGAGTACTCACAACATATGTTTTCGTGGAGACATAAAAAAGATATCAGCATTTTTCGGATGATTTTCGGATGAAAAAAGCGCCCTATCTGTTGCTATGATCTATATGAAAACTTAAAAAATATCCTTGTCAGAAACTACTGGACCGATTTCAATATAATATGGCAGAAATGTTCCTTTTGTGACCTTCTACTAAGATTGTTCAAAACATCATGATTTTTCAAAAAAAGTACATGGTCGCCAGCGTGGGGCTTATTTTCCCTATATAACTATACAGAAAACTTTTAAACTCTTCTTTTCAGAAACCACTGGACCAATTTCAGTATGATTTATCAGAAATGTTTCTTTGGTTACCCTCTACCAAGATTGTTCAAGCGATGATAATTCGTTAAGAACGTTCTAGCGCACAGGGCTTATTTTCCCCATATATGTAAATAGAAAACTTAAAAAAAATCTTGTCAGAAACTACATGATAGATTTCAGTAATGTCCCTTTTGTGATCCACTACCAAAATTGTTCAAGCTATCATGACTCATCAAAAAACATGGCTGCCACGGGCCGGGCTGCTTTTCCCTATATATCTATACAGAAAACGTTAAGAATCTTTTTGTCAGACACCACTGGACTTATTTCAATATAATTTAGCAGAAATATTTTTGGTGACCCTCTGCCATGTCTGTTTAAACCACCAGGATGTGTTGGAAAACATGGGCCCCAGGTGGCGGGGCTCATTTTCCAATATATCTTTATAGAAATTTTGAAGATTAGTTTAAAAAAATGAGGCACTGCTTGCCATATACAACATCGCTACTCCATTTTAAAGGACCATCATATTACACTTGAACAGAGAAGTTATACAAAAATCTTAAAGCAGTCATTTTGGGTGAAACTTCAATAGTAAATATTCAAATTTGTTTGCTCAGGTGAGTGATATGGGACCATCGTGGTCCTCTTGTTATTTATTGTTAGCTATATTATGGTTAAAGCAGTCAACTTGGGTGAAATTTCAATAGTAAGCATGCAAATTTGTTTGCTCAGGCGAGTGATATAGGACCATCAATGATCATGGCCCCCTTGTTATTTATTGGTAGCTATATTATGGTTAACTTGGATTCCAAAAAGAACACCATGCAGAAATCAAAATTGATAGTTATGATTTAGGGCCAGAATAGCGCAAGGATATGGCCTGGATAGCACAGAGGTACGTCTCTGGCTTGTCACTGCTGCAGCCGAGGTTGGATTTATGGGGCACTGGGGGCAGGCACAAAACAGGGTGGGGTAGCCCATATATGGTCGATGGTTTTCCCTGTGTACACTGGATTCCTCTATCACACGTTTACGAAACACCAACCTCCGTGTCTTATAGAACAAGTGTATAAGATTGCTGAGCTTTCTGTCCAGTCGAAGAAAACATAAATAATGTGTTAACTTTAAAATGGATAACTGATTAGTGATTATGCCTCAATTTGTAATATTTTGTCCAGATACATCAGTATGAGTGACCCTGTCCACTTGTTTGAGCTATATTAAGTGTACATTTTTAAGAGTAAGGCTGTATTTGTTCATATTTATACAGAGTTTAACTCTCCAAATTGAAATGAACACAAGAAATCCTCAAATTGATTGTTCGCCTTGGGAAATATACCAAAATATGTATAATGCAATACAGCTGTACTTTATCATCAGATGTTAGCACATTTATTAAGATACACATGTAACTTTTTAAAGCAAAAGGGTATTTTGTTCTTATTTCTTGCCAGTTATATAAGACTTACATTATTAAATGAATTAGTACCAAGAATCCTCAGATAAATGGATTATCTGGTGAATATTCCCCATAATTTAAGCTTTTCAAGAAATGAATACATTAATTTACTACACATGCATAAGTTATCCGATGTGTGTGTGTGTGTGTAAATAGACCCAGTATTTTGTTTTTATTTCTTGCCAAGCAAAATGAATGCAAGGAATATAGACAGATTAGTTGTCTGATAAAATTAGTCAGAAAATATTCTGATTTAAGAAATGGTTACATTTTCTACTGATTTCATAAGTACCCCGGTACATAACACTTCTACTTACGTGTCTTTCGTTCAGGCCTATGGGCATGGTGGGCGAAGCTTGCTTACCAAGTAAGGCTTACTATCCATGGATGCCTGATTACACCCTTTATTCTGGGGTCCATGTCTGTTGGTCTGGACATTCTGATATCATTAGTTTACGGATTTATGAGTTTGGATTAAGGCTTGGGTATCACGCTGTCTCCCTTGACAGCATTTGGTAATGGAAACCTTATGATTGCCATAACTTAACACCCTTTCAGATATATCGATGATATTTAAGAGAATTGTACAAGACGTTGAGAAGACGTGTCTTGTACAAGATCTACAACTCTAGGTACTGCAAGTTTTTAGGTATCTCCCCTGTCATTATTTGGTAATAGAGACCTTGTAAGTCCAACACCCTTTGAAATTTATTAATAATACTTGGTAGGAATGAACAGAAGGTGAGATTGTTAGTCGTATATAAAAACTGTAACTTAGAATGCTGCAGTTTTTGAGTTCACTCCCCTGACAGTATTTGTCAACGGAAACCATGTGATTGGCATAACTCAAGCGTCATGGAAGATAAGTTGATGATACTTGGTAGAATTGTACATGAGGTTAAAAAAGGTGTGTTGCATGTAAGGACCACAATTCTGGATGCTATTTTTTTTTTTTTTTTTTTTTTTTTTGTTATCTCCCCTGACAGTATTTTGGTAATAGAAACGCGTTTGCAGCATAGCTTCATCAGTTAAAATTGGATCTTCCTTAAATATGCAGAAGAAGAGGGCATGGAAATTTTCGAGTTACGTCCTTCAGATTAATGAATATTGTAGACTGGGTGACCTTTTAGGCACACGTGAGCATTAATGACCACCATAGCCTCTTGTTTATATATGAAGAGTGCAGAGAGCCGAGACAAATCAAAATCACAGTTGAATTTGAAGCTTCATTTTGGAGTTACAAGTACTTGCCTTTGGTTGCTGAAAAAAAGGCTGTTATTGACATTGTTCAAGGCATATAGTCTATTTATGATCTATAAAATGTGTTTTCTTGTGTAACCGCATTTTAACCACAAATATTTTTCATAGATTAAAGCAGACACAGCCTCTTATTTCACTTTTGGTTGTATACGTATATGCTACAAAGAAAGATATGTGACTAGCGAGTCCAATGGTGAAAACCTTACTGAAATATTCCAAATACTTACATCATTGGTTCTTGTGAAAAATTAAAAAAAAAAAATGTTTTAAAAACTTTAATTTGAAAATATTCCAAATACATGTACTTACATAAGTGGTTCTTATGAAAAAATAAAAAAGAAATGTTTTAAAAAACTTTAATTTGAAAATATTCAAGGAATGTATACAGAGAGAAAAGGGCTCTTCCATATTTATATGTTAGGGTGCAGTGCTTATACATTGTCATATTTAGTTTGATGTAAGTTAATTTTGAAAAATCAAATTTATGTCAAACTAAAATTTAAATTCCATTATCTGAAGTTATTTTACTGAAGTTTTATATATATTTTGTAATGATCTTTGGAATGTAATTTTTAAAAATAGATTTGTTCTTGGTAAATTTATTTTCCAGCATAGTCACCTGTATCTTGCATTTTTCATATTTAAAAAAAATGTTTTTGAAATTTAATTATATTAGTTTTCATAATTTTAAAGAAATTCTAGCTTGAAATATAAAGTCTTAATATCAATAGTAATAGGATACTTACATTTTTTTTATCAAAATTAGCAGTCTGAAATAAAATGATGAGGATTTAAAATCTAAAAGAATCAATGACATCATAGGATAGTGTATTGTGGGATAGCTTTTTTATGAAGTGTAAATAGCAATACCAGTTACTATGACTTTGAATGCATGTAACCGTTGAACATTTAGGAATTTCCAAATGGGATTTTCAACATAATTGTCATTTTACCAATATCTTTACCGTAATTTGAAATATTCTGAAATTAGGGGATGCATATCTTTAAGCTCACTACGGTTTTTATTATACCCCTGTTTTTCAGATGGGAAGTATAAGGTTACGGGGTCTTGTGCCATAAGCTTTTATTGTTTCCGGCTAACTCTTTCTACAGTTTACATCCCATCAGGCTGAAACTTGGTTTATAAATAGACCTCATGTGGAGCAGCACATATTGTTTCGGGGTTACAGTCCACCTAATACTAGCAGGGTTATGCCCCTTTGAAAATTTTTGTAAGCTTTTTGTTTCCAGCTAACTCCTACAGTTTACATACGATCAAGCTGAAATTTGATTTATAGTTAGACCATGATGTGGAACAGCGCATATTATTTCAAGGTTACTATATACACCTAATATTAGCAGAGATATGTCCCTTTGAAAATTTCAGTAAACTTTTCGTTTCTGACTAAATCCTCCTACAGTTTACATCGGATCAAGCTGAAACTTGATTTATATTTAAACCATGAAGTGGAACAGTGCATATTTGTCCGAAGTTACAGTCCATCAAATATTAGCAGAATTATGCCCCTTTGAGAATTTCGGTAAACTTTTACTTTATGGCCAACTCCTCCTACAGTTTACATCTGATCAAGCTGAAGTTTGATTAATAGTTAGACCATGATGTGATGCAGCGCATGTTGTTTTGAGGTTTCACTCCACCAAATATTAACAGAGTTATGTCCATTTGAAAATTTCAGTAACTCCTACAGTTCACATTTGATCATGCTTAAACTTGATTTATAGTTAGACCATGATATAGAGCAGCGCATATTTATTTGAGATTACAGTCCACCAAATATCAACAGAGTTATGTTCCTTTGAAAATTGTCAGTAAATTTTTAGTTTCCCCCAATAACTCCTCCTACAGTTCACATTTGATCACGCTTAAACTTGATTTATAGTAAGAACATGATGTGGATCAGCGCAAATTATTTCATGGTTACAGTCCACCAAATATTAGCAGAGTTAGGCCCCTTTGAAATTATCTGTAATTTGTTTTTGTGTCCGGCTTATTCCTACTACAGTTTACATCGAATCCTGAAACTTGATTTATAGTTACACTATGAAGTGGAGCAGGGCATATTATTTTGAGGTTACACTCCACCATATATTAGCATAGCTATGCCCCTTTGAAAATTCTGTAATCTTTTCGTTTCTGGCTAACGCCTTCTATATCAGATCAAACTGAAACTTTGTAAATACTTACGCTAAGCTTAAACTCGATTTATAATAGGAACATAATGTGGAGCAGCGCATATTATTTTTGAGGTTACAGAACATCAAATATTATTGATATATTGATTTATTGTTAGACCATGGTGTGGAGCAGCGCATATTATTAGGAGGTTACAGTACACCAAATGTAAGCAGTGTTATGCCCCTTTAAAATTCCGTTAATCTTTTGTTCCCGGCTAACTCCTCATATAGTTTACATCCAATCAAGCTGAAACTTGATTTGTAGCTATGGTGTGGAGCAGCGCATATTATTTCAAAATTACAGTCCAACAAATAGTAGCAGCATTATGTCCTTTTGAAATTTTTGGTAATTTTTTTTTGGTTTCCAGCTTACTCCGCTTACAATTTCCACCTGGAACACTGAACTGCATAATAGTCAGTATATGCGCTACATCTTATTACTTTCCACGGGCGTATGATGCCTCCGCTTGTGGAGCTCTTGTTTGTTTCTAGACACAATATATATATACCTTTAAAATAGAATGGACATAATGACTCCTCAAATGGATGGAATAACTGATGGAAAAAGGCCAGAACTATGTACATTTAAGCACTCTAGATGATTATCTAGATTATCTTTTTAATTATAATTTCTACACAAAAACATATGTTGTTGGTACTTATTGACAGTTTTTGATAGCTAAGGGCAATTGTATTGAATACCCACAACTTACAGTCCTTTAAGAAATAAGAAACATGTAAGTATTTTATACTTGAAAAAAAAACAAAAAAAAAAAACAGTGTGTTGTCTGATTATAAAGAATGTTACTGTACACAGTACAGGGAAATTAAATAAAAATGTGGTTAGAAGGGGTTCAGAACCACAGTGATGTGGATCCAATTCATGATACTGAAACTAGTTACTCTGAATTGTGCAGAATGCACACGTGATGTAGCGAAAATGGCATTCCTTTAGTTACATATCAAGAAATATTGAACAAAATGAAAGTACAGATGATATGTATTCTAGAGGCTTACAGAAATTAAGGAAACCGCCACCATCAGCACTCTCAGTGTTTTGATTAATTTACTTTATTGCATAAAAAGCAGTATCGCACGTTATTAACAGCTGTGCATTAACCAGCGAAAAGCCGTGTATTAACAAGGCAATTCACGCGCTGTTAATGCACGGCTACGCAACTTTCAATATGATCGTACCGGGGCCACAGATTTGCTGTCGTTAGGAGATGTGTACTGCCCGGCCCTAAAACGAGCATAGTCAGTGGAAATTAGGTTCGCGAGACATCGGTGAAAAGGCGAAACAAAATAGTGCAGTAAATAACGCGAAATGTAGCAAATGTTTTCAGTTTTTATGCAATAATAGCGATCGAACATGTTTTTTTTTTTCAATGCATTATCATTCGCCAGGTCCCTTGGGAGGTGTTGAAAACCGCGGCCTCCGGCCTCGGTTTTCAACACCTCCCACGGGCCCTGGCGAACATTAATGCATGAAAAACCATGTTTTATCTCTATAATATTTTACTGATGTTTCATAGATGAGGTAGTGGAGCTCTATGCGGACCAAACACCTACTTGTAATTTAAGATGGAGGTCTAAATAAGATATCATTCATGCCCTGTACTTCACATTCTAGGAAACGAATAATACTTCGAATCGATGGGAAGCTGCCTGCTGCTGTTTCAGTATGCTGCTTCTTTATTTGCAGATAAAAATAGGGAAGAAGATGATCATATTAGTTCCACTGTGTGATAAGAGTCACATATATAAAAATATCGATTTAAGAATCGGTCGTCAGTTTGGCTCCCAACTTCCCGGTGGGGTAACAACTAATTTTTCACTCGTTGCATCCCAACGAGGGAAGCTGGGTACCAAACCGATATAAATACATGTATTTAGGCCGCGCCATGAGAAAACGTGTCTTACGGCATATACGGGCTACGAAGGTCCAGATAAACCTGCGCATTTGCGCAGACGCATCAGGGCCTTCGCTGTCCGCTGTCAGAATCATTGGACACTGGTGAGGCACTTCTAATGAATATCTACAACATGCTTTTTTCGAGAAATAAGAAAAAAAATATACATATATCATAATCTGGATACTCTTCTTAGCTGCCGGCCTCGGTGGCTCAGTTGGATGTGCCGTCCGACTGGAGACCAGGAGGTCGCGGGTTCAACCCCCGCCGAGGTCGGCAACATTCTTTCGTGGAGATTGATCATTAAATATTTTCTACGGTCATTCTCTCCCTTCCGCTGATTCAAGAAGAGCAGTTGTCAGTTTCTGGCGAAAGAATGTGCACAATACTGGTTAACCGCTTAGAGGACTAAGCCTGCCCAGTAAACGTGTGGTTAGATAAACTGACCGCGCTCGACATGACCCCACTGGGTTGTCTGGGCCGTAAAACCTCAACAAAAACAAACTCTTCTTAGCTAGAGCTATGAAGTCCTTGTCCTAGGAAATTTCTTGCTTGTCCTCAGGCAACTGGAACAAGTTGGGTAAGTCGGGCATGGTATTTCAACAGCTCTGTTTACCGTGAATCGATGCAATAATCATTCTAAAAATGTGAGATTCGCAATTGCGTATTACGTAATTTCCCATGCTGTTTATGATTTACTTTTATTTTGGAAAATGTTAAATGGTAGGGTAAATGCCTTTTTTTCATTCTTAATTTATTTCAAAGAAAAACTATTATTATTATTATTATTATTTCCATTAAGAGTAATGGGTACATTTTCAGGGGAAGCAACTCCGTCAAAATTGCTATAGGGGTCTCTACTCTAAATGGAAAGAAGCCTGTCTGAAAAGGGGTCTTATCTAAAAGGAAAGAAATTGCTTCTTAGGGGAGCAAATATTTTCTTGTTAGAATAGATCCCTTTTCCGAAATATGTTGGTCTGCAGCGAATCACACCAGAAGTAAAAATAAATGTCCCTTGTAGAAAATGGTGAAACATCCAGCAAAGGTATCTAGTACCATTGAAAACAAAGTGTCATTGATGATAAAAAAGGACGTTTCTTGCCGCGTATAACAATATCGTGGACGCTGATAAGAATATTATTTAGACCATGATAAACAACGCATAATAAATTAACCGACCAAAATGAAAATAAAATACACTTGGGTCTCGTTAATTCAAACACTGATAGCTCAGACTGTTGCGTAAATCAAACTAAGTTTTGGATTAGTTTGGATTAGTTTGGTTTTGTTTTGCTTTATAAACTTTGCAACTCCTTTTATACCAAACTACTGTTATCTCAAATTGAATATACTGGTCCCTTGGAGTTTGGAATAATGAGAGTCCCCTATACATGATCTACAACAGAGATCAACGTTGTTGGTTTCGCAAAAGAATTTTGATTTATCAGATTAGTGGGTAATAAAAGGTTAATATCTAGAGACATAGTGATCTTTTTGACACACCCCTGTTAATTTCTTCATAGGTCACAATGCTAAGGGATAAAACATCTTTCGCCGGCTACATTTCCACGGTCCTAAATCAGTGCCAGGGTTTAATGTGATGTGATTGCCACCAGTCAGCGACAGATCCTAGTATTTTCATGTCCTCTTTATCATTTCGAAAATACACGACCTCGCCCGTCATGTGTCATCCCACTACAACTTGGTGGCCAGATATGTTTCGCTAAAATCAAAAATAAAATAAAAAAAAATAATAGATAAAAAGTTATCGCGAAAATCAATGCGGGAAAACATTAAAAAATATTAGAGTTTAAGTCTGCTCAATAAAAGTGTGGTTTAGTAGGTAAACTGACCGGCTCGATATGACCTTAATACGAGGGTGGATCAAAAAATACGTGAACTTTCGTTACAGTAATTTTGTTTTTACAGATAATGAGATCAAATATACATAGTAATTATATATCGGCATATCAGATTTTTTTATTTGTATTTTTTTTATATTTTGGTAGTAAAGTTTCCAGTATATTTGAATAGGCGTGTTTTCGTAATGAACTTGTGATTGTTCGTGTTTGTTAACGATGTATTAATCATTATTAGATATATATTAAGTATGTATGCAAAGGCATTGCAACCACTTGATATACGAGGGTGGATAAAAAAATACGTGAACTTTCGTTACAGTAATTTAGTTTTTACAGATAATGAGATCAAATATACATAGTAATTATATATCGGCATTTTTCTATATATCTGTTAACTTTGGGTACGATAGGTCCAGTGGGTCTCCCATAGCAACCATTCTTAAATGGTTAGTGTAGTGGTACCGGCGCACGGTAACGACGTCAAGATGACGTTTCGACGTTGACTACTTACGTTGCAAGTCAGCGCTTTTCAAAGTACTCGCCTCTACACTCAACACACTTCCTGTGTCGCTCCACCCACTTGCTAAACACCTTCTGATACCACGCTGAGTCGAACTGACGAATGATGCCATGTGTTGAGTATGTAAGCTCCTCCAGCGACGTAAATCTTCGTCCCTTGAGCTGTGCTTTAATTTCCGGGAAAACGGCAAAGTCCATGGGAGCCAGGTCCGGGGAATAAGGGCTGTGGTCGATAGTCTTTAATCCCATCAGGTCGAGTTCACGCCGGGTGGTGTCCGCCCTGTGTGCCGGGGCATTATCCTGGTGAAGAATATATCTCTCGATCGGAATGCCGGGCCTCTTCTTCTGCAGTGCGTGTATCAGGTCACGTCTGAGAACCTGAAAAACATGAAATCGAATACCCAGATTTATTCATTTGAAAACAAACCTGCCGGCCCTGAAAAGAAGAACATTTATTAGAAATGTTAAATGTTTTAATTATAGTTCATTTGTTAATAAAAATAGTAAGGAAAATGTTTTTTACCTTAGAATAGTAGTCGGCATTCACCGTCTGGTCCTTAGGCACGGAATGGCACAGCAGCATACCCCGTCTGTCCATAAACATGATAAACATGTACTTCCCTCCGGACCGGCTGACCCTGGCCTTCTGTGGGGGTGGGGATGAATTTCTCTTCCACACAGAGGACTGCTGCTTCGTCTCTGGGTCGTAAAACCAGAGCCACGTCTCGTCTGTAGTTATAATTCTGTCGAGGAAAGCGTCTCCGTGCCTCTCATACTGCCGTAGGAAAGACAGAGAATCTTGAACACGTCGTTCCTTTTCTGCATTTTTTAGTAATCTCGGCACCCAGCGCGCATGAACCTTTGACATCTTCAGCTGGTTTCTCAAAATCGAGTGGACGCTGCCATAACTAACGCCTACTTTTGTTGAAATGTCACTAACAGTCAATCTACGGTCCTCCTCGATAAGGCTCTTCACTGCCGCTACTGTCCCAGCGTTCACGATTCGTTTCCGTCCTCTCCCAGTGTCGTCTTTTAGAGACTCCCTACCCTCCGAAAATCTTTTATGCCACTTAAAAACAAGAGATCTGCTTACATTTGAAGATCGATTAGCATCCTTCATCATTTTCATCGTCTCTGTTGGTGTTTTTCCTAGGTCCACACAAAACTTTATTATTGCACGGGTCTCTTCCTGCGCCGGTGCCGCCATTTTGACCTTACGATTTCCACGTACGCCTTAAGTTTACTGGCTGTATATTCTAAAGTACCCAACGGATGACGCTCAAATTTGCAACGACGTTAAATATGACGTCAACACATAAGCAGACGACGTTTAGTATAGTTTGGCGCTAATTTAGGGAGTCAAGAGAGATATTAACACTACGCAGTGCAGTCAAGAAATGGGTTGCGCCGGGGGTACCTACCCAGGACTATTAAAACTTGAATTTTGTTAAACACAAGTATAATACATCAATGTAAACCCTATGATCCTTTTAACATTTAATTGTTTAATACGTGTGCAAAATTTTATCGATTTACGTTGAGTAGTTTTAAAGTTATAATAAAAGTCCACGTATTTTTTGATACACCCTCGTACATGGTTTCCTAGGTAGAAAACGCCTATATTGCCAATACCCTATAACAGTTAATTATGCCGTCTGATAGAGAGCCGAATATTTGGCTGAGTACAAGATGAATTTTAGACATAAATGCTTCTGTCAAGGCTTAAACAATGTTATGACTTATAAGTACGTAATTGTTTAACATATAATCAAGATCTATCTTTCAGCGTCTTGTCATTGAAACGTTTACAAACGATGATAACCGATTGTCAAAATTCACACCACTGCAATTCAACAAAAAAATGACTTTGTTTTGGACACATTTTTGTCTCATAAAAGGTCCCTTATTTAACATGCGAGCAACAACGTCTACTAACTATAAAGAGTAATCTGCTCTGCTCTGTGATATGGACTGGACCAGGGACCAATTTCACAAAATCATTTGTGAAGTATTTTTGTCCGACGAACTTAGTACGAAGTCTATGAATTAAACCATTTTTCAAAAAAAATTTAAGACTTAATGCGAATCGAATTTTTATGTATTTCTGTATTAAGAGTATCATCGGGACCTAGAGTAAAGTTTTAAGTGCTTTAAACAACCCAGTGGTTTATTCTGCTAACTGTTCTAAGGCGGTGGTCCCGGTGTTAGTTTTACTCTTTGTTGCTTTGTGGTTACTCTTTGTTGCTTTGTGGTTTATTCTAAGAGGCGATGTGTTTTAAGTCTTGCCTTGTGTTATTTTGTTCTTGTGTTTTTCAGTCTTTTTAGCATTGCGTTTACCTCGTTTGAGGAAGAGAGAGCTAATCTTAGTGCTCTCTTCGTTCGTTTGTTCGATTTGCGCATGTTAAGTTTTGTCTTTTTTTTCTTCCTCTTGGAGTCTGGAAAGGGCTGTAGCTTGTGATTGTGGCACTCCCTGGACTTTTCTCTTACTTTCTTTACTTTTCTCTTACTTTTTTACGGCTTTTACGTGATGATGTAAATAAAGAACAAAATGAAAAATTCGTATGCATCTAGAAATATAAATCCATGTATCGATCATGGCAGCGTAATTTCAAATGAATTTGGTGGTGTAAAACGATGAAAATAAGTTAAGAAAACTTCGAATATTTGAAATATGGACGCTGAGTTTATACCTGAGTATAGATTGAATCGGCAGTTAATTGTCTCCAGACGTAGGCGGAAAATGGCTATACAATCGATCCTCATCCGTGGTTCCGTGTGCCATCCATGCGTCAATGAGTCCGTCCCCGTGTTCGTCAGTTACTCGTTTGTTCATAACGTCTATATTTTGATCGGATTTATTGCGTCGCCTGCGTAACATGACATACACATAGGGACTATGTTGTCCGTCCGCGGCGTCGGCGTCGTCGTCGGTGTCGTCACGCTTTTCGTTTCCGTTCAATAACGTTTGAAGAGATGTATTGATTTCATTCAAATTTTGCAGAACTTTACTGGTTAACCGCTTAGAGGACTCAGCCTGCCCAGTAAACGTGTGGCTAGATGAACTGACCGCGCTCGACATGACCCTATTGAGTTGACTGGGCCGTAAAACCTCAACACAAACAAAACAACATATTTTATAGAGAAATACAGCTTCTTATGCCTCTATATCGTCAAATGCCTTTATCTGTTTCTTATTTGCATAAATTTTCAGTAGCACTATTTTAGTATCTTCGTCAAAAGAGTATCACTGTTGAGGGTGAAATAAATAAATCCATTGTTCTGGAAAAGAATAATTTTGTAGCTCTTTTATTTTTGGCACAGACATTTGAGAATTATTACTCTCCACGCTATGGGCGGGTTCAGCAGACAACAAATTAATAAGACTTTTCTTATTTTTCCCATAACATAGGATTTGACATTCCATGTGAACGGTCTCTAAGGGAGACAATTTGCATGAAATGTCAAATCTTTTTTTCCGGGAAAAATAAGAAAAAAATATTTCTTTATTTTTCTTTCTTTCCCAGCAGTTCAATGTGTAATAATAATGCCCTTCTGCTTTTAGTAAATAATGATTGATTGTTTACAGTACTGGAAAACATGTTGTATCATAAAATGCAATATACAACTGCAAAATGAATTCCACAGTTTTGATAGGTACTTAACAAACAAATTACATCAATTTCTGCAAAGTAACATGTACGCTCAGTGACTACTCGGATCAGCCTGCCACCTCCGCAGCCTGATCAATCTGTGCTACTTGAACGAAGAAGCAGTATATCTTATAGAGAGTGTGCTGAAGACTGATCAGACTGTGCAGATGTGCAGGCTGATCTGAATCTCCACTTAACATACAGACTAGTTTGTAGAAATAACTGTGTTTCAGAAAATTTAGTTTTTGTGATTGCAGAAAATAAATATTCACATTTTTGGATACATCTATTATTTAAAATTCCTACCAAATTTATTATATAGTGTTCCATCAGTAGGATAAGGATTCAATTTGTGAAGCGTTCTTATTTACTTTAGAAAATAAATAAATAAAAAAATAAATAAATAAATAAAAACTTTCAATTTTATATTTCTATTTCAGTTCATTTGTATTTTTTTTTTTCACAATGCAAGAAAAAACAACACTTTTATATTTGTGATCTATCAAAAAGTAAATAACTTAAGTGATACAACACAAATCAACAAAATAAATGCAAAATTTTCAAATGAATTATTTTGGTGCTAAAGTAACATATTGAATACTTCTCAAATATATGAATTACTCCTTATAGGGCCCCACCTAAGGAGACTTAACATCCTCATAATGACCAAATATTCACTTAGATAAGATAAGCCTTTGGTGTGCCCTCTGTTATCAGGACTGTATATTAGAGATGATCATGAGAGGGGGTCTAGCCAAAGAAGGAAAACAAATGTGTCTTTAAGAACTTATTATGAATTTCGTACGATAAAAATACTTCGCAAACAATTTTGTAAATTTGGTCCCTGATCCAGTCCATAGCATACAGCAGATCACATAGGGCTCTTAACAGTTAAAAGTACTAAGTTTGAGGCTGTAAAATCTACGAGGAACACAGAACTACTTAAACAGCAGCTTTGAGATATTGTTGATAGCATGTAAAAGAAGGGTGCATTTTATTAGAGAAGACATATGCCGTATTGTTCAAGACAAAGTCATTTTCTTGTTGGAATTGCAGGTTGTTGGAAGTTTGGCAATCGGTTATCATCGTTTGGAAACGTTTCAATGAGAAGCCATTGTTTACAGCCTCGACTGAAACATTTATGACGTCTGAAAATGCATCTTGTACTCTGCCAAATATTCGGCTATCTCTCAGGCGGCATAATTACATAAATGGTTTAACTGAATATCATCCGCCTGTCACTTTGCGTTGTGTTATATAATTACCTTATTGAATCAGATAATGTTAAGATGGCATTTTATTATTTGATTGGTTTTCTTTATATTGTTGTCCGTTGCAGCAATGCATATAGCATTGAGGTCGAACCAAAGTGTTCGAAATATGACTTTGAAGAAAAACTTTTGGAGAAAATGATTCGATTGGAACCGTGTGGCGGCCGTAAAAAGTGTCCCCGTACATCATCATAGTGCAGGTTATATTTTATTTCCTTTGGGATCATTCAGCCTATCCTGGTAATTTTGAAATCGAATACCACTTAAGCCGGCGCTAGGGGGCGTATGCAGCCTCGCAATCTACTGTTTTACATATGAAGAGACTCAATCAAATCGAGTCTCCGATTTTCGTGATTTTGTGTGTTCTTTGTTTCCAAAGGCAATCCTTTTTGACTTTTATTAAATCAGTTTTACTCGCGCGAATCCTCAACATTATCCGCTGATGCAGCTCCCAACACCAATACCACATTTGTATTTAGTTTGTACATTATCTGTTGTTTTGTATTTCAAAATATGTATTGTATATGTTATGTTAATAGTTTGAGCTTTTCCATTTTCATATCGAACAGAAATAAAGTTTATATTGACTTGCAATCTTCTCTTCTATTCTGACATTCATGTTTCATCCAAAAGTTGTTCTAGATCTGAGCATACTGTATTAAACCCTAAATATTGGGCAGACAGGCCTGAGCAACCAGAATGCGGAATCTGATCTGGATTTGCACTGTTTGCCAATTTTCCAGCACTGTTGTAGACATATCAACAGGTAGTAAAAAAGAATCGGCTCAGGTGAGCTAAAAAGGAAAGAATGTGTTACCTTGGAGGAAATTCTTCCTTTTAGAGCAGATCCCTTTTCAGAAACTAGTAAAATCAGTTTTCACGGTTGTCTCCCTTCAAAGTGTATCCAAACCCATAATATATATTTCAAATGTCAGGACAAGAATTAAAGTGTTAAGGTGTCAGGATAATTGTCCAGATACTTAAGGGATATATATACAATACGTATTGTCCAGACACATAAAAAACTCGTGCAGACATGTCAACATCGTTATATTTCTATTCACCTTAAGAGGACTTGATATATACTCGTATTCGATAGCTTTTCCGTCATTTTGCGTGCGGGAGATAACTTCTGTAACTTCCTGTTTGTTTTTCTAAACATCAACCCTCTTCTGAAAAGGGGTCTACCCTAACAGGAAAGAGTTTGTTCCTGCTGGAAGCAAATTCAGTTTTGCTAATTTTACATCAAAACATATTTTGTAGATTTGACCACTGATTGTAAATGCCTCCGTAGCTAACTCCAAATGAGTACACACTAGATATGCTTTAGTGGTGTCCCATAGGGTTTATGTCAAAGTGCACAGAACGTGTGGAATTCTTTCAAATTATCTTGGTGCACTTTGACATTTCCCCTATGGCAATATCAAAGTATATCAAGGCAAATTGAAAGAATTCCACTTTTTATGCAATTGGGGGATTCTAAAATAAGGCGTGCCAAGCACTACTTGAGTTGAAATTGCAAACTTCATCTGTACGTTTTAAATAAGTAGGTAAATAAGTTTTAGTCACTATTTTTGTGAGAATACTTTTCAGATTCGTGTTCAAAAAGTATACTACCCTCGATAAACATTTAAGTATTTATAAACTAAACGGAAACGAAATGTTATATTTCAATATAATTTTGTTTCTTTATTCTACCCCGGCAACAGCCAAGAAATTTGCAATGTATTTAGGTACCTTTTCAAGCAACGTTATCTTCATGGACGCCATTTTCCTTTGAGCGGAGGCGTCGGAAAACGGTCTTTCGGACATGTGCGCTCAACGAAGTCTCAATCAGCCTTCGCATCTCCGCAATCTGTTCAGAGTCTACGTTTTCCCATGAACAGTTTGCATCGTTTGATATCCAAAATGTGCCTAAGCAACATTCTGATCAGATTGTGCGAATGCAAACTCTGAATCTTCACCGGCTGCATATAATCAAAGTGACGTTTTCTCACGTTAAGGCCCTTATTGTTGTGTAACGTCACGTAACCATTACGCTATTGACCATATATTTGCTCCGTGGTACTCGTATTTGAGCTGGAAACATTCTTGGGTGAACATCTGCCTGGCCTTGAGGTTTTAAAACATATTTAATGCTCAACTCAGCTGAGCATGAAATTTGTAATGCTTATAAATGTCAAATTAATAGCAAGTGCAAATGCTTTCTTGCTTATAAATACTGAGCATGAAAATTTGTCTGCTAATGAATATAAAAATGTCAACTATTGTTGGTAGTTTAATATTTATTACCACATAAAAAATTATGCTCAGCTCAAGTTTTATAACCCCGATGGTCCGATGTCTCTAGCTGTCTTCAGTTTACTTCTAACGTTTGGGATTTTGTGACCTCGACGAATATAAAATTCACAAATGTGAACACCTGGCACATTAAATCTGGTTTTGGTTGTTTGTGTTGAGGTTTTATGGCACAGTCAACCCAATGGGGCCTTGTCGAGCGCGGTCAGTTTACCTAACCACACATTTACAGGGCAGGCTTAGTCCTCTAAGTGGTCAATCAGTATTGTGCACATTCATTCGCCAGAAACTGACAACTGCCTTCTTGAATCAGCGAAAGGAAGACCGAATAACCGAAGAAAATATTTCATGATTAAATCTCCAGGAAAGCATGTTGCCGACCTGGCGGGGGTCGAACCCGCAACCTCCTGATCACCAGTCGGACGCGCATCCAAATGAGCCACCGAGGCAGGCATCATTAAATATGATATCGTTACGCTTATTTTCCTGTGCAGATACTGTTAGTTGTTGTGCGAAAAGCGAAAAGCATGCGCAAAATAAGCAGATTAAGATTCATCCCATGTATGCGCAAAGTCTTATCCGGACAGTTGCTCTCTAGTGGAACATTTTATAGTACCCCATGATTCCTTAAGCCGACATTGAAGGCCCTCTTCAGACTGTGCAGAATCGCAGGCTGATTTAGGTTTTCATTGTTCACATATGCCCGAAGACACGCTTTCGTCTGGCGCGGCCCAGTTGATATATTTCTATTAAGGAGACTGGATACACTTGGTAGATTTCTCGCCATTTCTGCCAAGGAAGACAACTCTAGCGATTTCCTATTTTCATTTCTGCACACCAAGTCCTTTCTGAAATAGTCTCTACTCTTCAAGGAAAGAATTTTTTTTCCGTTCAGAGTAGGCTCTATTTCAGAAGGGAGCCAAAACAAGTTTGACAATGCTACATGTCCTTTTTTATTTTATTTTTATTTATTTTATTTTATTTTTATTTTATTTTATTTTATTTATTTTTTTTTGTTCTCCAGAGGCACTGAGACAGCCATCAGATGCTTTCTCTGTTGCGTGGATTGAAAACACAGCGCCAGCAGTAAATGATGTTCTCAAGTTTACCAGAATCTTGCTGAACGAGAACGATGTTTACAGTGCACATACTGGTGAATATACGACTCCAGTAAATGGAACATACATGTTTACATCAAACCTTTGTACAATTGGCAACAAGTACGCATACATCGCATTTCTGGCTGATGACACATTAATAGGGGCGTTCTTTGCAGATGGAAAATGTTCTGTGGCGATAGTCTTTCATTGACGGAGTATATGTATATATATGAAACCCTTAAACATATTTTCGTTTCAAAAGGGGTTTGGTGTATAGGAATAACAGGATGTCAGAAAAATTTCCTCCTTTGTGACAAAATCGTGTATCTAGACCTTTTGCATATTTAGACTCGTTAAATGTGTTGTAACAAACGTGCGTATCGTATTGTTATAACTGTATTTCACTACATATACGCCAGGAAACTCACAACTACGAAGCACAGTCCTCCCAAGGCATCAAATGAAGGAGAGATTAGGAACAAATAAAGACAACACAAACGCCACAATGCAACCACAGATGCACAAACAAAGAATATCAACAACAGAAGAACCGCCATGGAATGGTCAGTGGGTAAACTACTGGTGGTGTGGTGTGTGGTGGGGGCAGGGCGGGGGGTGTAGGGGGAGGGGTCCTTAAACTAGCTTTACTCACAAAAAACCTCGCTCTTCTCCGACGCAGCTCCAAATTACAAATAAATCATTGGGTGCACCTGTCAGAAGCTATGTTTTCTAACCTTACGCCTCATTTTGCATCATAAAGTAACAATGCATTATATGAATGCATACAGAGCATCAATAGACATATCTATTATATGGACGCAATTGCTTCATTTCTTACAGGAAGCGGCATCCATACAAATCTTAATCGCTCTGTGCTAGTGTACTATTTGTGTTTAGGAGCCTTTGTGTGGGCCGGGCGGTCGTTTCACACGTTTTGAACTTATGTGCGGCTTGGTGCCAGTGTGTTAAATCGGGTTCCGAGGTTGTTGTTTTTTTTTTATTACTGACCGTTCTTGGGCGGCGGTTCTGGTTTTGGTTGTACTTTGATTAGCCTCGTGGCTGTTCGCTGCTGAGCTTTTGTTGCGTTCTGTGTCCTTTTCGTTGTCTTATGTCCTGCTTCGTGGATCCTGTGCTGCGTTGTGGTCGCCTTGTAAGAGAGGTGGGACCTGGTCGCTTTTATTTTATTTAATGTCTGTCTGTCATGGTAGCCTTGTGATTGGAGTAGGGACTGGTTCTTTTGCTTTTCTTTGGTCTGTGGCTTCTCTGTGGTAGGGTTTACTGCCTTTTTGTGTGGTTTTCTAGTGTTCTTGCTTCAGACCTCTATCGAGCCTTTTGCTTTGTTTCATCAATGTGTTTTTAATTTACTATATTTTACTGTGATGTTTCACAGATGAGGTAGGGGACCCCTATGCGGACCAAACACGTACTAGTAATTTTGAGCTGTATCTGAATTAAGGACGAGGTTTCTGGGTTAACCTCCCTAGAAGTTTTCCTACTGGCCGTTCCAAGGTTGGTTCTCTGTTGCAGTTCTTCTTTCTTTTGCTTCTGTAGTTCAATATGTAAAGTATACGATTCAAATGAAATATCAAGACTTTAATTCAGTGAAAAATAAACATAAAGGTCGTCTGCTACAAGTGTTACGTGGCACTTTAAAAGTTAAACTATTATAAGTGCAGTCAAACAACATATACCTTAACTTCCAGTAAATTTTTTTTTTGGATAGGTCTAAATACGATAACATTCGTGCCCTGTACTGCGCATTCTAGGTAACGGATAATACTTTAAACCGATGGAAAGCTACTGTTTTAGTATGCTGCTCCGTTTTTTTGCAGAGAAAAACAGGGAAGAAGCTTATGATATAAATCCCACTGTGTGATAATTTCTTAACGCGTTTCACTACTATCAATGATGTAGATCATCAGAAGACGTTTAAAATGGCGTTGGTTTCTACTGGAACAACGTTACAAAAGACAGGAAACAACGTCACACTCGATAATTTTTTTATTTCGTAATTCTAGCCAGTATTGCGTTAAAAACTACGGTGAAATTTTCGTTGAGTACTTAACGTTTGCCCCAGTTTAATACTTTTATTACAGTTCAATAAATCATGTACCTATGAGTGTCTAAACAGTTACCGACTTCTGTTTTTTTTTTAATTTCCTTTAAGAGGAATGGGTACACTTTCAGGGGAAGCAACTCTTTCAAGGAGAGCAATTTTTTTCTTGTTAAATAGACCCCTTTTCCGAAATATATTGATGTGCAGCGTATCACACAAGAATTCATAAATGTTATGTCCTTTGTAGAAAACGGTGAAATAGCCAGCAAATGTATCCAGTACCATTGAAAACAAAAAGTCAGTGATGATAAAAGAGGGCGTTTCTTGCCGTGTATAAAAATATCATGGACGCTGATCAGAATATAATTTAGACTGTTATAAACAACACATAATAAATGAACCAACCAAAATGGAAATAAAATAGAGTTGGCTGTCGTTAACTCAAACATTGATAACTCAAACTGTTGTGTAAATCAAACTAAGTTTTGGATTAATTTGGTTTTGCCGGTTTTGGTTTATAAACTTAGCAACTCCTTTTATACCAAACTACTGTTATCTCAAACTGTATATTCTGGTCCCTTGGAGTTTGAAATAATGAGAGTCCCCTGTACAAGATCAACAACAGATATCAAAGCTATTGGTTTCGCAAACGGATTTATTTGCCAGATTAGTGGGTCATTACGAAAACAAAATAAGAGAAAAGTCCAATGAGTGCCACAATCACAAACCGCAGCCCTTCCCAGATCCCAAGAGGAAGAGGAAACCAACAAATCCAAACAAGCACAAACCGAACAAACGTACGAAAAGCACCAAGACCAGCTCTCTCTTCCCCAAGCAAGGCAATCGCAACACTAAAAGGACTGAAAAACACAAGAACAACACACAACAAACCGCCCCGTAGAATAAACCACAAAGCAACAAAGAGCAAGACCAACACCGGGACCACCGCCTTTGAACGGTCAGTAGAGCAAACCACCGGGGGGAGGGGGGTGGGGGGGGTTAAAGCACTTTTACAGCTAATTAACTTCACCCTGGGTCCCGATGCTACTCTTAATACAGAAACACATAAAAATTCGGTTCGCATAAAGGCTCCCAACTCAGTCAATGTATCAAAACGAACACATAAAAATCAAATTAATCACTATAATAAACAAGACGAGTACTCATGGCTAATTCTACTGTATGCCAGAGTAAATGAAAACCAATAGTTGAACCACGGCGGGTTCAGCAAAAAAAGAAAAATTTTGACCCTCTTTAACCCCACTTTTAGATAGTAAAACTGAAGTTTAGAGGGGTATACATTATTTTTCTTATTTTTGCCCAAACATAGATTGTGGGTACTCGTTAGAGCCGCCTCGGCAAGGTTGTTCTAACGGGTACTCACAATGTATGACTTGAGCAGAAATATGAAAAAATATCAGAGTTTTTTTATCTGATTTTTTTTTTCAGTTTTTTGGAGGTAAAATTTACTATAATTTGAATAGGCGTGTTTTCTTGATGGCGACAGCTTTTAAAATATACGTTTTTGTATAAGAAATTTCCTTGGATAAAAGTTTTAGAGGGATATAGGCGAGAGGTCCGAAGCTTGAAATATACATAGATTTAACTTTAATCAGATGAAGATTGTTCAATTTAGCAAAGTGGATAGAATTTTAAAGTTGAAAAAGACCGCTCTCAGTGATTGTCTTAAATCAAGATAGAATTTATGATTGGACATGAAGAACTTATACATTTTACTATTTTCTTAATAAAACTCACCCAACTGACACTATTAGAATGGCCTTAGAGAGGCGAATCTGAAAGAATCCAAGTGTGCAAATTTTCATGAAGAATAGAAAATAAAACCACAGCTATGCTCATTTAGCGCCCTGAGCTGTTTATAAAATAAATGCCAAGATTGAGTGGCTGCTTATAAATAGCAATGAAATATCAAGTATCAAGCGATGTGAGTGTGCATATGACACACATAGTAGTTTTTCATGTCACATATACGAATACCTAACAAATATGTTGCGTATGCGTACCGTTGTACGCATGCGTAAGAAATTGATACGTATGCGTACAACTGTATGAATATGTAACACATGACAACTTTATTGTGTTACGTTTGTATACTACCGCATATGTTACATGTGGATAAGTTAGCATGAAGCATTCGTATGATATGTAACACCTATTCATTACATGAAGTAGAGGTCACTTTTGTTGGGAAGGATTACAGTGACCGATTTGTTTTTGTAATATGCATGTTTTTAATTGACACACTGTCCTACTTACAAACTAATGTAGAACAAACTTTTATGTTCAATGTTATATGTAAAGTGTAGTATTATAGAAACTTCTAATTGTTCGTGTTTGTTAACGATGTATTAATCATTATTAGATATATATTAAGTATGTATGCAAAGGCATTGCAACCACTTGATATACATGGTTTCCTAGGCAGAAAACGCCTATATTGCCAATACCCTATAACAGTTAATTATGCCGTCTGATAGAGAGCCGAATATTTGGCTGAGTTAAAGATGAATTTTAGACATAAATGCTTTTGTCAAGGCTTAGACAATCTAATGACTTATTAGTATCAAATTGTTTAACATATCATCAAGATATTTCTTACAGTGGCTTGTCATTGAAACGTTTCCAAACGATGATAACCGATTGCCAAAATTCGCGCAACTAAATTCCAACAACAAAATGAATTTGTCTTGGACAGACATATTTTTGTCTCATAAAAAGGTGCCATATTTCACATGCGAACAACAACGTCTACTAACTATAAAGAGCTTAATCTGCTCTGCTCTACGATATGGACTGGACCAGGGACAAATTTCACAAAATCGTTTGTGAAGTATTTTTATCCGACGAACTTCGTACGAAGTCTATAAATTAAACCACGTTTCACAAAACATTTAAGATTTAATGCGAACCGAATTTTTATGTATTTCCGTATTAAGAGTAGCATCGGGACCCAGGGTGATACCGTAAATGGTTGACCGTAAACGTGCTTTAAACCACCCGGTGGTTTATTCTACTGACTGTTTTAAGGCGGTGGTCCCTGTGTTAGATTTACACTTTGTTGCTTTGCGGTTTATTCTAAGAGGCGATTTGTTTTAATTCTTGCCTTGTGCTATTTTGTTCTTGTGTTTTTCAGTTCTTTTAGCATTGCGATTACCTCGCTTGAGGAAGGAGAGCTAATCTTAGTGCTTTTCGTACGTTTTTTCGATTTGCACTTGTTTAGTTTTGTCTGTTTTTTTCTTCCTTTTGGTGTCTGGGAAAGGCTGTAACTTGTGGTTGTGGCACTCGCTGGACTTTTTTCTTACTTTTTTTACGAAGTTTTTACTTGATGATGTAAATAAAGAACAAAATTACAGATTCGTATGCATCCAGAAGTATGAATTCATCCATGTATCGATCATGGTTTGCGTAATTTCAAATTAACTTGGTGGTTGAAAGCGATGAAAATAAGTTCAGAAAACGAATGTTTGAATATATGGACGCTGAGTTTATACCTGAGTACAGATTGAATCGGCAGTATATTGTCTCCCGACGTAGGCGGGTAATGGCTAATCGATCCTCATCCGTGCGTCCGTATGCCATCCATGCGTCAATGAGTCCGTCTCTGTGTCCGTCAGTCACTCGTATGTTCATAATTTCTGCATTTTGATCGGATTTATTGTGTCGCCTGCATAGCATGGCAGGTACATAGGGATCATGTTGTCGGTCCGCGTCGTCGTCGTCGTCGTCGTCATTGGTGTCGTCGACAGTCTTTTCTTTTCCGTTCAATAACGTTTGAAGGATGTATTGATTTCATTCAAATTT
Source organism: Anodontia alba (assembly GCA_964016985.1). Classification (NCBI taxonomy): domain Eukaryota; kingdom Metazoa; phylum Mollusca; class Bivalvia; order Lucinida; family Lucinidae; genus Anodontia; species Anodontia alba. The sequence continues at coordinate 34,553,594 of OZ024826.1, read as the reverse complement.
TGCAGAGCTTTATACCACTATAAAATACAGGTTAAGTTCGATATTGATAATCATCCGCCAAATTTTGGCTGTGTTATGCCCCTTTTTCGACTTATTTTTTGTTGTTCGTTTCCGCTCAGTAACTTTTGAAGGGATGCATTGATTTCATTCACACTTTGCAGAACTTCGTATCACCGTTAAATACAAGTCAAGTTCGATATGGTAATCATCCGCCAAATATTGGCTGAGTTATGGCCCTTTATCGACTTAGTATTTGTTGGAGTGTTGATATTGGTTTCCGAGCAATAACTTTTGCAGGGATGCATTGATTTTATTGAAAGTTTGCAGAAGGATATGTCATTTTAAAATACAGGTCAAGTTCGATATTGGTAATATTCTGCAATATTTTGGCTTAGCTGTTGCCCTTTTTTTTGACTTAGTTTTTGTTGGTGTGTTGATATTGGTTTCCGATCAATAACTTTGCAGGGATGCACTGATTTTATTGAACGTTTGCAGAAGGACATATCATTGTAAAATACAGGCCGTTCGATATTAGTAATCATCTGCAAAATTTTGGCTGAGTTATGGCCCTTTTTTGACTTAGTTTTTGTTGGTGTGTTGATATTGGTTTCCGCTCTAAATAACTTTTGCGGGGATGCATTGATTTTATTGAAAGTTTGCAGAAGGATATAGCATTGTAAAATTCAGGTCAAGTTTGATATTGGTATTTATCCGCTAAATTTTGGCCAAGTTATGGTCCTTTTTCAACTTGGTTTCTGTTGTTATGGTAAAATACAAGATAAAGATATTGTTTCCCCTCAATAACGTTTGAAGGGATGCATTGATTTCATTCGAAGTTTGTAGTGAGGAGTTGTCTTTAGGGATAGGAGCGATTATAAGGACAAGCGTTTTTGTTTTTGTTTTTTCTCTCTCTCTCTCTCTCTCTCTCTCTCTCTCTCTCATATCAAATGGCGCTTTAAGCAGGCGACACATCCGATTCTCACTATTCTAGTTTTAGAATTTGGCACGATTTCTTCCAACGATATTAAAATTGGCATATGGTAACAGTGTTGTGGCTTTTCCGACATAGAATTTCCGTGTAAAAATCTTGTGTCTGCAACTCATCCTGCATCTTTCATCGGGTTTTCTTGAAAGTTTGCAAGATGTCTTTTCTGTGCTATAAAAAGCTGTGCGTATAGTTTTGGACTGTCGATTCTTTCATTTTTAGAAGTTAAAGCCTCGTTTCATTTAAAAAGCCTATTCAAAAAACTTTTGTCGGCAACTCTTCCTGCATCATGTATCGAATTGTCTTGATCTTTTTCAGGTTTTCATCCTGTGCATATGGATTGGACTTTTTCTATCGTTTTCGAAAAAAAATGGATCCTTTTAGTCTTAGAATCCACATGACAATAGTTGGGTTTGACTCTGTCTGCATTCCAGTGGTAGTTTACTTTTTGAAATTGTGGCAAAATTGTTGCTATGGTTACAGAGAATCAGAGCCTGAATAATATCTACAAAAGATCAAGATAATCCGATACATAATGAAAGATAATTTACGGACAGAAATTTTCGTCGAGGGTCATTTGTATAATCCTCGCCCGTCTACGTTGGATGACAATAAACTACCGATTTGATCTGTACCTAGATATAAAAAAAGAAGGTAAGAGAAAAGTCCAGGGAGTGCCACAATCACAAACCGCAGCCCTTCCCAGACCCCAAGAGGAAGAGGAAACCAACAAATCCAAACAAGTACAAACTGAACAAACGTACGAAAAACACTAAGATTAGCTCTCTCTTCCCCAAGCGAGGTAATCGCAATACTAAAAGAAATGAAAAACACAAGAACAAAATGGCAAACGGAAAGACATACAACAAATCGCCTCGTCGAATAAACCACAAAGCAACAAAGAGTAAGACTAACACCTGGACCACCGCCTTAGAACGGTCAGTAGAGCAAACCACCGGGGGGGGGGGGGGGGCGTGTGTGTGGGGGGGGGGGGGGGGTTGAAGCACTTTTACAGCTAGCTAACTTCACCCTGGGTCCCGATGCTACTCTTAATACAGAAATACATAAAAAATCGGTTCGCAAAAAGGCTCCCAACTCAGTCAATGCATCAAAGTGAAAACATAAAAATCAAATTAATCACTATAATAAACAAAGACGAGTACTCATGGCTAATTCTACAGTATGCCAGAGTAAATGAAAACCAATAGTTGAACCACGGCGGGCCAAGCCAAAGACATATCGTTAAGCCCCAACCCACTGGTTAAAGTTTTACGAAGAGGCCGTCATTGAGTCTGAGCTCCGAACCGCCGTCGTTAAGTTCAGCGACCATTCGATCTGACAGGACTAAGTCTATCCTCGAAAACCCGTGGGTTTCTTTACGTATTTTCATCGTTTGAAACCGACAACATTTTGAAAGCCACAGCCCTGATAGATATAGGCATATGGTTATATTTCTAGATGCGTATGGTGCCGTCAATTTGTTCTTTAATTCACATCTTGAAATAAAATTTTCGTAAAGTTTAAATATTTGTAAATGTATTTTGATTTAAGAGCTTATTACGAAATTCGTAAGATAAAAATACTTTGCAAACAATTTTGTAAATTTGGTCCCTGTCTATATCATACAGCAGATCAGATAAGGCTCTTAACAGTTCAAAGTAGTAATTTTGAGGCTGTAAAAGCTACAAGAAGAACACAAACCTACTTAAACAGCAGCTTTGAGATATTGTTGATAGCATGTAAAAGAAGGATGCATTTTATTAGAGAAGACATATGCCGTATTGTTCAAGACAAAGTAATTATGTTGTTGGAATTGCAGGTTGTTGGAAGTTTGGCAATCGGTTATCATCGTTTGAAACGTTTCAAAGACAAGCCAATGTAAGAAAGGTAATATGTTATAAACATTTTGTACTATGTCCGGTTATTGCGGTTTCAGATACACACATCATAAAATACAATAAATCTTCAGTGGCTCGAACATCTTTAGACTCATGGAAATAGTTTCTTGATGTGAGTAGTTAGAGCTACTGAGTGTATGCTCTTAGCGCCAAGTCAGGAGGCAAATGGGGGTAATTTATAAAATAACGGTAGGCCGAGTATTTTAATTATAAATGCATTGCTAGAGCAATTCTAATGAGTACACACAGCATTCATTTTCATGATAAAAACAAACAAACACACACACACACACACACACACACACACACACACACACACATATATAGGCCTAAATAATTGTTTGTTTTGTTGTTGTTGTTTTTTTGAGCTATCGAAGAAATTCCTGGGGACTCAAACACTAGTTCGAAACAGCCACCATATTTGAGCCATCTGTGTTCGTCTAAATTTTTACTGTAATACGTCGTGTCATTTTGGCTGGCTTTCAAATAAACATTACGAACTGTCTGTCAAAATAGAAAAGAGAGCTGAATGCAATATGTGTAAGGATATTGTGTGACACTAATGAACTTCATTTTTTCATGGACGGCCAGAGACTTTTTTAAAGGAAATTCACTTATACAGCATGCTTTATTCGCAAAATCTCTTCCAAAGATCCCTAAAGGGATTAGATATATTTGCATGGGGGATCTCTGTTAAAATGTTTATGTCACTTATCTGAAAAGCGTTCGTCTCTGTATAAAAAGAACTGCTCCATGGGGTTACAGTTGCATTATTTCCGTTTACATCCGGCCATTTTGCACTGCACTTCAAGTAAATTTTACAGGAATGACAGGAGTGACCCTTGAGAGGAATGAAATTACTCGAATAAATTAAAAACAGCTAATGTGACACATTTGCTGGATCAATCTAGCTAGTTTTAGCCAATCAGGCCCAGTCGGCGAAAAGTGTAAAAGTGGAGATACCTAGGTGATGCCAGAATCTCTCATAACTTGAAGATTATCAAAATTCTCAAAATGACAAGAAAATATAAATGGTAATTAGTAAAGTACGGGGAAACGGTTCACGGCCACCACATGGCATTGAACCCAGCTATAGCAAAGATAATTATATTTTCTAAATGGAATCGTCCTTGAGAGCAATGAACATACAAAATGAACAACAGTTAAAATGTCAGATTTTCTTGGAAAGACTAGCTTGTTTTGAAAAATTACACTTTATATACACTAGTCATTATGCAGTGTTTGGTATGTTATTTTGACATATCCCCTTTCTAAAATTATAAGTGAAGATACCCAGGAAATGCCACAACCACAAAGCATAGTCATCCCGAGACACAAAAAGAAGGAGGAACAAATAAGGACAAGACAAACGCCACATATGAAACCACAGGCGCACAAACAAGGAATAATTGCATTAGAGGAACCACCTTCGAAAGGTCCGTAGAAAAACTATTACTGAGGGGATATGTGTGTTGGGGAGTGGGGGTGGGAGCAGAGGGGTGTGGAGAGGGCTTAAACCAGTTTTACTCGCGCTAATCCTCGCCATTATCCGCTGATGCAGCTCCAAGTAGTAATGTCACATTTGTATTTAGTATGTACATTATCATTTGTTTTGTACTGCGAAGATATATTGTGTGTGCTATGTTAATATTGTTAGCTTTTCCATTTTCATATCGAACAGAAAAAAATGATATATTGGCGTGCAATCTTCTTTTCTATTCTGACATTCAGATTTCATCCAAAAATAGTTCTAGATCTCAACTTACCGTATTAACATTAAATATTGGGACAGACAGGCCTTAGCAACCAGAATGCGGAACCAGTTCTGTTTGCCAATTTTCTAGCACTATTGTTGTAATATCAACAGGTAGTAAAAAATACACTACTTTTTTTTCAAATTCCAGGACATAAATTAATGTGTTAAGGTATCAGGATAACAAGTTAAGGTGTCCAAATACTTACGGTAAATACAATACGCACTATCAAGACACACACAAAAAAAAAATCGTGCAGACATGTTAACATTGTCATGTTTCTATTCATCTTATGGGGTTTTGATGTATTCTGTAGCTTTTCCGTCATTTTGTGTACGGGAGATACCTTCTGTAACTTCCTGTTTGCTTTCCTAACTATCAACCCTCTTCTGATAAGGGGTCTACTCTTCCAGGAAAGACTTTGGTCCTGCTGGAAGCAAATTCAATCTTGCTATTTTTACATCAAAACATACTTTGTAGATTCGGCTACTGATTGGAAATGCCTCCCTAGCCGATTCCTAAAGAGTACACACTAGATATGCTTTGGTAGTGTCCCATAGGGTATATGTCAAAGTGCGCATAACGTGTGGAATTCCTTCAAATTATCTTGATGCACTTTGACATTGTCACACAAAAGTGTGGAATTGTTTCAGTCTATTTCGGTACATTTTGACGTTGCCATAGAAAAGAGTGGAATTCTCTCATATTATCTTGGTGCACATTGAAATTGCATTAGAAAAGTATGGAAATCTTCCAATTTATCTTTAAGTTAGTGCATATTGACATTGCCCCTATGTCTAGATAAACTGAAAGAATTCCACTTTTTTATGCAATGAAATTGGGGCATTCTAAAATAATAAACTACTTGGGTTGAAATTGCAGATTTCATCTGTACGTATTTAATAAGTAGGTAAATGAGTTTTATTCAACAATTTTGTGAAAATAGTTTTCAGGTTCGTGTGCCAAAAGTATACCATCCTCGAAAAACATTGAAGTATTTATAAACTAAACGGAAACAAAATGTTATATTTCATTATATCTACGTTGTCCCATGAAGAAAGTTTACACCTTGGATATCCAAAATGCGCCGAGACAAGATTCTGATCAGTTTGTGTGAGTGCGCACTCTAAATCTTCACAGGCCGCATGTATCCACAGTGACATTTTCTCGCGTTACGACCCTGATTTTTGTTGAATGTCATGTAAACCTTACGCTCTTGACCTTATATTTGCTCAGTGCTGTTCGTATTTGAGCTGGAAACATTCTTGGGTGAACATCTGCCCGGTCTCGAGGTTTTAAAACATATTTAGTGCTCAACTCAGCTAACCATGGAACTTTTAATACTTATAAATGTCAAATTATAGCCTCGAGGCCCGATGTCTGTAGCTGTCTTCGGTTTACTTTCAACGTTTGTGATTTAGTGCCACTGACGAAGATACAAGTCACAAATGTGAACATCTTGCAATAAATTTGGTATGGTTATGTTAATTTCCTGTGCGGGTACTGTAAGTTGTGCCGCGAAAAGCGAAAAGGTGTATTCGAGCTTGCGCAGAATGAGCGGATTAAGATTCATCCCACGCATGCGCAAAGTCTTATCCGGACAGTTGCTCTCTACTGGTACATTCTATAGTGTCTCATGATTCCTTAAGCGGACAGTAAAGGCCATCTTTAGACTGTGCAGATGAGCAGGCTGATGTAGGTTTTCACCTCATATGCCCGAATACACACTTTCGCCAGCTGGCGCGGCCATATTAATGTATTTCTATTTAGGAGACTGGATACACTTGGTAGCTGCCAAGGGACACAACTTTAGTGATTTCCTGTTTACGTTCCTGCACACCAAGTCCTTCTGAAATAGTGTCTACTCTACAAGGAAAGAATTTGTTCCCAAAGGGAGTACATTCTTTCCTTTTAGAGTGGCCTCTATTTCAGACGGGCCAAAAATTTTTGACAGTGCTACATGTCCTGAAACTGTATCCAATCGTCTTATATAATGTTGCCCTTTTTTGTCTTCCGTCTTTTCGAAGAAAAGCGAGGGGACATAGTATTCGGCTTTCCGTGGTACGTGGTGCGCGGTTCCGAGTTTGTAGTAGGAACCTTGTGAGCGCAACTCCTCCTACAGTTTTGGACCGATCCTTTTGAAACTTAACAGATGTTTTAATTATGGTCTGAAGATGTGCATGTGCTTTTTACAGAACCCTTAATTTTTTTTTTTTTTTTTTTTTTTTTTTTTTTTTTTCACTTTTTTTCACATTTTTAACTTAAACTTTTTTTCTTGGTTCCGAGTTTGTAGTGGGGACCTTGTGAGCGCAACTCCTCCTACAGTTTTATACCGATCTTTCTGAAACTTCACAGTTATCTTAATCAGGTACCTTGTGAGTGCAACTCGTCCTACAATTTTATACCTTTCCCACTGAAACTACACAGATGGTTTAACCATAGTCTGAAGATATGCATACAGAATCTTGAAGTTACTTTTCTTTTTACTTTTTTCACATTTTTAACTTTTAACATAGACTTTTTTCATGCTTCAGTACTATGAAAGTGCATATAGTAGTAGGTACCTTGTGAGCACAACTCCTCCTACAGCTTTAAGGAAATGCTTCTGAAACTTTACAGGCATTTTGCTTGTGGTCTGAGAATATACGTGTGCTCTTGGAATCTTGAAATTATTATTTTTTTTTCCATATTTTTACCTTCAATTTTTTTCCTGCTTCAGTACTTTTTTAGGTCAGTACTTAGGTAGGTGATACAGGACCAATGGTCCTCTGGTTAACTTACTCATTTTTAACAGCTCAAAATAAAAATAAGACGGGGGACATAAATTCTCTATGGAATTTGTTTTTTTTTTTTTTTTTTTTTTTTTGTTTTTTTGTTTTTTTTTGTTCTCCAGAGGCACCTAGCCAGCCATCAGATGCTTTCTCTGTTGTGTGGATAGAAAACACAGCGCCAGCAGTAAATGATGTCCTCAAGTTTACCAGAATCTTGCTGAACGAGAACGATGTTTACAATGCACATACTGGTGAATATACGGCTCCAGTGAATGGAACATACATGTTTACCTCAAACCTTTGTACACATAGCAACAAGTTCGCGAACATCGCATTCCTGGCCGATGGTACTTTAATAGGGGCGTCCTTTGCAGGCGACAGAGATTGGACTGTGTGCTCTTATTCATCAACCATTAGCCGTCTTGAGAAAGGAATGAAAGTGAATGTTGCAATAACACGCAAACACGGTAGCGGGAATATATTTTGTAATAATGACAATAGGTATCTCAGCACCTTTGCAGGTCATCGGATCAAATAATGATGTTCAATTCAAAGCATGAGCAACGACATCGCAGCTCAATGTCCATACTACATGCATTTGTATTTAACATTGCTGGATTAAATCCGGCGAGGCGGTTCTAACGAGTACCCACAACCTATGTTTCTTAGCAAAATAAGAAAAATAATGTATACCCTTGTAAACCCCAGTTTTACTATATAAAATTGGGGTTTAAGGGGGTCAAAATTATATAGGCATGTTTTCGTGATGAATAAAATAATAAGAAGCTGCCCAACTAGCAAAATGTGCCTTAGGCACTACGAAAGCACGGCTATTCAAATATATTGAAAATTTCAGCACCAAAAACTGAACGTTTTCAGAATAAATTCTGATATTTGTCATATCTCTGCTCAAAATATAGTTTGTGGTACTTGTTAGAACCGCTTAGCTGAGGCGGTTCTTGCAAGTACCCATAATCTATGTTTTTAAGCAGAATTCCGAAAAAAAATGTATACCCCTGTAAACCCCAGTTTAACTGTATAAAAGTGGGGATTAAGGGGGTCAAAATTATATAGGTGTGTTTTCATGATGAGGGACATGTGTGAAAAACTAAGCCATATGATCTGAAGAGGGATTTTGCCGCAAGGCAGTATATTTTTCAGTAACAATACCCAGTATTTAAAGCCTGTAAGCAACCAGGCCTTTATCCTATAATACGGATGGGTAGGCTGATCTTGGTTTTTGCAGACAGCACCAGTACCGAAGGACGTATGGTCCAATTTTACAGTCAAACCTCAATGGCTCGAACAGGTTTAAGACCGTGAAATGGTAGTTAGAACCACTGGGTATTAATCAAAACGTCAGGGCAGGTAGCAAATGCGTTCACTTTGTTGATGTCATTCGATCTTCTATAAAATAAAGGTATGTTGAGTGTACTCATTAGAATCGCCTCGACGAGATGATTCTTATGAGTAAACACAGTAAACCTTTTCATGATAGAATACAAATAAGAAAATGCCCATTAAATATTCCTAAATGTTGTTTTCCTGAGCTGTAGGAAGAACTTCCTAAACAGTCAAATAAGACAACGAGCCGTCAGTGTTTCAGTCATCGAGGTATTACTGTATTACGCTTTCCTAGTTTTATTAGAAAACTTAGATTATGCTTTTGCTTTGCCATTCTCTTACAAACTGTTTCTTGCTTAAAGGCCAAATCGCATTTTTTCTAATGACATCAAGCCGATAAGATATTTTCAATATAGTGCCAGACAGATTCTGTAAAGAAAAACAAAATCCTCTCTTAATTACATTGGTGGCTTTCTGACTGTAATCAGGAAAACCCAAAGAACAATAGTATTGGCAAGCTGTTCATGTTTTTCTCTATCAATTGTAAATATATTTTTTCTGGAAAACATATTTTGGCTACAGGAAACTGAATTACATAAATCCTTTCGCCCCCGAGTTTCTAAAATGGGCTCATCTATCTCTGAATTTTAGACACATCCATTGTTGCCTGTAAGGTTTGGTCAACAATCAATTGTAGAATGGCAAACAGTATAGGTCTGGATGAGACGGCTCGTTACACTGGACATGTATCTGTATTGGTCTGTAGGGATAACAATGTTTCGTAAAGGCAGACTGACAGTATACGTAGAACCAAATAAGAGAGTATCCAGATGAATTGGAAAGTGCGGTAGCTTATGGTGAGCGCACTGGCACTTAAAGCAACAGAAACCAAATTCGCGTAAGCAAGGGAATTTCTGTGTCCAAACACTCTTTTCTTTATATCGTTTGCAGGGATGTTATGAAAACCGTCACACCCCACGTGCAGGTTAAAGAACACTACGTAGGTAACTTGTTGGCCTTCTGTTCGCGAGGTCGTATGACAGTATATATATATATATATATACATATATATATATATATACATATATATACATATATATATATATGAGCCAGCGCCGAAAAAAATTAATAAAGAAAATAAAAAGTAAATAAATAAATAAAATAAAATGACGTATGCGCCCAGGGAAAAATATCTTCCCGACAATAATGGTATGTTGAGTGTACTACTTAGAATTGCCTCGATGAGGAAATTCTAATGGATACACACGACATACAATTCAATAATAGAATAAGAAAATTTCCTTAATTATTTGTTTTCTTGAACTATCAGTAGGACTCAAAATCAAGTTAAAATTAGCCATGGTAAACGAGCCATCGGTGTTCGAGCTATTGAGGTTCGACTTTGGAGGGACCAACGCCGATCTGGCCAGAGTAAAATAAAAACACAATTTGACCACATATAGTTTTTATGTGAGGTAGGATATATTTTAAGGTCATTTGCATAACATGGTCCCAGATCAATATCTGCATCGGCACAGTGTTGTCGGGTCTTCTGTGCGCGCATACAGTATTAGATGCTGAAAATAGTTATGTAGCCAGACCGGACTTAATTTTAAGCACACACAGGAAAAAACATCTTGAAAACAAATCTCACTAGTATCGTTTTCGAAATAGGGACTGCTCTTAAAGGTGACTTTGCTCCAAGAGGGCGTCTTTATTGCAAATGATATTGTTTTCCCTACGTAATGAGCGCTACACCTAGGGTGTACAACATCGACGGATAACATTCTCTTCAAAACCACCGCTCTAATGACATACGCCCAGAGACCCCTTTTCGCTGGACGCGGCCCGTTGAAGTTTTCATTATGTGATGGATAATCAGACCGCATAGTAGGGAAACAGCCCTTACCACATATCCAAATGAAAGAAGTCTTAAATCAGACTGCACATTCGCAGGGTCTAAAAAGGGCTTACAGAATCATTTGGTTATGGGTTTGAATATCGCTCTAATCACTGCGTGGTGTTCGCTTAGATAGAAACTTAATCCATTTATGCCTAGAGTCCTATAAAAGGGACATTAGCAAACAGTGAAGACCCAGATCAGACGCCGATAACGCGGCGTCGGATCCGGGTCTATACTGTTTGCTTGAAATTAAAACATTTTTTGCAAATTATAATAATAACAAAAAATAACCAGACACCCCTTATAAAGGAAATCTGCCTGTCCAACCATAAGAGGTAGAAGATTCCACTCAGCAGAAATGGGTTAATAATACCACATAGTCTTCCCAAAATGACTGAAATACGTTGAATGGTATGTTTTTCACTGAATCAGCACTATAATCAGCACTAATAACCGCATTTGGTTGACACTTATTACGCTTAGGACAAATTCTGCAGACGACCCTTTATTTTTCCCAGAAAATAGGCTTTGGCATTTCAAGCAAGGAGACAATTTGCATGAAATGTCAAAGCCGTTTTTCTCTGAAACAAAAAGATAAGAAAACCGTCTGAAAATGTCGTCTGCTTACTCAGCATGTAAAGTGTTAATAAAGGGGATAAATATTACATATACATTGGCGAGATCGATTCAAAAATTAGAATGAAAATGTTAAAGGCTCCATATTCGTCAAAAATAGACATTTTTTATCCAAGAAAGGTTTATAAAAATATTAATACATCTATAAAATGTGGCATATGAGAGCCTGTAAAATTTCAAATAGTCTCTTGATCGGGAACAAAAATAAAATGATTTTTTATCGTATCTCTAATATGGCGTGATATACGTTGCAATATTGCATCTGATAATATATATGTTCCATATTAAAAACACGTATTCTATATTAATATATTTATTGCCAATAAAATATATTTATTCACAATAAAACATTTATTTTACGATATAAAAATATATTCTTTTGCTACATGAATATTTATTGCCAGAAGAAATATATTTAATTACGATAAAATATTCATTGGCAATAAAAATATATCTTTTCACAATAAAAATATTTATGTGCGATGTATATATATTTTTTTGACAAAATTAAATATGTATTGATGCAATATTTTATGTGGACAATAAAAAATCACAATATATAAAATATATATTTATTTGCAAAAAAAAAAAAAAAAAAAAAAAAAAAAATGACAATATTTACAAAAGCCATTGTAAGTTAAAGAAAATATACTGGGTAAAATTAGCATTGCGGGATATGATATATGCTTGTAACAGAAAATTTCATTGGCTCGACAAAATTTTTGATTTGATCCTTAGTCAACTCGCAGCTAAGATTTTCGCACCTTAGATTTTCGTCCTTAGATGCCCCCATGTTTGACGGTTTCCTAGAATGATAGAGACTTTGTTGCAGTTTTGTTAACCCTTCTATAAGTACTTTAGCTCTAGTTCCCCGCTCTGCACGGAAACATAAGGACCATTAGACACGTATGGACTTATGGTTCAAGATCAGCCCCAAGATCTGGACTATATATTCAAGTATACATGTATAATACTTTTTTTTAATCATTAGTACCATTATTTCGCGCGGACTACAAGTCACGTCCAAAACAAAGAATCTACACTACATGAGAGAAATACTGAGTTTACTTGTGTCGGTTGAAATGCTAGTCCGGGGGTGCGAGATGACCAAGAATCAAAAGGTGCGAATCGACAGGTCGAAACGGCCAAGGATCGAGTTGACCATAAACCGCGAAGCAAAACAATATGGCAGCGCTCTGCGTAATCAATGGAGGCTGCCATTATTAGACTTCACAGAGCCAATGAAATTCGCTGTTATAAAACCGTGTCATATCCCACAATGCTAATTTTACCCAACATATTTTTTAGGACATTGCAGATAAATATTTTTTTTATTGTGACACAACAGAATATTGATTCAATAATATGTATCAATTTTATACACATATTTTATATTTTGAATAAATATATTTTTAATTGCCAATACATATCTTTTGTGCCAGATGAATATATTTATTATAGAACAAATATTTTTATTTAAAAAAAAAATAATTTTATTACCAAATAAATAAATTTATTTGCCAATAAATATATTTTATTGCCAATGACTATTTAATTTGCATATAAATATATTTTATTGGGCATAAATATCTTAATATAGAATAAATATTTTAATATGGAACAAATATATTACCAGATACAATATTGCAACGAATATCACGCCATACTCTGAACTAATACATTGCCAGAGGTAAGATATCAAAAATCATTTCATTTTTATACCCCGCCACACAATGGTGGCGGGGTATCATGGTTTCACGTTGGACGTCCGTGTGTCCGTCCGTCCGTCCGTTTTTCGTTTCCGGATGATAACTTGAGTAAACATCAAAGAATTTTCACCAAACTTGGTATGTGCATTGATATTATGGAGATCTGGTTTGGGATTGCTAATGGGCAAATTTCGTCAAATTTTTACGGAGTTATCTGCCCGAGACACGCCCATATTTTCGTTTCCGGACAATAACTTGAGTAAATAAGAAGGGATTTTAACTACACTTGCTATATGCATTGACATTAAGGAGATCTGGTTTGGAATTGCTAATGGGAAAATTTCGTCTATTTTTTACGGAGTTATCTGCCCGAGACACGCCCATATTTTCGTTTCTGGACGATAACTTGAGTAAATAACAAGGAATTTTAACCAAACTTCCTATATATATTGACATTAAGGAAGTCTGGTTTGGAATTGCTAAAGGGCAAATTTCGTCAATTATTTACGGAGTTATCTGCCCGAGACACGCCCATATTTTCGTTTCCAGACGATAACTTGAGTAAATAACAAGGGATTTTAACCAAACTTGCTATATGCATTGACATTAAGGAGATCTGTTTTCGGTTTGCTAATGGGCAAATTTCGTCAATATTTTACGGAGTTATCTGCCCGAGACATATTTTCGTTTCCGGACGATAACTTGAGTAAATAACAAGGCCTTTTAACCAAACTTGCTATATGCATTGATATTATCAAGATCTGGTTTAGGATTGTTATCTGTCCATTGATATTATCAAGATCTGGTTTAAGATTGTTATCTGTCCCTCCGTTATTTTCTTTCCAGACATTTTCGCAACGATAACTTTAATACATAAACAAATAATTGCTATGGCGGGGTATTATGCTTGCGGTGCTTTTATTAATCCCCTTCAAAATGGATAGACTCACTGAAATTTTAAAGGCTGTCAGATGCCACATTTTATGGTCGTATGTATACCATTTATCAATTTATTGAACCTTTCTTGGATATAAAAAAAAATGTCTATTTTTGAGAAATATATGCCTATAAATCATCAGGCCAGTCCATCACGAAAACATACCTATATAATTTTGACCCCTTTACACCCCACTTTTATTTAGTAAAACTGGGGTTTACAGGGGTATACGTTATTTTTTCTGCTCAAAAGCGTAGATTGTGGGTACTCGTTATAACCGCCTCGGCGAGGCGGTTCTAACGAGTACCTTTAATCTATATTTTGAGCAGAAATATGAAAAAATATCAGATTTTTTACCTGAAAACTCAGTTTTTTTTGTAGTGAAATTTTCAATATATTTGAATAAGCGTGTTTTCGTAATGCCTTCTAAATAATTATGTTCTATACCAGCTCAGCCGTGTCGTGAGAAAATGAATCTACAGAGCACGTGTGACAGCATCACGAAAACATACCTATGTAATTCTTACCCCCTTAAACCCCACTCTTATATAGTAAAACTGGGGTTTACAGGGGTATATATTATTTTTATTATTTCTGCTCAAAAACATAGATTGTGGGTACTTGTTAGAACCGCCTCACCGTGGCGGTTCTAACGAGTACCCACATCCATGTTTTGAAAAGAAATATGAAAAATATCAGAATTTTTTATCTGAAAACTTTCAGCTTTTGGTGGTGAAATTTTCAATACATTTGAATAGGCGTGTTTTCGTAATGGGAAAGCCTGATCAATGCAGCTGCGCAGTCTGATAATCGCATCGCTGTCCGCTCAAAAATCTTTGGAAATATAGCGGATAAAAGCTGTAACAACCAGAGTATGCGGATCGCATTCCGGCCTGATCGACAGAGTGCATTTTGTGCAAGCACATTTGTTCGAATCCGCTTTTCGCATGGTGACCCAATGTAAGATGTTGGATGTTCTAAGATATTGCGATTATAAATGTTCTCTGTGGTTTTAACTGTTAAACATATGTCGTCTACAGCATTCAAAGCGTTAATAGATAATTGGATGCAAATTAAGTGGGATGTAGAAAAAAGGAATATTTCTCCTTTGTGACTAATAACCACCAAATCTATGGCCTAATTCAGCCGGCTATATTTTTTTTAATCCTTCTTATTTTTTTTCCAAGAAGTAGTCTTTAAAATTACTTGCAAATTGTCTGTGAGAAATCAGAGAGAAACATTACGAAAACACTCCTTTTCAAATATATTTAAAATTTCACTCCGCAAAAACTAATATTTTCAGAAAAAAAAACATATTTTTCATATTTCTGCTCAAAATATAGATTGTGGGAACTAATCAGAACCGCCTGGGCGAGGCGGTCCTAACGAGTACCCACAATCTATGTTTTTGAGCAAAAATTAAAAAAAAAATGTATACCCCTGTACACCCCAGTTTTACTAAATAAAAGTAGGATTTAAGGCGGGTCAAAATTATATAGGTATGTTTTCGTGATGATCTGAAAATGTCTTCTGAAGAAATTATTATCCAGCACACTAGGCGCCATCATGCACATCAGCGCTTTGTTAGTACCTGCTCAGTTCTCGATACACAGAGCATCGTATAAAAATCTAGGCATTCGGACAGCATTACGAAAACACGCCTATTCAAATATATTGTAAATTTTACCATCAAAAACTGAAAGTTTTCAGATAAAAATTCTGTTATTTTTTTCATATTTCTGCACAAAACATAGATTGTGGGTACTCGTTAGAACCACCTCGCCGAGGCGGTTCTAACGAGTACCCACAATATATGTTTTGAGCAGAAATAAGAAAAATAATGTATACCCCTGAAAACCACAATTTTACTATATAAAAGTGGGGTTGAAGGGGGTCAAAATTATATAGATATGTTTTCGTGATGGAGAGCCCTAATCAAACAGCGTAAAACGCTTTAACGCAAAGCGGTGTCTGATCAGTAAACATTGTTTGCCATTCACCCAGCAGATTTTGGGTCAATTGTTTACAATCGTGCCAAAGTATAAGTTAGTTGTCCACGTGATTGTCACTGACCAATGTAATTAAACCCACGGTTAGTAGCCATTACGGGGCCTAAGTGATCAAATCACCTGTTACCGGGCCTGCGCGATGTGGTAAACACCTATGTTGACGTTTGATGTTATTGACCAATAGCGACCATTTTGTTACAAAAGCTGGGAGAAAAGGGAAAAGGTTAGTACGTCGTTTAAAAGTGCACGGAATTCTAAAGAGATCAAAGTGTTTTGTTTTTTTTTTTAAATAATAATGCAATGCAATGCGAAGTCTTTGCTAGCGAAGACGATTTATTGGAAGAGATCGAGGTAGTTGGCAATCAATTTTGCATAAAATGCAATCAGATTGACTTCTGCAGTCATATAGCGCAATGTGTGAGGTACAATAGAGTGTAGATTTATTGTCTTTGTCATTTTATTAGTTTTGTTTTTGACTTAACAGTCTGTGAAGACATTAAAACAATGATCGAAAAACGAGACAGTAGTGGGAACGACTCCTAAGCGAATATGACACCTCATTTATGCGAGTCTGTACTATGTTAACAGGACATGGGACAAAGTGGAATAAAACGCCATTTCGACTGGTTTCTGTGTACATTTTAGAGGAGTATTGTATTGTATACAGTTCCAACTTTGATCACTTAGCGGCAGTTACAGCTGTCTTAAATTGGAGAGTTGTTCATTGCAATTTTATATCTGTATTTGGAAGGTCATGAATTAAAATCAGAATTGTTACTGATGAGACGTCAAATGAAATTCATGCACCAGGACCTGTGATTTGGGAAATTAGTCCATAGCTCTCATCAAAGAGAATAACACTATTCTCTGCACCGTCAGCTAAGGAAATTAACGAATCTGGAAGGGCATTCCAATCTCTAATGGTCCGAGGGAAGAGGGATCCTTTCTATATGTCAGTTCTTGCTGTAGAGAGACTCCATCCTAATTTTTCTAGTATTCCAGTCATACTACATATTACAAAGCAATAACTGATTGTTACAAATCTAGCAGATCTTTTCTGAACTTTGTCAACTTCTTCTTGAAGGACCAATCCCTTGGGGTCCCAGACACAACTATCATATTCCAAGATTGGGCAAGCAAGTCCTTTATATGCTGCCTCGTTTACATCCTAAGGACACTGATAAAGATTTCGACTCAGGAAATCAAGTGTTCTGTTTGCTTTAGTACACATGTTGCTAATATGTGTATTCCATCTCAAGTCATGTGTGATTGTCACCAGACAAAACTAGGGCCCACTCCAAAGTTTCACCACAAAATCTCGTTGTTTTCTATAACAAAGAAAGGACTCTACCCACTTAAGAGTCTCAAAACACAGTAAATGTTACATCACGAAAACACGCCTATATAATTTTGACCCCCTTAAACCCCACTTCTATATAGTAAAACTGGGGTTTACAGGATTATACATTATTTTTTTATTTCTGCTCAAAAAATAGATTTTTGGTACTCGTTAGAACCGCCTTGCTGAGGCGGTTCTCACGAGTACCAAGAATCTATGTTTTGAGCAGAATTATGAAAAATATCAGAATTTTTCTCCGACAATTTTCATTTTTTTTTTTTTTTTTTTTTTTTTTTTTTTTTTTGTATTTGGTGGTAAAATATTCAGTATATTTGAATAGGCTTGTTTTCTTAATGAGTAATTCACAACTTCGGCGCTGCAACTAGTTCAGCGAGCGAACCGACGCATCCTCCTTCCGGTTCGGTTCGGAGGATGTTCCATTTTGACATTTATCTGTTTTACTCTAGAACGCGGCGTCTGATCAGGGTCTACAACGGTTGCATCAAATACATGCGTTTCTATAAAACATCGTAATAATAAAATCTAACTAGACGCCCCTTATATTGGAAATAAACCAAAGAGTTATGGTAGAAAAGTCCATTCGGCATAAATGGGTTCATGATAAGAAGTTTTTAATAACCATTTTCAATAATAAAAAAAAGGTAAGAGAAAAGTCCAGGGAGTGCCACAATCACAAACGCAGCCCTTCCCAGACCCCAAGAGGAAGAGGAAACCGACAAATCCAAACAAGCACAAATCGAACAAACGTACGAAAAACACTAAGATTAGCTCTCTCTTCCCCAAGCGAGGTAATCGCAATACTAAAAGGACTGAAAAACACAAGAACAAAATGACACACGGAAAGACATACAACAAATCGCCTCGTAGAATAAACCACAAAGCAACAAAGAGTAAGACTAACACCGGGACCACCGCCTTAGAACGGTCAGTAGAGCAAACCACCGGGGGGTTAAAGCACTTTTACAGCTAGCTAACTTCACCCTGGGTCACGATGCTATTCTTAATACAGAAACACATAAAATTCGGTTCGCATAAAGGCTCCCAACTCAGTCAATGCATCAAAGCGAAAACATATAAATCAAATTAATCACTATAATAAACAAAGACGAGTACTCATGGCTAATTCTACTGTATGCCAGAGTAAATGAAAACCAATAGTTGAACCACGGCGGGCCAAGCCAAAGACATATCGTCAAGCCCCACCCCACTGGTTAAAGTTTTACGAAGAGACCGTCATTGAGTCAGAGGCCCGAATCGCCGTCGTGCAATTAAAGAGTGAAGCATAGCCATCAATAATGATTGGGTTTACAACTAGGCATGCAGTCTGCCGCATAATATCCAGGCTATAGCCAATTCTTTTATAACGGTTAATAAGTTTTCTGAATTGCTCCGAAAAGTTAGATTTACCTACAATTTTTCTTAATCTGTACACTAAGTCACCATAAAATTCTGGTTCCGATATACCTCGTTGCAGAAGTGTTTTCAGACTGATGCTATATTTTTCTAACAAGACACTGTGTCTGCGATAAAATTTCGAAAACGCCTAACGAAGTTTAAAATAACGATAGACCTGCCTAAGAAGTTTGGCAGTAAGGGCTTTATTACGGTAGTTAAAAGATTTGAAGAAGCTCCGGCGAATCTTATAAGTTGAGATATGTATACCCCATATGAGGTACGCCGGGGGACATCGCCATCCAGAAAAGGAAAATTGACTATATCAAAATCAAAGTCGTCCCGTTTATCATAAATTTTGGTGGAAACTGTAACATTAGATATACACAGATTCAAATCCAAAAAAGATGCCTCGGTATCGGAAGAATTTGCTCTATTTAATTGGAGTTCTGTAGGGTATATCCGGTCCACCATTTGGTCAAAGTAAATATTGTCAATATTTAATAAATCATCATTTAATATTTAATAAAACCTTTTATTATAATGAGCACTTCAACATGTAAAAAATACAGACTTTTTTAGAGATGTTGTACTTATTTTAAAGGCACAAAACTTACATATAAGATGTAATTGTATGTCAAAGCATATTTTAATAGACTATAAACAACTAAACTCATAAAATGGGTCTTTTTGCTATATTTTAGCGTCTTTTTGGCCTCTTTTTGCGCCTTCTTGCTTTCTTATACTATCTTCTTACGTCTCTTTGCTCCTTTTTGCTCATTTATTGCGTCTTTTTTGTGGGTATAGCATGTGCGTATCCTGTTAGCCATAAACTTTTAAAATAACATTTTAATAATAAAAAGCGTTCGTAATTATTTTTACACCTAAATTTGTAAGATACACTTCAACAAATAAAGCAGAAAGACTATTTTAGAAATCTTGATGGGAGGCGCTAGCTGAAACTTTTTAAAATACCTGTACTTATTTTACAGGCACAAAATTTGAATATAAGATGTAATCTTATATTAAAAAATATTTTAATAGACTTTCAACTCATAAAATGGATCTTTTTGCTACATTTCACCGTTTTATTTATTTATTTTTTTATTTTTTTTTTTATTTATTTATTTTTTTTATTTATTTATTTTTTACTTTTTTTATTTTTTTTTTTTCATTTTATTTTATTTTTTACAGTCGAACCTCAATAGCTCGAACACCGACGGCTCGTTTACTATGGCTTGTTCGAACTCGTTTTTGAGTCCATACGAAATTCTTCCGATGACTCAAGAAAACAAACACTTAGTGAAATTTTCTTATTTTATCGTGAAATTGTATGATGTGTGTACTCATTAGAATCGCTTCATTAAGACGATTCTAATGAGTACATTCAACATACAATAATCGTGTAGAAAATCGAAAAGATTTCCCTAAATTATCGCAATTGGCTTCTTGACCTCGCGCTATGATTAACCCTCAGTGGCTCGAGCAACCCATATCTCGAACAAGTTTTCATAGTCCCGAGGCTGTTCGAGCCATTGAGGTTCGACTGTATTTTATTTATTATATATATATATATATATATATATATATATATATATATATATATATATATATATATATATATATATATATATATATATATATTTGTCTTTTTGTTCCTTTCCGGTGTTTAGGCACCATTGATTATTGCGTTAACGGACTACTTAATGTTCATTCGATAAAAATAGAGAGAACATATTCAGAACAGAATCGCCCAGGATCCGTTGCCAATAGATCACAACATAGCCCGTGCCAGAAAAACGCCGTTTATGCAAGAGCACACAGGCTCCGTTGTTCTACAAATTATGTAGCAGGGCGAAAAGAATGGTAATATTCGACCTATGCATCATAAAGCCAGGCTTTTCACAACATAGTTAGGCGAAAATGGAATAACAGTGACTTTAATAACCGATTTCCTACATACACAAGTGAGGGAAAGATAAAATGTACATGTGTTTGAGTAAAGTATTTCCATGTCGTAACTTTTCCTTTCCGGGAAAGAGTAAGGAAGCCTTAAAAACAACATTTGGGTCACACCTAATACGACGGTTCTCTCTTGTGTTCCGTGAACTAACAAGTTCTATATACTTACGCTTTCACTGAAGAAATTTCCATCGAAAGTGGGCCGTCCATCGGCAGCTTCTTTGATAAATTCTACATGGGCGTCTTTTCCACATTACTACATGGGCGTCTTTACTACATGTACATCTTTACCATGCCCCGTAACAGGTGATTTGATCACTTAGGCCCTGTAATGGCTACCCAACGTGAAACCGCGCGTGTGACGAAATCCTGGTAACGGCTGTGACGTCAGATTGCAATGTGAAGAGGGCTATCTGTAAAACCTGGACTCGGACATTTGGGACATTGGCAAACAGTGCAGACCCAGATCAGGCACCACAGAATGCAGCTTTCGATACACATAATAGTGTTTAAAAATCAAGGCATTCGGACAGAAAGACCTAATCAAACAGCGTAGAACGCTTTTACAGAACGCGGTGCATGATCAGATTCGACATTGTCTGTCATTCACCCAGCAGGATTTGGGTCAAATGTTTACAATCGAGCTATAGCATACAAACGCCAAAATGTCCTAAGGTTATGTTCACGTGATTATCATTGACCAATGTAATTAAACCGCGCCTAAGACGAAATCCAGGTAACGGTTATTTAAAGCCGCGCTATTCGTGTCGCTGTGACTTCAGAGTCAATGTCAAAAAGGTTATCTGTAAAACTTCGACCCAGACATTTGTGACATTGGCAAATAGTGCAGACCAAGATCAAACGCCGCAGAACGCGGCGTATGATCAGAGTGCACTGTTTGCGTAAAGGACAGGAAAATAAGGATTAAATGAAACAACAGCCTTAAGTCTCCATTTGATGACGATTTTTCCAGCCTACACTCAGAGACAATCGACCTACCAGTGCTGTCAGTACTTTGATTGAACAGGTTGTACAGCAGACTTGTTAAAATATTAGAACTAGTATGGTAAGGAGATGTACCGCCCGAATATCCGTGTCCACAAGAGCATGTGCACTTAACCCAGAGCATGTGCACGTAACCCATTTTTGACGAATAGACTCTTTGGACATGTCCATTTCCAATCTTAATCGGTGTCTGGTTTGTTTTTTATCATTATCATCAAGTTTACAGAATTCCCTGTATTTCAGGCAAACATTGTAGACCCTGTTCAGACTCCGCATTCTATGGCGTGTGACCTGGATGTACGCGTTTACCAATGTCCCTTTTATGGAACGCAATAATATTCGGGGACCTTAACTCCGTAAGGCTTTATCCTAGACTTTGAAAAGGTCTACGTTTGTTCGATTTGCGCGTGTTTTGCTTTGTCTGTTTCCTCTTTCTCTTGATGTCTTGAAAGGGCTGCGACTTGTGATTGTGGCACTCCCTGGACTTCTCTTATACCTTTTTTTTTTCTAACATTTATTAAACGTTAACTGTTTGATCAATGCATGATCTGTTACCAGTCATTCAGCATTATTTTTGCCACACCAATAGGTGTCATGCAAATGTAGGTGACAAAGCCTGCCCAGAGTTCGGTCACATCTTGTTGACCGGCGCGCGATTCGCGCCGGTCTCTTAATATAGCTTTGGATTTTTACATATGGGAGCGCGTTCGATTAGTTCACTAAGGATTTTTGTTTATATTTGCCGGGATCGTCGGTTTGTGACGATCCCGTCAAATAAAAAACATCTTATTACAAACCGTGTTATAAACAGATTAATGTCTATTTTATTTTCATTTCAATCAAGAAATTTTATAAAGTTTAATAAAAGCAAACATTAAAGGGGAATGCAACCTTAAAAGGTATTATGCTTTAAAGTAAAGAATTTTACAAACAAAGAATTTTGACACAAGTTTCATCAAAATCGGTGAACAATTAAGTAAGTTATAGACAATTAAATATTTCAACATTGGTGGAATGGGCGCCGCCATTTTAAATATTTAATGACGATGCATAAAAATCAAAATTTGTTTCATAAAGGTAGTTATTCTCACAAAGTTGAATTATTTTTGGGGAAATGAATGCTTGTCACTAGATTAAAATATTATAAAAAAATCTGTAGCAAAATTGTTCTTAAAATCCCTTTATAATTTGGTTTTGCATATTTCATTTGGGCTGTATGACGTCATAAAGCCTATAATATGGCGGCATCCATGACAGCCACTTTAAACATATTCAAACCACCATAACTTCCTTATTTCTAGGCCGATTTTGAAAACTCTTGCATCAAAATAAATGGCTTGTTAAGCACTTTACTCCACGATATACTTACAACTTATATTGCGTTCCCCTTTAATTCTTTCGGTGCCAAATTCCAGACGACATTGTCGTCTGCTTTTCTTTTTTAACAAACTATCGCTTGAAAAGAAGTTAAAACGTAAAGTTGAAAGACTGAATGTCAAACCGCATAGATCCAGATGAGATGGCTCATATGAGCCGTCTCATCTGGATCTATGCTATTTGCAAAAGCTTATTATTATCGCCTGTGGCAGTGAAAGTTAAAGAATTGTTGTTCAATTATACCTGTTACATTGAAAATTTATAAAACCTTAGTACATCCTTGTCCCATATCTCTATGTAAACATGAACAAAATTTGCGCCGGTACTTAGACGTTTACGTCTAAATATTTTGTCTTGTGTCGTATTACTGAAACGCTTAGTATGCTGGGGAAAATTATAGCAGACACTCTGAAATAGTTTATTTAGTAATACTTTTCTCAGAAAAAAATAGAATCTGACTTTTCATGCAAATTATGAAAATCTGCATGAAACATCAAACTCTGATTTCCATGAAAAAATAAGAAAAAATATCATCAGTTTGTGGTCTGCTGAGTTTGCCTATAGTTT
The DNA here is from genome assembly GCA_964016985.1 of Anodontia alba. NCBI lineage: Eukaryota > Metazoa > Mollusca > Bivalvia > Lucinida > Lucinidae > Anodontia > Anodontia alba. The sequence continues at coordinate 34,529,985 of OZ024826.1, read as the reverse complement.
GGTAAAGGTTAAAGCGTATTGCTTTTCGTTTGCTTTCATGGTCTCTCATAATTCATATCTAAACGACAGTTATAAGAAATTTCGATCTTTTATAATGAAAGGTTGTTCGTCATACGTCATTGACACAAATAAGTATTAAGTAAGCGTTTGTTAAAGTGACTTATGTAACATTTCAACACAAACGATAGTCACACAATTTCCATATTACAATACAACCGGTCGCATGGGCTTATAAGTCTCTCCAAGCTGTAGCAACGACCAATGTAAAATAAACTAATCATGACAGCAGTTTAAAAATGCATTAACACTTTCCATTCTATGGCCAAATTCACCAGGCGAAAAACTATGATATTCTTCTTACTTTTTCTATAAAACAGGATCTGACACTTCATGCCAATTGTCTCCTTAGGAGACAATTTAGGAGACAATTTACATGAAGTTTCAGATCCTATTTTATAGATATATTAGAAAACAATTCAAAATATCATCTGCTGAAATTTTACCCAGCATGCAAAGTGTTAAACACCAACAATGCGAAAACATACCTAATCAAATAGATAGAAAATTTCACCTCCAAAAACTGCAAATATTCAGATAAAAAAACTCTGATATTTTTTATACTGCTTAAAACATAGATTGTTGGTACCCGTGAGAACCGCCTCGGCAAGGCGGTTTTCATGAGTACCCGCAATCTATGTTTTCGATCAAAAATAAGAAAAATAATGTATACCCCTGTAAACCCCAGTTTTACTATATAAAAGTAGGGTTTAAGGGGGTCAAACTCATATAGGCATGTTTTTGTGATGATGTTTAATTGATACTCCTAACCTGTATGCTACTATTCCAAACATTTCATTGTTTTTCGTGTTTTTTTTTTTTTTTTTTTTTTTTTTTTTTTTAAATATGTTCTTTTTTCCTATCTTGTTTATGTAAAACGGCTATCTGCCATTGTATCTGAAACGAATATATTTAATGCTGCAAAGTGTGGACCAGCTAATGCTGTAAACATTTGTGCCCAATAACTTTGTTTAACATGCAATAAAATATGATTAATCAAGGATCCAAGGACGCGAAGGCTAATTTGTGTCTTTGTTGTCATGACATCTTGTAGGAAATCTATGCACCGATTCATGTTATTAAAGACTTTTCTGCAATTTACAGATGAAGTTATAATTGTTTTAATACATGCTTACAACTAAACCTTTCGGCATTTCAGTCAGAAATGTCTTGATATATTCTACGCCTTTCATACGATTTAACCCTTTCAACTCTGTAACACATATGCCTTTGCAAACAGTGTAGATCAAGATGAAACGGATCATAATAAGCCGTCTCATCATGATCTACACTGTTTGCTATTCTGTTTCAGTTTACACTGAACTCTTATTTTCAGCAATGGACCTGTCCAAATTCATTCACCACGAAAACATAACTAAATAAGTGTAGGCATCTCCGATTACGTGTACAACACAGATGAGTTGCAAATCCCATTTCTACTGGGATTTATCAATAATGTATGTCACCAAAGCAATATTTCGAAAATGTCCGATTTTGATGTGTTTCCCATAACTGACATTCTTAACCATGTCAGCCTGATAGACCAAAGCAAACAGTATAGATCCAGATGAGACGGTTTTTTTGATTTTGTGCTGATACCAATTTTGCCAGCTATTAACTTCCAAAATTTCAAAGAACAGGGCAAATAAAAAGGTAAGAGAAAAGTCCAGGGAGTGCCACGATCACAAACTGCAGCCCTTCCCAAGAGGAAGAGGAAACAGACAAAACCAAACAAGCGCAAATCGAATAAACGTACAAAAAGCACCAAAATTAGCTCCCTCCTCCCTAAGCGGGGCAGCCGCAACGCCAAAAGGACCGAAAAACACATGAACAAAACAACACAAGGCAAGACACAAAACAAACCGTCCCGCAGAATAAACCACAAAGCAACAAAGAGCAAGACTAACACCGATACCACCGTCTTCGAAATATTGCCTTGGTGACGTACATTATTGATAAAGCCCAGTAGAAATGGGATTTGCAACTCATCTGTGTTGTACACGTAATCAGAGATGCCTACACTGTGTATAAAATATACGTAGTGCATGTTCCTGATACTAATATATATGCATGACCGTAGACTCAAACGTTTCTGAAAATCTATTAGCTAAACAAACATTGACTCTACTTTTGTATGAATGATGAGATGGTTACGGACATGCACAAGTTACGTCCTAACGTAATTTGCGATAACATACGTAACATATTCAACTATTATGTCCTCTTCTTACGTTTGTTCGGTCCACAGTCAAATCTTGGATCTTCTATTAAATGACACAGAGTAACAGTATGTCCGAGTTAGATTGGTCCATAGTCAAACCTTGGGTCTGCTGTCAAACTAACAGTACCTTCGAGTCAAAATGCTCCATAGTCAAAAACTGGATCTTCTATCAAACGATACAGAATAACAGTATGTCCGAGTTAGACTGGTCCGTAGTCAAATCTTGGGTTTTCTATCTAACGATCTAGAGCAACAGTGTGTGCAAGTCAGAATGGTCCACAGACAAATCTTGGATCTTCTATCAAACGAGCCAGAGCAACAGTATGTCCGAGTTAGATTGATCTACAGTCAAACCTTGGATCTTTTATCAAACGAGCCAGAGCAACAGTATGTCTGAGTTAAATTGGTCCATAGTCAAATCTTGGGTCTTCTATCAAACGAGCCAGAGCAACAGTAAGTCCGAATTAGATTGGTCCATAGTCAAATCTTGGATCTTCTATCAAACGAGCCAGAGCAACAGTATGACAGAGTTAGATTGGTCCATAGTCAAACTTTGGATCTTTTATCAAACGAGCCAGAGCAACAGTATGTCCGAGTTAGATTGGTCCATAGTCAAATCTTGGATCTTCTATCAAACGAACCAGAGCAACAGTATGTCTAAGATAGATTGGTCCATAGTCAAATCTTGGATCTTCTGTCAAACGATCTGGAGTAAAAGTATATCCGAGCCAGAATGGTCTAAAGTCAAAGCTTTGATTTTCTATCAAACAAGCCAGATTTACAATATGTCCGAGTCAGAACAATCTATAGTCAAATCCGAGTCAGATTGGTCCATAATCAAAGGTTTGGTCTTCTATGAAACAAGCCATAGTATCAGTATGTCCGCGGTAGAATGGTCCATAGCCAAACCTTAGGTCTTCTATCAAACGAGCCAGAGAAATAGTATGTCCGAGTCAGATTGGTCCATAATCAAACCTTGGCTCTTCTGTCAAACGAGCCAGAGTGACAGTACGTCCGAGTTAGATTGGTCCATATCCAAATCTTGGGTCTTCTATCAAACGATCTAGAGTAACAGTATGTCCGAGTCAGATTGGTCCATAGTCAAATCATGGATCTTCTATTAAACAAGCCAGAGTAACAATATGCCCAAGTTAGAACGGGCCATAGTCAAACCTTTTTGTCTTTATCAAACGATTTTGAGTAACAGTATGTCCGAGTCGGACTGGTCAATAGTCAAGCCTTGGATCTTGAACCTTGGATCTTTTATCAAAAGCCCCAGAGTAACAGTATGTCTCAGTCAGGTTGGTCCATAGTCAAACCTTAGGTCTTCTATCAATTTGATTGGATGTATTTGAGTTTCATTTTGTTTCGTCTTCCAGAGAAGAGAGGAGAAAGATAAAAGAGATAGCAGAGGAGAGGAAATAGAGGGACAGGGAAGAAAGAGGATAATGAATAGAAATGAAGAAACGGAAGAAATAAGAATATTCTCCCTCTACCCTTTCCTGCTGCAAGGATAGCAAGCCTTGCCCAACTGTAAGCCAATCGCATTTGGACGCCCTAGTTGCGTTAGATACACGGCAGCTTTGCCTCGCCCTACCACCCCCTTCGGTCTTCTATCATCCGAGCCAGAGTTACAGTATGTCCCGAGTCAGAATGGACCGTAGTCAAATCGTGGATCTTCCATCAAACGCGCCAGAGCTAGGTTGAATGGCTTATAAAACCTGTACAAAACGTATCTTGTTTCCTCGAACATTGAAGAGTTCCGATAAGCCTCTCTTTGGTTTACGTTCCCTACGACTGAACTATTCGTTACTCTCTCAAATGTCTTCTCAGCAATTTCTTCTGAAAAGATAGGTACACAGATAATGGTACCTACTGGTGGGTGCGTTCAATGAAAATTCAAATTAGCCTGCGCGGCATCCGCCTAGTCGGATCAGAGACTTCGGTCTCCGCATGAAGAATCTTTGCCTTTTTGGCTATCCAAAATGCGACTCTATGAAACACTTCGAGATATCCGTACTTCGACATATCAGATTTGCAGAATTGAGGAAAAACTAATTCGATTAACCACATTTAACAAATATATGTGTAATTGGACTCTTGAAGTTATAGATACATCGAAAATATTGTGGCAAAGTGGAGAAATTGCTCCTTAGGAGCAATTTCTCCTCTTTTCCACAATATTTTCTACATGTTGTTAGATTATCATGTTTAGGCAGGGACCAGATTTTCACTTCGAGATAAGCGGTTATTCGAGATAAGCGAGTTCGAGATAACGAGAGTCGACTGTATATCTATTGTAAAATGATAAACAGACATGTCAGAACAAATACATGTATATTAAGATAAGTACAAAGAGATGTAATAGTGTCCAGATATTTAGGACGATTAACGTACATGCCGTATTTACCCTAAAAAGTTGGACACTTTAGTTCCTTACTTTATTTCACCAAAAACTTGAACAACTATCGATGTGTCTAAATATAGCTGGATGAGTGACAAACAATGTATACTCTGATCAGACACCGTGTTCTGCGGCGTAAAGAACACGGCGTCTGATCTGGGTCTACACTTTTTACTCAGACCTGTCTGTTCCAATACTTAGGGTTATTACGGTAATGCCATTTTGCAACCACAACGAGTGAAAGCAGGGTAAATACTGGCAGTGTAGACATAAACAGGAAAGCTTAAATAGGTCTTGCCAAACTCATTGGGTTTGTAGGAAAGTAAATTAACCCTTAAACTGCCAATCACAACAATTGTCGTCTGCTTTGTCATCTGCTTGTGATTTTAAATGTCATTTTTGCAAGCAGTGTGGACCCAGATCAGTCTGATCTGGGTCCACACTGTTTTCCGGTATGCAAAAATAGGTTTGAAAAGTTTGCAAGAATATTCAGCAGACGACATAAACAGACGACATTTTCTGATGCAGGTTTTCTTGGCGTTTTAAGGGCTAAGAATTCTGCAAACAGCGAGGATACAGACCAGTATATACACCTATACCTGGTCATTTCAAATATCAGAAATGTCTGGTTAGTCTTTATTGTTACAGCAATTGATACAGCAATCCCTGTCCCGAGTGCACACAGTGTACACGCTGATCGGACGCCGCAATCTGTGGCGTCTGATCTGGGTCTATATTATTTGCCAAAATTTATTTAATGGGACGCTATCTAGGAAATGGGTTAAGAAATATAGACTGAGGGACAACATTTCTTACAAGAGTTCATGTGCGCCCTGCGAAGGCACAGATCAATCTTCGCATCCAGGCAATCTGAACAGAGTCGCAGAACACTCTCTGCATTACGAAAACAAGCCAATTCAGATATACTATCGAAAAAATGTATTGCCACTCTGCCGTCAATCCTAAATATGTTTCTTTTTGCCTTGTGTCGGTTAAAAATGGACATAGTATTTAAAAGAGAAGGCAATGTTGCAAATTTTGCAAACTTTAAAATTCTGATGACTTTGTGCAATCAGGCGTATCGACCGGTTTTTGTGCATGGGGGTCATCATACAAAAATTGCACTTGTAACTCACACTGCAGAAAACTGCATTTGCTCGTGCACCATGTCACTTGTTCAACATGAAAATTATGGCGTGTTTGCACGTGATCTTTCTCCTTACAAATCATGCCATTTTTACAAATGATTTGTCACAGAGCAATCAGTTTTAAATGCCTGGAAGAAGCATTTCTGGCGAAGAAAGAGCACGCATTATCGGTAGAATAGAAAAAAGGGTCCGCCATGGCAAATCAAGCTGCTAGGCGAGTCGGTGTACACAGAGCTGTATTGTTCAGGATTAAGTTTCTTCAAACAGGCTCAGTAAAAAACAGGCAAATCTGGCTGACCGAAGTCGACTACGGCAGTCCAAGACAGATTCCTGAGACTCACTGCCCTGAGACAGTCTGTTAAACTTACTGCAAACCTTCGACGGACAACAGGAGTAGCAATCCACCCTCGAATTGTACGGAACCGGCTTAAATCTGCTAGACTTTGTCTGAGGAACAAGCTGACTCCCCACCACAAGCGGGAGAGTCTCGCTTGGTGCCGTCATCGTCGCCATTGGAGAAGGAATCAGTGAGGCAACATCCTTTAGTCAGATGAATCGCGTTTCAACGTTGATTTCTACGAACTCGTTAGAATCGCCTCGTCGAGACGGTTCTTACGAGTACCCACAATCTATGTTTTGAGCAGAAATATGAAAAATATCAGAACTTTTTTATCTGAAAATTTTCATTTTTTGGTGGTAAAATTTTCAGTATATTTGAATAGGCATGTTTTCGTAATGGTAAATAAACCTGATAACCGTAATGGTAAATAAACCTGATAACCGGTACCAGTGGATAGCTACACTATTAGGTCACATAATGAAATATGGTTGATAGCGAGCATAATTCGCAGGCCCCTTCGGGCTTGATCTCTTCGTTAGGGTATGGGATCAAGAAAGCTACCTACGTTAACATTCACATTATTGGCGTGACGTTCGACGAAATGTTCAACTTATGGGCAGCCATGTTAGATACACGCTTGACAATGAGTCATGTTACATGCACGCATTGCTTCCTATAATTTTGTCGTTCATGCTTGAAAATGTATACAACAAAATACAATACTGTCACAGGAAGTCGAAAGTTGAAAATAAAGACTGATTCCTAGCACAATCTACAATAATGCATTTGATTTCCCGCGGTATTCTCGGAATCTAGTCTGTGTCACATATGCAATTAACTGATTTGAGGTTCAAATGTAGCACTGCACTAACTGTTCATGAGGAGTGACTCCGCCTCTTTGTAAAGAAGATCCGATGGGGAAGAAACTGCAAAGAGGGATTCCTATTTGTCATATATATTCAACTCGTTCCAATATAAGATAATGCCATTTTAGTCAAAACAAAATTGTTTGTTTCAGATTTACATCTGCGAAGCGAACAATGTTCCGATATAATTTTATTCGGCTATGCTTATAATAATAATAATAATAATAATAATAATAATAATAAAACAAACTTTAAATTTAGTGCGGACCTGTATGTAAACATATACAACCACATCTGGTCCCCGAATGAGTTAGCCTTCATGTTGATTTTGTCATTGAAAAACAAGGAGGAAGTGTCGTTTTACATTACGAAACATGCCTTTTCAAATATATAGAAAATTTTACCACCAAAAACTGAAATCTTTTAGACAAAAATTCTGATCTTTTTCATACTTCTGCTCTAAACATTGATTGTGGGTACTCGTTAGAACCGCCTCGCCGAGGCGGTTCTAACGAGTACCCACAATCTATGTTTTAGAGTAGAAATAAAAAAAGATAATGTATATACCTGTAAACCCCAGTTTTACTATATAAAAGAGGGGTTTAGAGGGATCAAAATTATACAGGTATGTTTTCGTGATGATAAACTTCCGAGAGATGGGTAAATTATGACTGTACAGGTATTGAAAGGGAGTGCAAAAGCAAATATTTGGTGGCCAGGAAAGCTACATATAGGCAAATTTGTCAGTTTTACAATATCAGGCTTCTGTTTTGATATTTGAATATTTTCAGCATCTTTGTTGGTATTAATACCTTTATGGCTGTCTGACATACAGAGGTTGTGTTATACTGTAAACTGCTTATATATGTGAAGCTACAGCTCATTTGCATAAAGTTCAGTGTTATTCTCTACTGGCTGGGTGTGGAGGGAGAGGGGTGCATAAAAACATGCAAAGTCGTTTTAACTACTACATAGAGATGGGTAAATTTGTATGTACAGTTTTTGAAAAACAGTGTAAAACGCTACTTTTGAGGAAATTGGAAAATATTTAGCGGAAAGCTACCTAAATGCTATGCTCGCCCATAGACAGTCCCTACCATTTTCATATTGCACGTTCGAAATACATGTACGCCGTTTTTTAGTTAGTGCCGTTCATTTCTCGATGCAAACTATTAAGCCATCGTAAAAACATACCTTTATAACTTTGACCCCAATAAACCCCACTTTTATATAGTAAAACTGAGGTTTACTGGGTTATACATTTTTCATCTTATTTCTGCTCAAAAGCACAGATTATGGGTACTCGTTATAACCGCCTCGGCAAGACGAGTTCTAACGAGTACCCACAATTTATGTTTTGAGAAGAAATATGAAAAATATCAGAATTTTTGTCTGAAGTTTTTCATTTCTTTTTTTGTGGTAGACTTTTCAGTATATTTGAATAGGCATGTTTTCATAATGTAGGCCGCGCATTAGGGAGGGATATAAGAGCATCCGCCTGTAATGTTCTTTGTTTACATACGTTTGCGTGACGTCGGTCACTTATCCGTAATGTTAAGCGCGGGGAATCCGCTACCGGGCTGTTACAAGACCTGCGTTAAGTGAAATTTAATTCCAAATATTAAGAAATCAAGCGAATCTAAATGTAAGGTAAAACTTGATTTTAAATTGATAATATAAGTTATAAATATAAGAATTGAAATGAAGATTTTTAGCTTGCTAGATGTTTTAAAAACCACATATACTATTTTAAAGTCTCCCAGCAGCCCTTCAGCTGAATTTCAATTACTGATGTTTCACAACAGTATTGTGAAAATGTCAGAAAAATTGAACAAGCGGAACTTGTTGAAAATCTGCCTCCTAGCTACATACCCAACAGATTTTTGCATAATTTGCATTCCTTTTTACTACGAGGGTCCTGCAAAAAGTTTTGTCACTTGGATCGGATTACTTTAGTGTTACGTTTTATCAAACATATTTTTTATTACAATCCTTCGAAGTATTCTCCCTTTACTGAAACACATTTTAGTAACCTTTTTATCCAGTCGCGAAAAGCAGATAAATAGTCTTCTTTTGGTATCTATTGGAGACACTGATAAATAGCGCTGCCAAGAGAACTTCTAGACGTATACTTATTTGCAGAAAGCATTTTCTTAAGCCTTGGAAATAAAAAGAAGTCACAGGGACTCAGGTCAGGTGAATAAGGTTGATGGTTTAAAACTTTCATCTTTTCAGAAGCCAAAAAAGACTTAACAACCTCACACTTATGAGAGAAGGCGTTGTCATGTAAAAGGGAGATTCCTGACCATCCTTTGCTTGGTCGTTTCTTATTGTAAAACTCTTTCACTTTCTTCAGTACAGAATTCTTCTAGAATCGGCCAGTGACTGAATGACCAGATGGACAAGGCACTTGAACGACTGGCCCACTTGAATTAAAGAAAATTGTGTACAACATCTTTTTCGAACTTATGGTTCTCTTGGCAATACATGGGCGTTTTTGATCTTTTCGCTTCCACTGCTTATTATCAGCCCTTCTTTGTGGCTCAAACACGTGCACCCAGGTTTCATCACCTGTTACCAAGTTAGAAAAAACCCGACTATTACAGCCTTTGTATGTTTTCAAAAGTTCTCGGGCACATTTAAGGCGTTGTGTCGTTTGCTCCTCAGTGAGCAAATGAGGCACCCACCTAGCGCAAACCTTTCTCAGGTCCAAACGCTTTTTCAGATTGTTTGCACATTACCTTCTGATATGCCAGTACAACTAGTTATATCTTTGACAGACAATCGCGCATCCTGTTCGACCACAATCTTTACAGCAGCGATGTTAGCCTTGGTAACAGAGGTTTTAGGCCTTCCATGACGGGTATCATCTTCAACAGAAAATTTCCCAGCTTTAAAAGCTTTAACCTACCTAAAAACAGTGCGCATTGAAATGGTCTGTGGTCCATATATACCACACAATTCATTAAATATCTGCTTTGAATCTATATTAATCCTAATGCGGTATTTAATATAGCTACGAATTTCAGTCTTCTGGTCCATGTTCCAATGTAACAAATGAATTGGTCAGTGTATATGACTGCATCTATTTCAATTTAAAATAACTCGGTCAGTTTGAAAGCAGTTTGCACGAAATAAACGGGTATCGTTAGCTATTTAACACAACAATCAAATGCAGTGAAGCATTTTAAAATATACCTGGGATAAAACTAAGGAAGCCTATTAGTGACAGAACTTTTTGCACGACCCTCGTATGGGAAAAAGTGAAAATATTTTTTTTTTAAAAAACCAATGACTAGAATAAAACGTTTTGTGCATAAGTAGATACGACAAATCATTTTACTTTAAATCATGACAAAAGTTTGCAAATTTAATTCTTTTGTGTAAAGCGCCAAGCAAACAACGACTTTCTGAAAGATGTTGAAAGCACAGTAGGTTTGTCACGTCCACTTTGCTCTCTTGCACAAGCGTTCGCTTCGGTAAAAAGGTATTATCGAGAGGAAAGAATCTGCTTCCACGTGGAGCAACTTCTTACTTTTCATTATGAAAACATGCATTCAAGTATACAGAAAATTTTCACCTCCAAAATTTTCAGATAAAAAAACTATAATATTTTTCATATTTCTGCTCAAAACATAGAGTGTGGGTACTCGCAAGAACCGCCTCTGCGAGGCGGTTCTAACGAGTACCCACAATATATGTTTTAAGGCAGAAATAAAAAAAAAATATATAATATACCCCTGTAAATCCCAGTTTTGCTATATAAAGTGGGGCTGAAGGGGATCAATATTATATAAGCATGTTTTCTTGATGTAGAGTAGACAACTTTTCAGAGGGTATGCAAAACACATTTTAAAGAATTACTTCCCAAAGGGAATCGATTCCATTTACGTTGCAAATTATTTATGATAAAAATATCAAAATTAGTAAAACTACGACATACGCTGCTGTTTTGTTTTTGTGGCATATTTTTTATGATATCCAGCAAAGTGTCTGACGAAGAATCAGTTAAAATCAATAAAATGGTACTGGGCAGTTTAAATTTTAAATGTATTTAAAATTGATTAAATCCGAAATTTGCTGAGTTTGGAAATAGCATTTCATTGGTCTATATTAGTGAGATTACACAACGAGCAATACTAAAATTGCAAGCGTTTATATTTCACAGTTTAAACCGTTCACCCATGTACACCAAACCATATCCTGTGCAAACAGTGTAGATCCTTATGTGCCGTCTCATCAGGATCTACACGGTTTGTAATTCTGTTAAGATTTTTTACTGAAAACCCTTATTGAAGTTATAGTCATGTCCAAATTCAAAGACAGAAATGTCCATTTCGTATTATCAAGTCATTACGAAAACACGCCTATTCAAATATATAGAAAATTTCACCTCAAAAAAAACGAAAATTTTCAGATAAAAAACTCTAATATTTTTTCATATTTCTGCTCAAAACATAGATTGTGGGTACTCCTTAGAAACGTCTCGGCGAGGTGGTTCTAACGAGTACCCACAATCAATGTTTCCGAGCAAAAGTAAGAAAAATAATGTATACCCCTGTAAACCCCAGTTTTACTATATAAAAGTGGGGTTTAAGGGGGTCAAAATTATATAGGCATGCTTTCGTGATTTGGTAAGGGTTAAATATAAAATCTACAAAAAAAATGATGAGCCTTTGTTACAACATAAACACTATAATACTAGGTCATTTAGCTATAGGTCTTGAAAACATTTAAAGCAAAATATACTTAAAACTGCAATAAAAACTAGCTGGATTTGTATGCAAAACAGACTTTCTATAGTATACATCTTCCGTCCTGACCTAGACTGGCTCCAGTCTCTAGTGACAAAATCTTTTTCTTATAATCTGTTTATTAATCCACTAAAATAAAACCAAAGTAATATCATGACTATAAAGGTCGGTCACTAGACCAGCCTTTATAGTCATGATAGTTTTTTTGGTTTTATATTTTAGTGGATTATCAAACAGGATTATGAGAAAAATATTTAGTCACTGGAGATGGAGCCAGTCTAGTTCTGACCGGATGTATTTACATTGCGCACCTCCCTTTGTTTCTTGAAATCGGTACAGTAAAACCTGTGTAAGAGAGCCACCTTCGAGACTTTTTAAATAGTGGTTGATGTCGAAAAAGTTGTCTGTCTAATAAAGGTACATGTCATGTAATTTTGCTAGCAAAATTACATGACATGTACCTTTATAAGACAACCACCTTTTCACATCAACCACTAAGGTCAATTTCAAAGTGTCTGTTTTACACAGGTTTTACTGTACGTTTGGTTGTGTAAGTGATAGTTCCAATGTTTATCTCGAAATCGCGTGGTCCGGAGTTCGTTCTGCGACAGGTGCTGAAAAGGACCTTAAGCACTTTTGATCAAGATATAGACTCTACAGCCCACTCTCGTGATCTAGCAGTCGTCAAAGGGACTCGGAAATACGGCGAAATTTGCAGAATTGAAGAAAAAAAAAAACGACCAACCAGATTTAACAAACGAATATGTAATTAGATTGTGGAAAAAAAGAAATCCTTAGGAGCAATTTCTTTTCTTGTTCACAAGATTTAGTTACCTCTGTAAGGCTTCCCTTTAGAACAGGGATCAGAATTTCACTTCGAGACAAGCGGCTATTCGAGATAAGCGAAGTCGAGATAACAAGAGTCGACTGTATTTCTGACAAAAAGAGATGAAATAAACTATTATTAGACAGCCATAATATCAGAAATGAACCTGCCTATCTGTAAGGAAGAAGATTCTATTTTTATTTTCAGCTATATGGTAAAGGTTGAAGAGTCTTATTTCGACGCATCTGAGACAAATGCACTGCATATACCTGGCTTAATAATTCATTTAGATATATAACAATAATGAGAGTGACTATGGCGAGATATACGTTGCAATATTGTATCTGATAATATATTTGTTCCATATTAAAAATATGTATTCTATATTAAGATATTTATTGCCAATTAAATATATTTATTCACAATAAAACATTTATTTGCGATATAAAAATATATTTCTTTGCTACATGAATATTTATTGCCAATAGAAATATATTTATTTGCGATAAAATGTTCATTGGCAATAAAAATATATTTATTCACAATAAAAAATATTTATGTGCGATGTATATATATTTTTTGCAAACTAAATATGCATTGATACAATATTTTATGTGGACAATAAAAAAATTCACAATATATAGAATATATATTTATTTGCCAAAAAAGAAAACGAATTATTGACAATTTTTACAAAAAAGTAATATTCATTGTAAGTTAAAAAAAATATATATATTGGGTAAAATTAGCATTGTGGGATATGATGTACAGTAGCCTTGTAACAAATAATTTCATTGGCTCGACAAAATTTCCGGTGGTTTGATCCTTGGTCAACTCGCTGCTTAGATTTTCGCACCTTAGACTTTCGTCCTTAGCTGCCCCCATGTTTGCCGGTTATCTAGAATGTTAGAGACTTTATTGCAGTTTTGTTACCACTTCTATGAGAACTTTAGCTCTAATTTCCCAGTCTGCATGGAAACATTAGGACCGCTAGACACGTATGGACTAATGGTCAATGATCAGCCCCGTTATTCCGCGCGGATTACAAGTCACATCCAAAACAAAGAAACTGCAACACACGAGAGAAATACTGAGTTGACTTGTGTCCGGGTGTGCGATGTGACCAAGAATCAAAAGGTGCGAATTGACTGTGATCGAAACGGCCAAGGATCGAGTTAACCATAAACTGCGAACCAAAACAATATGGCAGCGCTCTGTGTAATCAATAGAGGCTGCCATTATCAGGTTTGGTTTAAACAATAGTTTATTAAATAAATGAGTACAACACAAACATACAAAAATGACATAGAGGATCAGATAACAAGCTAATTAAAGCTTATGTAAAATCTTCTCCGAGAGGTTATTAGGTTTCACAGAGCCTATGAAATTCGTTGATACAAAACCGTGTCATATCCCACAATGCTAATTTTACCCAACATATTTTTTTAGCACATTGCAGATAAATATTTTTTATTGTGACACAACAGAATATTGATTCAATAAATATGTATCACTTTTATTAATATTTTATATTTTGAATAATTATATTTTTATTGCCAATACATATCTTTTGTTGCCGATGAATATACTTATAGAACAAATATTTTTATTATGAAAAAAAAAATATAATTGTATTGCCAACAAATAAATTTAATTGCCAATAAATATATTTTATTGCCAATGAATATTTATTTTGCAAATAAATATTTTTTATTGCTAATAAATAAGGTTTATTGCCAATAAATATATTTTATTGCCAATAAATATCTATTTTGCATATAAATAAATTTTTATTGGGCATAAATATCTTACTATAGAATACATATTTGAATATGGAACAAATATATTACCAGATAGAATATTGTAACGTATATCACGCCATAAGTGACAGCGTAATGGCAACAGTGTTTAACCAAATTTATGAATCAATAGAGTCATTTGGACTGTGACTGGCAATGTCATTTGCTCAAATTTAGACCCCACTCGTTCAGCTTTTTGTATTCTACAATCGACTCTCGTTATCTCGAATAACCACATATCTCGAAGTAAAATCTGATCCCTATTTAACATAGAAATCTAACAACAGATAACAAAACATTCCACAATATTTTCAATACATGTCAAACACTGATAACTCAAACTACTGCTTAAGTCAAACTAGACTTTAATTATTTTGTTTAGTTTTGTTTATATATTCTTAACATTTCGACTCCTGTTATCTCAAGCTACTATTATCTCAAACTGAAACTTGTGGTCCCTTGGAGTTTAAGATAACGAGAGTCCATTGTATCTATAACAAGGAAAAAACACACACAAAAAAAAAACTTCTATTCAAATTCCGTTATGAGACTTCAACATCTGCTTAGTAAAATAAAATATGAGTTGGGGCACAGCATTTCCTACAAGGCTGCATGTGCGTCCAGCGAAGACTCAGATCAGCCTGCGCATTATCAGGTAATCGGAGTTCGCTGACTTCATTCAGATACAGTGGGTCGTTCGCTAACGACGGAAAGCCCTGCGGAGACTATTCAGTCTGTGTGGATGCACAAACTGATCCGACTCTTCTCTGGGCACCCATGCAGTCTTCTAGGAAATGCTGTGAGTCTTCGCACGACACATATGCATTTATGAAGGATATGTTGTGAGTCTTAGCATGGCATATATGCAATTTCGAAGGAAGTGCTGTGAGTCTTCGCATGGAACATACGCAAATTTGAAGGAAATAATGTTTTTGCATGGCACATATGCAATTTTGTAGGAAAGGTTGTGAGTCTTCGCATGAGACATATGCAATTTTAAAGGAACTGCAATGCTGTGCTCCGCATTACGAAAACACGCCTATACAAATATATAGAAAAATTCACCTCCAAAAACTGAAAATTTTCACATAAAAAACTCAGATATTTTTCATATTTCTGCTCAAAACATAGATTGTGGTACTCGTTAGAACCGCCTCTATGTTTTTGAGCAGAAATAAGAAAAATAATGTATACCCCTGTAAACCCCAGTTTTACTATATAAAAGTGGGGTTTAAGGGGGTCAAAATTATATAGGCGTGTTTTCGTGATGGGCGCATATATTAAACATACCTAAAGTTAGAAAATCATACAATATCCGCATATGTTCTCCTCGATTTTCTGTGTAATCCTCCAGTCGTAAAATTAAAACTTGGTCTCTTGGAAACACACTGTACCATTCTTGAAGATATACGAAATAAATCCCGATATGCATCCTGACCTAAAAAAAGACAAAAGAACATAAAATATCTGTATACCCTTAGTGTCACAAATTGCCTTTCGTAAGGGGACTTGTCATGTGACCGCTGGGTACTGTCAAACGTATTCTCTGTTTTCGGCGA
The DNA here is from genome assembly GCA_964016985.1 of Anodontia alba. Classification (NCBI taxonomy): domain Eukaryota; kingdom Metazoa; phylum Mollusca; class Bivalvia; order Lucinida; family Lucinidae; genus Anodontia; species Anodontia alba. The sequence continues at coordinate 34,514,011 of OZ024826.1, read as the reverse complement.
GTCAAACGCTCCATTCGTTGTCATATTATTCTATTAACCCTTGTCATGCTGAATAAATTAAGGTGCCACGCCTACTTCTAAATATCAGCCAATCAGATTCCTTGATCCATATTATTGATATAAATTCACATACTGAATGGCAAACAATACAGTTCCAGATCAGTTGGTTTCTTCAGAAGCAACTGATATGGATCTAGACTGTTTGCAAAGGCATGGTATATCCGGGTTCAGCAGGAAAAGGGTAAATGACAGAAAAAAAAAACATATGCTAAACTAAAATACTTATTGACCCTCTTCAGATACCCATATAAACCAATACAAAATAGTGTTTTATTGTTCGCATTTACTCTGCCGACTACGTGATTGATTGATTGTGTTGGGGTTTAACGACACGTCAACCCTTGAGGGTCATTTTGTGTCGTCTTCCAGAGAAAGGGAGAAAAGAGATAGAAGAGAGAGTAGAGGAGATGAAAGAGAAGGACAGGGAAGAAAGAGGAACAGGAATGAAAGTGAAGAAACAGAAAAAATAAAAACATTCCCCCTCTACCCTTACCCACTACAAGGATAGCAGGCCTTGCCCAACTGTAAGCCAATATCAGTTGGACGCCCCAGTGATGTAAGATACACAGCACCTTCGCACCACCCGACCACCCCCGCCGACTACGTGATACGGTGTGCAGTTTGTAAACGTAGTTCCTAACAAAATGGTGGACGACATTTGGCGATTCTCATAAGTAGCCTTTCAAACGACTGAAATGACCCAAAATTATAACTCTTATATCATACTTGTTACACTAAAATGTTCTTAAACGTTAAATCATATCTTATCGTAATTTACTATCAGTAGCGAAATTTTCACTAAAGCTCAGTAACTGTCTGAAATTTTTGTAATTGAGGCTGAGAATGGGTATTATTTCCTTTCATTTAATCTTTAAAACAGCAGACAGGTTAACATATTGCTCAAATATCATATGCCCGTACCCTAACTTTCTCCTACTGGCCTTGAAAACCCCAAGAAATGCAAGCTGATCGTGATATTTGTCTCAAAAACAGACGCCTGACCATGTAGATCAGGGCAATTTTCGTATGCTGCAATTATTGCTGATTTGGATATGGGGTGTAGACACTGATTATGTTTACAATTTAGAGCCAGCTTTACTTACTTCCATTACACAGGTGCATGTCTGTAAATGTAGTGCCCTCCCAGTCAGCATTCTACGTAAATCTATATCGGGCCGTCATCGGCACGTCAGGGTAGCTGACGGGCCGATGACGGCCCGATATAGATTTACGTAGAATGCTAGCTGGGCTCACGTTTGTTTTCAACTTAACCCTTAAAACGCCAAGAAAACCTGCGTCTGAAAATGTCGTCTGTTTATGTCGTCTGCTGAATATTTTTGCAAACTTTTCAAACCTCTTTTTGTTTACAGGCAAACAGTGTAGACCCAGATCAGACTGCTCTTAGAGAAGTAATCTGATCTGGATCCACACTGTTTGCAAAATGACTTTTAAAATCAAAAGCAGATGACAAGGCAGACGACAATTGTTGTGATAGGCAGTTTAAGGGTTACAGTAGCGATTACGTTTTTCTTGTCCGTTTATGCGTTTGGGGTGCGTTTTAAAATCGTGGCATAACGTTTGCGTTTCGACAACGTTTCTAGCGTTTCATATCGTTTCGGCCAATCAAATTACAGAGCAACGCGTTTCACTCAAACGCTTAATTTGCATATGCGCACTGAGGAGATACAAACGTTTTCTCGAAACGTTTTTCACCGTTTCGGCCAATCAGCTTGCCTTATCGAAACGCTTTTTCCGTTTCGGCCAATCATTTGACCGTTTCGCACCGTTTGTATGTTAGACCAATCGAATCATAAATACCTGTTGGACCGTATTAAACCGTGTTTATTACAACTAAAGTACTCTGTATCTACGTATTAAAATTATATTTATTTTATTTTATTTTATTTATTTATATTTTCTTTATAAAATATATTTTGGTATTTTCGAAAGAATAAACATGATTAATTATTATACTTTGTGAAGCCTATTATTTTTACACTGCAATCATGACAATCAACGTCTTTTGACAATTACATGTTTTAGCACATAGTACTCGGTATAAAATATTTAGCAGATGACATTTTGAAGTTTATACAATTTCCTGAAAACAGATTTTGGCGTTTCATACAAATTGCCTGCAAATGATTTGACAATATCAGAATGCCTTAACCAAGAAAATATTTATTTATTTTATTTATCTTACTTTTATATTTTATTTTATTTTTATTTATTTATTTTTTATTTTATTTTTATTTTATTTATTATTATTATTATTATTATTATTATTATTGCATAATTTTAGATGTATGTAAATGGCTACGATTTGTCATTTAAATCGGCAGGCTTTTCTGACTTATTTTGTTTTTAAGGTGTGCGGTAAAAATGCCAGAGCTGAAAATGCCATATGCAAAAATGTTAGAGGAAAAATGCAACAAGTAAAAATGCCAGAGGCTACCTGGTAAAATGTCATAGGACATAATCCCATAAGTAAAAATGCCAGAGATAAAACTTATACAAGTTTAGTTCTTTATTTGACTTCCATGTAGCACAATTTGACAGCATCATGGGAAAAGGTGAAAAGATGCAACAAGAGAATATATGTCCAAATAGACTCCCCAACACTCTATATTGGAAGAGTCTAATTCAATGTTAGGCATGTCAGGTTATGTGATTTAGATAATCCTAGCGAAAAATGACTGAACTGTGCAAACAATGGCTACCCTGATCAAATGCCGCATTTTGCAGTGTCTGATCTGGATCTGCACTGTTTTCCAATAGCCTGTTTTGTGTCTCCAAATTAAAGTGAGTTAAACTGTTTTCACATCAAAAAAAAATAATAATAATAATATCATCTGCTTATATCTAAACAAAGCAGGTTAAATGTTAACCTTTACCACTCGTTTATTCAGCAGACAACAAAGTGATGACATTTTTTTCGTTTCTCCAGAAAACAGGATTTGACATTTCATGCCAGTTGTCTCTATTCAAGACAATTTGCATGAAATGTACAGAATAGTCAGTTGATGACATTTTGAAGTATTTTTCTTATGTTATCCTGAAAACAGGTGTCGGCTTTTCATACATATTATCTCCACAGGACTTCACTTCCCCTGCAAATTGTCTTCAGTGGAGATTTGCGTGAAATGTCAAACCTGTTTTACGGGAGAAAATAAGAAAAGAGGTCATGAATTTGCCATCTGCTGAGTTAGCCCAGAGAGTGATAAAGGTTCAACTGGACAATGAATCGTTGACATAATCCATTCTGTTGGTGATATGTGTAGACCACGATCAGACTGCGCGGAAATGCCGGTTCACCTTGGTCTAAGCTGTTCTCAAATACCATAAGGTCGTTTCTTATTTCTATTCAAAGGGGCTAATATATATTCAACCAGTGCCGGCCAAACCAGATCAGCTTGCGCAGCAGGATCAAGATGAAAGATTTTCTACACCAGTCTGAACTACGTCGAACCTGTGAATTGCCATTATTGTTTTGAGTAATATTTCTCCCTCCCCCCTCCCCCTCACATCCCTCCCCCTCACGCCCCCACCTTTTTTTAAAATGAAATGTACACTGTCGTTTAGACAAATGGTTCTGGAACAGATGATCTGCTTTACTGAAATTTATTGTTAGAATTGTGTCACCAATACTAATCCTTTCATTAGATCCTTATCCAGTGAAAACGTCCCTCTGAGCATAGGTGTTACTCAGATTAAAGTGAGTGGATCAGTCTAGTGCATAATGGTGTCCACTCAGTTCACTGATCAGGTCATTAGTATAAAATACTGTAATACATGAATCGCTCAGTATCCATCTAATACACAGACTGATCAGAATCGTAAAATATAAATAGGTCCATTTTTACTTGTTTAAGCCATTATTTTTCGAATACGATGCACTGTGCACATCATGGCAATTATGTGGACAGTCGGCAAATATCTTGCTGGAGGGCTTTCATGAAAGTATATTCTCACTATGAAAACATTTTTGGCATGTATATGCAAAGCTGTTAACCTTAAAGACACATTTCGGATTGCATAACACCCGGTCGCGGGACGTTTCGGCCCTAAACCGTTTCGGACCCTGGGTCGTTTCGGTCCTGAGTCGTTTCGGCCGGGTCGTTTCGGCCTGGGTCGTTTCGGCCCAATTTTGGAGTTGGGTCGTTTCGGCCAAATTGGTGGTTCGTTTCGGCCCATTTTTTTTTTTTCGGCCCAAATTTTTTTTTCGGCCCCATTTTTTTTCTAACTTTACATAATTGAATATGCATGTTCCATATCTGCTTTTTTTGTGCTAAAAGCTAAATTTAGCGCATAACCTAACTGAGGTAATGACCAAGTATGACCGCCTCAATATAAGAAGATTAAATAGATAGATAGATAGATAGATAGATAGATAGATAGATAGATAGATAGATAGATAGATAGATAGATAGTTTGCTATAACCTGGTTTACAGTTTATTATGTCTTTCACAGAAGATCAGTGAGTTCTGCTGCACAAAAACTTATAATGGAGCATGTCTGCATGTCTTACGGAAAATACGACTGTCATTGACTGTTTTTGTGAATACTGATCAGCCTGCACGTCAATGCCGTATGATCAGTATTTTCGGACTGCTCAACCCTTCTGCGGCAACAGCCCCGGATACCAAGACAAAACCATTGGGTACAAGCGGTGTGGCGGTGTTCAGCACTATGGTCTGGTAGTGAGCTACAGAGAGAACGAGGCCGTGCATAAGTACATAAGACAGCTGATGGCTCTGCCGTTTCTACCTGCTGCCCATATTCAAGAGACCTTCGAGAACTTGAGACCGCGCGCTGAGAGGCTGCCACAACTGGTTTCGCTGGTAGACTACATAGAACGTCAGTGGTTAAGGAACCCAGTATTCTCTATTAGTGAATGGTCTGTGTTTCGACATACAATCAGGACTAATAATGATGTAGAGGGTAATTAGTTTTTCTTCATTATTACTTCCTGCTTAAAACAAAGATTGCGGGTATACAATTCGTTAGAAGCACCTCGAGATATGAGTTTTATCTGAAAAAAAAATCTTTTTCGTGTAGTGAATTTTTCAATGCATGTAGATCTATATTGAATATAGTGGTGGACAGTTAGACCCAACGATGTTTAAATAAGAAACTAATGCAGTAAATTTGTAAAAGTAAAGCATATTGATTTTCTTTCTCATTTTCTATAACATTTTTTGTATCTTCTATTTTTAGGATGGCATCATCGTCTGAACCACAAGGCCGGGATGTCGGGGCTTGGAATATACAGACTTCTTCCACTGCTGAGAAGAGAGGCAGAGCTGGTAAAGATGAATGTTACGGCAGCAGACCTAGAGCGAGACCATTCCATGGTGGTGACGACACTAGAGGCTCGCCTGCAGGATGCATGGGATAGATACCTGACATCAGAGATCTCAACATCCCACTTTCTCAAGGCAGTTAGCAACCTGTATGGACCGAAAGAAGAACACTGAAATTGTGAAAATTGTGCATTAAAAAAAGATTGAAAAAATAATAATAATAAAAAAAAATAGAGAAAAAAAAACAAAATAGATCTAGAAAAAAAATGAAAAGAAAAAAAAATGAAAAACAAAAAAAAAAAAAAAAAACGAAAAGAGAAAAAAAAATGAAGAGAGAGAGAGAAAAAAAACAACAAAGGAAGACTATATGATGAAAAAATTCTCTCTAAAAAAAAAAAAAATATGGTTAGCGAATGGTTGTTGTCTGCTAAACAACCTCATATTATAGTAGGGTTGTTTACAGGCAATTTTCAAGTCCTAGTCACACCTCCTCGTTGGTGCTAACTGGAAACATGGCTATGAATAGAACTTTTAAAAGTCGTTATTTGGGCTATCATAACCATGGCTAACGTGACAGGGCGCTGAAATAATATTCCAATATTAATTTATATTTAATACTTTGGTAATTTGCTGAAAAATAATGCCACATAATGAAAACTGGCCGAAACGACTCAGGGTCCGAAACGACCCAGGGCCGAAACGACCCACCAAAATAGGCCGAAACGACCCACGTCCAAATTTAGGCCGAAACGACCCAGGCCGAAACGACCCGGCCGAAACGACTCAGGGCCGAAACGTCCCGGATTCCAACACCCTAATGACTCTAAGGAGATTAAGAAGAAATTCTTGGTGACTTTGGCCACCCTTACAGGTAGGGGCCTGAAAAGGGGAAATTAGATTTTATATCTGCACAGTTTATGATGAAGACAGAGAAATAGATAAGATGGGTAATTTGGTGATAATTTGATATTATTTTTTTCTTCTGTTTATTCAATAAAATATACCTGGTTTTTATTCATTAGAATTACCTCTCCCAGGCAGTTCTAATGAAACCCACAACATATTTTATGGAGAAATATAGATATTTGTGCCTGTATGCTAATTTATCACCAAATGCCCTCTTTATCTGTTTCTTTGGATCAAATACAGAAAATTAAGAAGATAGATAGCATTTTATTTAGTTATTTATGTATTCATTGAAAAAGAGAAGCTTTTTGGCATAAAATACACATTCTAACTTGTCTAAGAACTTTTTGACATATTCCATAATGTATTGTTTTACCGAAATGGAAATGGAATGATTGTGCAGTGTTCTTATTTACTTTAGAAAATAAATAAATAAATAAATAAATAAATAAATAAATAAATAAATATTTTCAATTTTATATTTCTATCTTTGTACTTTTTTCACAATGCAAAAAAAAAAACAACACTTTTGTATTTAGGAAAAACTATCAAAAATAAAAAAATAAAGTGATACAATACAAATCAACAAATAAAATCAAAAAATTAAATGCAAAATTTGCAAATGAATTTATTTGGTTCTGAAGTAACATATTGAATACTGCTCTATTTTATGAATTAACCCTTATATGGCCCCACCTAAGGAGACTTAACAGCCTTATAAAGACTCCATAATCACTTAGATAAGATAAGCCTTTGATGTGCGCTCTGTTATCAGGACTGTATATTGGGGGTGATCATGAAGGGGGGGTCTAGCCAAAGAAGGAAAAAAATGTGTCTTTAAGAACGCTATATTTTAATATTAGAAGACGATGTGCTGGATAAACAGATCAAATGTATGGACGAGCAGCAATGACCCAGAGCAGAGTGCGCGGATGCACATTCTAATCTAGTATTTTGCATATTGCAACCTATACTTAAATATTAGAAGACGATGCACTGGAGAAAACAGCAGATCCTTTCGAATAATAATGATAATAAAAATGTACAGACGAACTGCAACGAATCAGATCAAAATGCACGGATGAACATACAAATCAATGTTGCATTTATAGCACATTGTAGTCTGGATACTCCTAAAAGGGTAATTGGCAAATAGTGAAGACCCAGATCAGATGCCGCAGAACGTGACGTCTGATCAGGGTATCCATTATTTGCAAATAGTTCAACCATTTGTTTCTCTACATAACATAGCCTGGCATACCTAAAATCGAAATTAGAATCTTCCAGTATATAGGGTGGGTGAGTTCATTCAGTAACAGTAGGTTAAATATTAGAAGATAATGTGCAAGACTATTGGCAAATCGTATCGAATAAGACAATGTACAGATGAGCAGCTACGAAGCAAATCAGAGTGCGCGGATGCCCTATATTTATCACATATTTTCATGTATTCCTCTTTTTTAATATTGGTAAAATTACTTTGTATCTACATGTATTCGATAGTTTAAAATGAAAATGACTTTTTTATCAAAGATGAATGGATGAAATTGAAATGTTTTTTTTTTTTTTTTTTTTTTGTTCAAAACTGACTTAGCAGTTTTTAAGTAAGTCTTCTTCGATATATATTTTTTACATTACGTCTGGTGTTTTCTTAATTTCAAATATACGAGCATTATATCCTTTTAAGGCATTACCTGTTTATGCATGATGTTTCTTTTTTTCCTCATCCAAACAGATTTGGAAGTGCACCTGCATATCATAAAACTTCCAATAAACAATACATGGAATGAGTATTTTCTATACCTCACCCTCCTTAAGAAATACACAGGCTAATATTATGTAACATTTGAAAGATCAAAAAGGGGATAGTATAAATAAAAAAAAATATGTAAATAAATAAAAATTGGAAAATATCATGATATTATACGCATTAATTGCACAGTACTCCAGATTCATGTAGCATAGAGTATTTGATAATAATTGATGTGTGTCTTCATTTTTCCACTAAAATAATTTTGTTGTGTATATTTATTAGAATCACCTCACAGAGGTAATTTTAATGAGTACCAACCATATATTTTCTGGAGGAGAAACATGAAAATACAAGATATGATCATAATCATAAATCGATCATAAAGTTTCTCAAATGAACCTCATTTATTTATTTATTTATTTACTTATTTTTAAAGTAAATAAGAACACTTCAAAAACTGGATCCTAATTCTACTGATGGAGAACTGTATAATAAGTCTGATAGGAAATTAAAAAAAAAATAAAAATAAAAAATAAAAAAAATGATTGTATCCAAAAATGTGAATATTTACTTTCTGCAATTGCGCAAACTGAATTTTCTGAAACACAGTTATTTCTACAAACTCTGTATGTTTAGTGACTATTCAGATCAGCCTGTACGTCTGCACAGTCTGATCAGTCTTCACCACACGCTCTAGAAGATCTACTGCTTCTTCGTCCAGAAAACACAGACTGATAAGATTGCGGGATATGCAGACTGATCCACATATTCACTGAAAAAAACATTCTTTTTTGCAGGAATTAAAGTGATTCTGCCAAAAACTGTTAAACTCCTTTTCCGTTGTATATTGCATTTTAAGACACAACGTGTTTTCCAGTACTTTCAAAAGTCAATAATCAATCATTCTTAACTGGAAGTTGAAAGGCATTCCTATCATTAATCATTGCTGGGAATGAATGAAAAATAAAGATTTTGTTCTTATATTTCCCGTAAAATGGCATTTAACATTTCAAATCCTATTTTTCAGAAAAAATAAAAACAAAATCTTATTAATTTCTTGTCTGCTGAAACTGCCCCATAGCGTGGTAAATAATTCTTAAATGTCTTTGCGAAAAAAAGTGCTCCAAAATTATGCTTTTCCTGAACAATGGATTTATTTATTATACCCTTTTTAGTGATTATCTTTTAGTTTGACGAAGCTTTGAAATTGTGCTAATGGAAATTTATGCAGAAGAGGGAATTTGATGATAAACTAGCATATTAAGACATAAATGTTAATTTATCCATAAAATATGTTGTGGGTATTCATTAGAACTGCCTTTGCGAGGCGATTTTATTAAAAACAACCAGCTATATTTTAATGAGTAAAAAGAAAAAAAAATGCACACCAACCTTTCGCCAAATTACCGACCTTATCTGTTTCTATGTTTTAATCATAAACTTTACTAATGTCAATAATTTCCGCTTATTAGGACCCTACCTATAAGGTTGGCCAAAGTCACCAAGAACTTCTTATTTTTATCTGCTTATGGCCATTAGCGTGTTATGTAATCTAAATTGTGTCTTTAATAGCTAATTGCCACCATCTAATATCCTAAATCATCGCGGAAGGAAAATATAACGAAATACATGTATTTACTCTAGATTTTTTCCTACCGCTACTTAGCCGCAATCTTGGACAGGGAACTCCCGTATACGCTGATACAGTGAAATGCTAATCTGCAAAACCGTGACATAAAAATACATGTTTAGTAATCGTTATTATTATTATTATTATTACTACAAATATTACATTCATTGATGTGAGTCTAATCATTGCATTCAATATAATCAAGTGGCTTTAATACCACTTGATGTAATTTATAATCGAAATATTTATGTACCCAGTGTTTGTCTCAGGTGAGAAAGTAGTGTGCAACAAACAACTATTACCTGACTGCACCGGCAAGCATCGAACCCGCGACTCCTGATCACCAGTCAGAAGCGCATCCGACTGAGCTACAGAGTCCGGCCACTATCACTGTCCGTCAAAACACATTTCCTGTTTATTGCATCAGATACTCGTCTCCATAAAATTATTTGACTATTATTTTTATTAATTTTATAACAATTATAATTAAGTGAAATTGGAAAAAAAAAAAAAAAAAAAAAAAAAGATGTAAAATAAATTGAGTCCGCGGGATTTTGATTGGCTAACTCTGCAAACGCTAAAACGTTTGAAACCAGACATGGTTTCCATGACAGCGTTTTCCGAACGCTAATGTGATTGGTTAATATTTGAAACGCTTGAAACGTTTCAGAAACGATGATCTGATTGGCTAAAACTGTAAACGATCGTTTAAGCGTGGTCGAAACGCTGCGTTTCCAAACCGTTAAAAAGCGTTTTGCATGCGTTTCCGTGGACATGAAAAACGCTGTCACCACTGTAACCGATAATGTGCACTGCGGTTCAGCCTACATTTGTTATTCCTACCTGTTTGCAATCAGACATCTGCAAACAGGCGGTGACGTCTTTGTTACGTCCATGGGCGTAAACAATATTCGGTTTGGTTGGGAAATGGAAAATAATTAATTGTTGATCCACAATGCACTATTAATCTTATGCGTGATGTCGACAACCCGGGACTGGATATAGCATTGGATAGAATAGAATATTACTTATTGGAATACCTACATACACAGAATATATCTCCATTTGCGTGCACATTTTCGGCACACTGCGTAACTATTTATTTTAGTTTTGATGAAGCAAGCCGAAGAAGCAATGTGAAATTAGCTGTACTATTGTTTTGACCGTGTAGGCCATTCTCATTTAGACATGATCTCATTAAGACCCCTCCAAATCACACTTTGTATTTTGGAATCAGAAGGCATATGAATGCAAACACAAAACCCAGCTAGCATTCTTTGTAAATCTATAGCGGGCCCTTATCGGCCCGTCAGCTACCCTGATGGCCGATAACGGCCCGCTATAGATTTATGCAGGATGCTAACTGGAAATGGTGTCCAAATATGTGTGACACCTGCCAGAAAGCGTCTGCTAAGAAGCATCAGCTGAAGGCTCATATATTGAAGCATGGAGGAGCATTACGAAAACATGCCTATTCAAATATATAGAAAATTTTACCTCCAAAAACTGAAAGTTTTTTGATAAAAAAAAACAAAAAAAAAACTTTGATATGTTTTTCAAATTTCTGCTCAAAACATAAGATTGTGGGTACTCGTTAGAACCGCCTCACCGAGGCGGTTCTAACGAGTACCAACAACATATGTTTTTTGAGCAGAAATAAGAAAAATAATGTATACCCCTCCCCTCTAAATCCAAGTTTTACTATATAAAAGTGGGGTTTAAGGGGGCCAATATTATATAAGCACGTTTTCGTGATGATATCTAGAATACAAATTGTCAAGGATTGTGAGAGAGACTCATTATAAACAATAACATTGTAAAAAGGAGGTCATTTTGCAAGACAGAAATCATATGATATGAATAAGACAGATGGTTGAGTTTAACCCTGTATTTTATGAGGGGTTATTGCGCATGATCACATATTGTAACCTGTGCATAAGCACTAACACTCGTAACAATAGTCCTTATCCGGAAAATACCAACTGTGAAACCTTTGCACCTAGAATGTTTAAACTTCATGCATTTGGTAGCCTTCCCACAACTAAGAAATGCTGAAAATTTGAACTTGATATGTTAAGTAGTTCCGGAGTTATGGACGTCCAAAATATATATAGAACATATAATAAAATGCTGTAAATGTACCGAGGTGGATACAAATGAGCAATTTTCTCATGCCTTATCATACTGGGTTGCTGTATAAAATAATGCATAAAATTAATGTTTTTGATCCAAATGCTATGATATTTGGTAGACATATGCCTGGATAGTACAGCTGTAATAATACGTTGTCAGATTTGTAATTTTGGATTTGATTATGGAAATATAAACATTTTCCCTCAGATGAAAATATTTGGAAATGTCAAATTTTAAGCAGCCCTATCTTCCAAACCCAGTTAGATATTTAATTCTAATTTTCAGGATTTTCTTGTCTTATCAATTGCTATCAAGTGATAGAAGACTGAAAGCCCTTATCATAAAAGTTTCATAACTTGCATTTTCCGGAGTAGGCCTATTGCAATAAAGAGAGGTCACCTAATATAAAATATAGCTATTTTCTGGACAGGGGCTTCTCTAAAAGGAAACAATTCGCTCCAAATTCTTTCCTACATGTACAAGTGTATTCATCATAAAAAAACATGCCTATATATTTTTGACCCCCTTAAACCCCACTTTTATATAGTAAAACTGGGGTTTAGAGGGGTATACATTATTTTCTTTATTTCTGCTCAAAACATAGATTGTGGGTACTCGTTAGAACCGCCTCGGCGAGGCGGTTCTAACGAGTACCCACAATCTATGTTTTTGAGCAGAAATATGAAAAATTATCAGGGTTTTTATCTGAACATTTTCAGTTTTTGGCGGTGAAATTTTCTATATATTTAAAATAGGCGTGTTTTCATAATGTTTTCCTGAATATGTGTAGAAATAATTCCGTTCAGGCTACGCCGCTGTGTATGTACAAAACAAAAACCTAAAACGTGTACTTTATTGGCCTTTTTTTTCAAAATTAAACAAAATGTCCCCATTTGTCCAACATGATAGAATAGTATAATCTGCACTATGAACTTTTAGAGCTTCTAAAACCTATCAGCAGTGAAGAGAAATGTACTCTGAAAAGTCTCTTGTAAATACAATCATCATTTTAAGGCGATTGTTTTGGCCGTAGATAAGAAATTTATATAAAAAGACTAAAATGTTTCGAGAAACTTACTCCAGCTGTTGATATATAGTGATTCTGCACTGTTCTCCTTAATTTTGAAAATATACATTTCAACATTTGGGGTAAAATCATGCTTTTTAAAAACACTCTAGTTATGACGGAAAGAAACGAAACCAAATAGTTTATTTGGAAAACAATTTGAGTATATATTTTCTGATGTCATGAAATACGTATAGTATGGTTTATATTATATGAAAACTTGTCTCAGAAGAAATATGACAAGACTATTTACAGAAATATTGCTGAACACAGGCATATGTCCCAGAGAATAATGTCAGATTTTCAGATTTTTTTAAACTATCCCTACTAACAAACATGATCAGCTATTAACTTCATTACCAAAAAAAAAAAAAAAAACTTAACTAGGTTTAAAAACTATCAACATTGGCAGATGTTAGCTGATAAAACAGTCAGTACCAGCCCAGGTCATGTTGTTTTTTTTTTTTTTTTTTTTTTTTTTTTTTTGTTTTTTTTTGTTTTTTTTTTTCAAATCAGTCCATCAATATCATTTTACTCATGTTGAGACTATCCCATTCAGCTGCAAAGATCTTAAGGATTAAAACTGAATAGATTTGTCTTATATCAGCATCGGAAAAGAGTGAGTAGCCGCTTTGGTCCTGGGTAGTTTTGCTTGTGTAGTATCGGCCTAATACAAAGGTTGGATTGGTTTTACCTTATTACGTGACTCTTTCTATCATGTCTTGTGTCTTACTCTATGTTACTCTATCCTACCCCATCCTGCTGTACCGCAACCCTTTCCAAATTATAGTCTTTAATTCGTACTTCTGTATCAATCGTAATCTACCTAAATTAAGCAACCAACCACTTCCTTTACTACATCCACAAACGTGCATTTCATGTTGCACTATTGGGAGGGATTGTTTTAAAAGAAGTAGGTAGTCGGTGCACAATTGCCATAAAATAAACTGATGATAGGCTAATTGCAAATGAGCAAGAATTTCCGACAGACATACTTAGGTCCTAAAGGATTCGAAAGGAAAAGTTGTCACCAGGTGTACGGAAAGGTAAGAAAGCAAGAATTACATGGTAAACTTGTTTCACGCCATCCAAATGCCTATGAGTCTAAACCAAAACAAACAAGAGAAAGGATGGGAGAAAATAATAGTTCTGGGACTTTGGAAGTCTGCGTATGTATGTTCTCTTTGTGACAAAAATATGCGAAATAAGTCTGGCAACATACAAATTGTAGGGATCGACAAGATCCTGATATCTCCAACAAAACTAACATGACATGGGCTAAATCAAATACATGTAAGGGTACAGAGCAACTCGCCAGGAACATATTTTCCAAGCTGCAGTTAATATGTTTCTAGAATATTTGGAAACTGTACATGTAAATCATAAAACCAGCTGGAAAAAATATTCTCCTGTTGCACTTACTATATATTTTGTAGAAAAAAAAAATCCAGTTATGAAAAGGGATAACTTAATCCGTTACTTTTCTCTGTTGAGCTAAAAAGGTAATGATTTTGTTTGTGTTTTTAACATTAAACATCCTGAATTTTTACAAGGCCTGTTTGTTACATACCATCACGAAAACATGCCTTTTTACACCCTTAAACCCCACTTTTATATAGTAAAACTGGGTTTACAGGGGTATACATTAATTTTCATATTTCTGCTCAAAACATAAATTGTTGTACTCGTTAGAACCGCCTCGCCGAGGCGGTTCTAACGAGGTACGTACCCACAATCTATGTTTTGAGCAGAAATATAAAAAATATCAGAGTTTTTTATCTGAAATTTTTCAGTTTTTGTAGATGAAATTTTCTATATATTTGAACAGGCGTGTTTTCGTAATGCCTGCCTAGTGGCTCAACACCTTTTTTTACCAAGTTCATCCCTTTACTTCTGTAGCACTATTATGACTGTTATTCTTCACGTTTTAGGCACGTGACTATATATATAGAGAGAGAGAGGGGATATTCAAATGTTTGGAGTGAATATGACTTTTATGTCATCGAGTGAAGCGAAAAATGTATATTTCATGAGTGCCGAAGGCATTTATTCACTTCACTCGATGAAATAAAAGTCATATTCACGACAAACATTTGAATTTTCTTTTTATAATATACATCGCTTTCGATAGAAGAGATGCAAATCGTGCATTTGCAAGGGGAAGTCGGACACGCAGTTTTATCCCTTGGCGGTGACATATAATAACAGCGGGAAACGTACTTCCGAAAGAAAATAGACCCCGAAATATTTAAGCCTAAAAGCGTCTTTCTAAGGGATATGAGCAATAACATTTTCAACAAGAGAGATAATCATTTTAGTAGTTGTTTCCCTTATAAGATTAAGCACTTTGACTCAAAGTTTGAGTTGCTTCCCTTTGACCATTAATGTAAATAAGAAAAAAGTAGTTCCAGATCTTATATTTGTCACTGCTCGGAGGAGTGAAAATATAAGTTTTTATATTTTCAAAGGTGAAAATATAACTTTTTCGAAATATGCATTTTATTTCATTAGTAAATCTCTATATTTCATTACTTTGTATATATATATATATATATATATATATATATATATATATATATATATATATATATATATATATATATGGTAATAAAATACTTACTGTTTCTGCTACAGTTCTGGACGCAAGTCCTGACCTTTATTAGCGTTTTAGATTATTGACTTGATGGCAATTTCAAGGTGCACAATTGCAAGTGATTAAAAAAAAAAAGCAGTTAACTACTATCAGATTATACCGCGCCACACATTAGTGGCGGGATATTATAGTAACACTGTTATCACGGCGGTTTTCCGTGTATCCGTGCGTCTGTCCATCAGTCCGCATTTTCGTTTCCGGATGCTAACTTGAGTAAATATCAATGGATTTACACCAAACTTGGTATATGCATTGATATTGCAGAGATCTGCTTTGGGATTGCTAATGGGCAAATTTCGTCAATTCTGACAGGGTTACCTGCCCGCGACATGTCCATAGTTTTGTTTAAGGATGATCACTTAAGTAAAAATTAATGGATTTTCACCAAACTTGGTTTGTGCATTAATATTGTAGAGATCTGGTATGGGATTGTGCTAATGGGCGATTATTTATTCTTCCGTCAACGTTAACACACGTTTGAAGAATAAAATCTTGTTTTAAAAAAATAATATTTCTTCCCTCAAACTTAATATATACGCGATTAAAAGTGCCTTCAAAACATACAGACAAAATTTCGTAGAGATCGGATAATAAATAACAATTTATGGAAGTCTCCAATATAATTTTAAAACTAAAACCTAAACACTATAAAACCATACATGGATCTACGCTATTTGCAAGTAGTTCGAGGATAGGGGCAAAAGATCTGATTATCCGTCGCCAGGATGACAGAGAATAATTGATTTATTCAGTATCAAAGAGTCATAATAATTGAAACAAAAATCATGTCAGTCGCAGATTATACTCAGCATTACGGAAACACGCCTATTCAGATATATTGAAAATTTCACCACCAAAAACTGGAAGTTTTCAGATAAAAATTCTGATATTTTTTTTTCATATTTCTTCTCAAAACATAGATTGTGAGTACTCGTTAGAACCGCCTCGACGAGGCGGTTCTAACGGGTACCACAATCTATGGTTTTTGAGCAGAAATAAGAAAAATAATGTATACCCCGTAAACCCCAGTTTTACTACATAAAAATGGGGTTTTAGGGAGTCAAAATTATACAGGTATGTTTTAGTGATAGGTTAAATTGCCAACGAATTGGCCCACGTATATTTGTGCACTTAGTATATCTGCTTAGCGTGAAAGTGCCTTCACGAAAACATGTCTATATAAAGTTGACCCCCTTAAACCCCACTTTTATATAGTAAAACTGGGGTTTACAGGGGTATACATTATTGGTCTTATTTCTGCTCAAAAATCTATGTTTTGAGCAGAAATATGAAAAATATCAGAATTTTTATCTGCAAATTTTTTTAATTTTTTTTTGGTTGTAAATTTTTCAGTATATTTGAATAGGCTTGTGTTCGTAATGATTTCGCACTGACGATGCTGTGACTAATAAAGTGGAAAATCATTGCAGATAATGCACACACTGCATGGTCTAAAAATTACGGAATAAAATGAAATAAAACACCGTCAAGTTTCTGGGTTTTTTTTTAACTGAGCATATATGTTGGAGTTATACACACTTAAAACTTTTCATGTTGCACTTTCTGCCTAACTTTTATATTTATACCTTTTTCACTAGTGCTAAGCAGAATCTACTAGATCTAGCTTATTAACACTGACTAACTGTACAAAGCAGTGCTCAAATAGGGATATTCTAATTTTAATCAACTAACGCTAAGGCGCCCGACCCGCAAAACTCATCGGTAGTGACACAGGATTGTATATAAATTCAATCCTGACAGATTGATGTAACTGAATGTTAATAGTTGCAGTTTTTTTTTTGTTTTTTTTTTTTTTTTTTTTTTTTTTTTTGTTTTTTTTTTTTTTTTTTTTTTTTTTTTCAGCCCCAACCGACAGTGCATCTGTAATCTCAAGAACAAAATATGGCAACAACAAAAAAAAACAAAAAAAAAAAAAAAAAGAAAAAGAAATCTTTGTACAGTGAAGTGCATAGTCAGGTTTCATTTTTCGCATCTTGCAATTAAAAAAAAATACTTTCGGAAAGATATACAGCTGATTGTTTTGTAAACATAAAAACTGGAGATTGCATAATACAAAATCTACTGTATAGCAATAAGAAACTAATTGCAATTTGGCGAATGCATGGATTCTGTGCATGGTATTGTTTCTAGGAACTGTGAGCTATGTTAAGTGTATAATAAACAGGTATATACTGACAGATAAATATACTAGTCTAGCGATAAATTAATCTGTATGTTTGATGTGCTGTTGTTTTTTGGGTTTTTTGTTGTTGTTTTTTTTTTTTTTTTGTTTTGTTTTATTTCATCACGAAAACATACCTATATAATTTTGAGCCCCTTAAACCCCACTTTTATATAGTAAAACTGGGGTTTACAGGGGTATACATTATTTTTCTTATTTCTGCTCAAAAACATAGCGAGGCGGTTCTAACGAGTACCCACAACCTATGTTTAGAGCAGAAATGTAAAAAGTATGAGAATTTTTATCTGAAAACTTTCAGTTTTTGGTGGTAAAATTTACAATGTATTTGAATAGACGTGTTTTCGTAATGTTGAACATTTTTGTTTGCCCAAATTACTTGACTTATTGTGTTTGGTCTTCATACATTCTTACCGAGTGTAGTCCGTCAACAAATATTGACATGAATGACAACAAATGGTAAACATGACAAAATTTGCAGATAACTCCCACAGCATACATTTTACGGACTTACATAAGTATAAACTTGTATTATATATGTTTAAATCTAATAGAAAATGATTAGCATGAACGTCCCAAAGTGTCTGGTAAAATTTGAAACGTGTCAATAGAAATGATACTGTCAAATTTCCAAAACAAGCGTTCTCTTACAAGTTTATCGTAGCAGCCATATTGGATAAAAAATCGGACAATTTTTTTTCAGTCAGTCGATTTCTATGACATTTTTAATACATGGCGTCGACAATAAGGTAGAAGATGTATTTGAAATATAGTTTGCATACGAAATTCAAAAGTTGGCTTCAGGCCGTAACCAGGGTATGCAGAAAACAGCCTCAGTGTCACATTTTGATTAATAGTTGCATATGCACACGAGAAAAGAAATAAGCATTCTGTTGTTTTTTTTGTTGTTGTTGTTTATTTTTTCGGTTTTTTTTTTTTTTTTTTTTTTTTTTTTTTTTTTTGTTTTTTTTTTCTATGACGTTAATCTGAATTTGCAAGATTTTGTTTATGGAATGAGTTAAGTATCAACTGAGCCCCCGTAGAACATCACGAAAACATGCCTATATAATTTTGACCCCCTTAAACCCCACTTTTATATAGTAAAACTGGGGTTTACAGGGGTATACACTATTTTTCTTATCTCTGCTCAAAAACGTAGATTGTGGTACTCGTTAGAACCGCCTCGCCGAGGCGGTTCTAACGAGTACTCACAATCTATGTTTTGAGCAGAAATATGAAAAATATCAGAGGTTTTTTTATCTAAAAATTATCAGTTTTTGGAGGTGAAATTTTCTTTATATTTAAATAGGTAGGCGTGTTTTCGAAATGAACATGCCAGCCCTTTTTTATGCAGGCATGTCCAAACTGTCCAAACTGGCTTCCTATATCAAAATAAATTGTACTTCTGTCCGATTGTAGGGTTAGCAATTTTCTTATATTGGAACCCATACTAACAAGGTACAAAATGGTAGAAGTGAATGCAAACATAACAACTGACATTTTTATTGGTTATGTCTTCTCAGTATCGAGAGCGAAATGTCAAATATTACCAAATGATTCCAAATGGTTTCATCACGAAAACATGCCTATATAAATTTGACCCCCTCAAACCCCACTTTTATATAGTAAAACTAGGGTTTACAGGGGTGCACATTATTTTTCTTATTTCTGCTCAAAAACATAGATTGTGGGTAATCGTTAGAACCGCCTCGGCGAGGCGAGGCGGTTCTAACGAGTACCCACAATCCATGTTTTGCAGCAGAAGTATAAAAATATCAGAACTTTTATCTGAAAACTTTCAGTTTTTTTTGGTGGTGAAAATTTTAATATATTTGAATAGGCGTGTTTTCGTAATGACGGTTATGGCAATTATCATAGTTTTTGCCCCGACGAGGCTATTTATTACTATTTTTAAAGAAATCTGGCATTTACCAGTTTCACTGGTTTATCTTACTCATGAAACTGTCAAATTCAAGATTTCCTTATAAATAGTAATCAAAAGCCTCACTGTCTGCATGCCAAAACGTATCAAAATAGTCCAAGCGGTTTAAAAGTAATAGCGATTTTCGCAAATTGATTACGTACAAACAGACATGCCACGACGAGTTTATTTAAAAAGAAATCTGGCATGTGACAAATTCATTGGTTAGGTCTTGTCCATAAGTATCTGCATGCCAATAACAATTCAAAATATGTTAGCGGTTTAAAAGTTATAGCGAGATTCACAAAGTGATTATAGGACACTTCGCGTAAGTCCTCCTTTCGGATGACTTTACAGCGGGTCGTGCATTTATTTTATTAGATCTAACATCAAATCGCATCAACGAGAAAAATGGCTATTTCTCATTTGAGGTCACTTATGACGAGGGCACAATAACTATTCAGAAAAAAAAATGCCACTATTCACTTACCAACGTTAGGCTTATACGACGTCAATAAAAAATATGCCACTATTCACTTACGAACGTTATACGAAGTCAATCAAAATGGCGTAGCTCGATAGTACAACGTTGAAAATGCCATTCAATATTAGTGGGCGATTTTCTGACCATGAAAGGTTTCGAAGAAATAGAGGTAATTCAAAATATATTTTCTCTTCTCTTTACAAGCAGTAAATTTGTTATTGAGAGCCGCATACATTTTTGCGCAAGAAGCTGAAATCCGTGTCCACTAAAACGGTGAATAAGATTGTCTAAGGGAACCAATCTAAGCTTTGACATGTTTTAATATCAGTTATGCATTTTGTACTAATGCTGGCTAATCGGAGGTAAAAAATAATCGATTATCTGTGCTGCCATTGTGATTGATAATCGATTAGTAATCACTGAAGATTTGGTAATAATTTTACCTGTCCGACTGAGCATGACTCTTACCATATGTCATATTTTACTGTATGCATTTGGCCAGACAAGCGTGAGCAAACTGTGTAGACTCAGATGAGACGCCGCAAATGCGGCGTCTCATCAGGGTCTACACTGTTTGCCACTCATCCAGCTATTCAAGACACTAAAGTGGGTAATAAATTGTACTTGTTCAAATTTTAGATTAAGTATGATAAAATTGTTGAGGTGTCTGAATACTAAGGGTAAATACGGTAAAGTAACAGACACGGAAATCAAATGATCGATTATTAGCAAATCTGTTATGATAATATTTTTGTGGTATTTATCGATCAATTAATCGATTACCCGATCGTGCCAGTCTTATTTTGTATCGTGTTAAATGGAGTGGAAACACTTTAAGGAACGGCAATTCTGTTAACAACTGTTGTTGCCTCCCTTGTGAAAAGTGGACTTATCTCAGTGAAAGGCAAAAGTGTTCCCCATATGTCTACTTTGAGAGACAGGGATTTGCTCCATTTGGAAGTAAAGCCTTTTTTTGTAGATAGAGAGAGAAAGAAAAGAAATAGAGAGAGAGAGAGAGAGAGAGAGAGAGAGAGAGAGAGAGACCACTTTTAAAAGGGTCCTGATGGGAAAAGTAAACAGGAAGTCACACGTTGTCTACCTTTTTAAAATGGTGAAAAAATATTTAGTGAATCGAGTCCACCAAACAATCAGGTATATCTTCATATTAAAATCAGGGCCCAGTTGTTCAAAGCTAACGATGTCGTTAGTTAACGATTCGTTAAAATTTACATTGCGTCATATGCTAATATGCTGAAATTTTTTGCTGAAAAAATGTGAGTAGCTTTTGCAGTGCAAAAGCTACTCACATTTTTTCAGCAAAAAATATCAGAATATTGTGTATTGAATCTGCTAAAACAGTTAACGAAATGACCCTTAACGAGCTCGTTAAGCTAACGACGCTTTGAACAACTGGGCCCTGTACTTGACCAAACTTCTCCCCGTTCTTCAAAGTGCCGATTATGTTGTTATTTCTTTTGGGTTCATTGAGCCCGGCCCCGTGCTGGTTCCGGGCTTAGAATAGGCCAGACGTACCCTCTGAGTGACGTACGAGCCGTCTAAAAGAGGCTGCCCGTGACCACCCGGGGCCTCGAAATAGGTGGCTGCCTTCCGCTTCTGTGGCAGTTGGGTAAAACCCCTAACATAACAGAGCAACCGTCCGTTCAACCGGTATAATTCCAGACTATAAAATTAAATTTACTGAAATGCATCTTAAATTGGAAAAAAACAAATTTCGCGAGATCTATCCTTTTAAACCTTTCCTATCTCACGTTACTAACATGCTTCATTTGTTTGTGTATCATCCTGTGCCCGTGGGTCGCACACGGGACGAAGATTATAACCTCATCTGTATTTAACATATGTGTTTGTCTTGTGTTTGTGTCATTTTTCCGAACTCTAGCATTCTCCACATTAAAAAGTAAGATGCATTTAATACTGTTAGATAAAAAAATAAACGTTTTTCAAGGTATGAAAGCTACATATCATTTGAAAGCTACATATCGTCTAACACAGCTTGTTTGTTTGACTCTCTTAAAAAATGAATCCAAAATGAATCCTTCTTTCTATAATAAACTGTTTATTTTAAATATGGATCTCCTAATTTATGTTAAAAATAACCTTTCAATTTCCCAGACGTTTTCGGCCTCCCTTGTCTGTAGGGAATAAAATCTACAGATCACTTTCCTTCTGTAGTGGATAGGGTGTAATCCCCTATTAAAACAGGAACCACCTGTTTGCCGTGGGTGGCGTCTCGTATGCTGGGAGAGGGGAACCTGATGATTGAGGAAAGCCCAGGGATCTCCAGCTTTTCAACACATCATTTAAGCCCTTATTTCAGATAGAAGAGCGGTCTGGGTTAGATCCGGCCTGGATCAATCGGCTCAGTCGTGACAAGCTCTAGAAGCGCACAACTTGTTCTTAGCTTCTTTCTCTCTTTTATACGTATCTTTATGGTACAAACCGGGCTTATTTTTCTCACGTTCCTCTAACTTTAAGTGAGTTTCAATGGGCGGCGGCTGAAGGGTCAATTGGTGGGCTTGTATTGGGGCTTTGGCGGAAACCTCTGTGAGTGGAGGCTGTGGATAGGGGGATGAACTCAACTGTTCATAAATTTTTCTATGGAAATTTAGATGAATAGGTGGGAAATCATCTAAGCATGAGGCCGAGCTGAAGACTCTGATCTTGACACCGAGTATAATAGCAATGTAGCCTTGACGTTAGAAATAGGAGATCCATTTCTGTTAAACGTCCCCTTGTAGGGCTCCATGGAGGGTGGGGCGCATAGCTATCGAATAAAAAATTTCATCACCATGGCCTCTCGAAAACGATTTCTGGCGTTCGACTCTTCGGAGGACGACACGCAACCGACTACTTTTACTTTCAAAGCTAATGAGAACTTCGCTAAATTTTTAGTGATTTCGAGTAAAGAGGACAAACCTATTACTTCACTGTCACCTTTCATTATAGAAAAAACAAATAGAATCAATTATAGGCACTCCAAAAAATGTAAAAAAAAATTAAAAAAATGGAACTCTTTTGGTCGAAACAAACAGAAAATCTCAAACTGATAATCTCTTGAAAATTACAAAATTCTTTAACATAAATGTCACTGTCACGGAACATAAAACACTCAAAAGTCACAAAGGTATTATCCGTGATAGGATGCTAAAACATGAAACTGAAGAAAATATCACAGAATATCTTAACACACAAGGAGTAACAGCTTGCAAACGTTTTAAAATTAAAAAAGATGGAAACTTTATAGAAACAAATACACTTTTACTAACTTTCAACACCACAACTTTACCGAAATCACTAAAAATCTTTTACCGAATTATGCATTCCAAATCCTCTGCGGTGTTTCAACTGTCAGAGGTTTGGACATCATGAAAACGGCTGTCCGGAAGCACCTGGATCAATATGTGAAAAATGTGGTATGGGTGAATTTGATCACCATACAAATGCTTGTAAAAATGAAGCCAAGTGTGTGAACTGTCACAAAAACCATCAATCAAAATCAAATCAGTGTGAAATTTGGAAAAAAGAGAAAGAAATCATGAAAATTAAAGTTACACAAAAAATCACTTATTTGGAAGCCAAAAAGATTCAAGAAAATCAACCTGAAATCACCTTTGCAAAAGTTGTTCAATCCCTAAACACCAAACCTGAAACCAAAGAAACTTCTACCCAGTTTAACGAAAAAGATTCTGTCATCAAAGCAAATTCAAAAGTTATTACTCCTACTCTAAAACCTAAACCTAAACCCACATCTACTCATCAGTCTAGACCACCAACAAAATCTCAAAACAGTTCACAATTGATTGATTGTGTTGGGGTTTAACGACACGTCAACCCTTGAGGGTCATTTTGTGTCGTCTCCCAGAGAAAGGGAGAAAAGAGATAGAAGAGAGAGTAGAGGAGATGAAAGAGAGGGACAGGGAAGAAAGAGGAACAGGAATGAAAGTGAAGAAAAAGAAGAAATAAAAACATTCCCCCTCTACCCTTACCCACTACAAGGATAGCAGGCCTTGCCCAACTGTAAGCCAATATCAGTTGGACGCCCCAGTGATGTAAGATACACAGCAGAGTAAAACAAGTGGATCACAACAGAGATCCAGGTCCAGGACAGCTGACCAGAAAGGAAAAAATGGAAAAGAAAAAGATAAAGATAAAGAACCAAATCCATATAGTAAAGTGGCGTCGGCCGATCCGATCAAGTTGGTCAATCGGTTCGATTCCCTTGAGAACATGGAGTTAGAGATTGACTCCTCCATGTTCTCGCAGTCTCAGAGAAAACAAAAGGATTAAGTTCCTTATTTTCAAATCATCTCTCCATTTATCATGGATAAAAAATCAATTATTCAGTGGAACTGTCGAGGACTAAAAGCAAATTATAACGAAATATTAATTTTAACAACACTACTTTCTCCGACTGTCTTTTGTCTCCAGGAAACCTTTTTAAAAAATACAGATAATATTAATTTTAAAAATTATAGTTTATATAATCATATCGCAACTGAAAATCAGAAAGCCTCAGGAGGTTCATCTATCCTTGTAAAATCAAATGTTTCTCATAGACAGATAGACATAAATAGTAATTTACAAGCTGTTGCTGTAAATGTCACACTGTCTAAATCCATAACAATTTGTTCTCTATATCTTCCTCCACACTGTAAATTTTCTAAACACGATTTAGAAAATCTTATAAACTAATTACCTCGTCCTTATTTATTATTAGGTGACTTTAATAGTCACAGCAAACTATGGGGTTGTCTGGATACAAATGACAAAGGAAAAATAATAGAAAATTTTATTGCAGAAAATAATTTATGTTTATTTAACGATAAACAACCAACTTATCTTCATTCTCCTACAATAAATTATTTTGCTTTAGATTTGTCTATATGCTCTCCAAATATTTACTTAGATTTTGATTGGTCAGTTTTAGATGACCTTTATGGGAGCGATCATTTTCCAATTAAAATTGAAGAAATTGAATCGACAAATGAAGACCATCATTCCCGATGGAATTTGAATAAAGCAAACTGGGAGAATTTTATGGAGCTATGTAATGAAAAATTAAATCCTGAAATGTTTAAAACAGCAGATGATATACAAGCTTTTACTGATACATTAATTCATGTAGCCGAAAAATGTATTCCAAAGTCCTCGACACGTTCAAAAAGAAATAGACCTTGGTTTAATAAAGATGTTAAAAATTCAATAAATAAAAGAAAATCTGCCTTACGAAAGTTAAATAGGCAGCCAACAAAAGAAAATCTAATCCATGCCAAACAAATGCGAGCAAAAGCTCGCAAGACAATACAAACGGCTAAAAGAACATCTTGGCAGCAATACGTCTCCAAACTTAATTCTAGAACTCCAGCAAAGAAGATATGGGACATGATTCGAAAAATTACTGGCAAAAATAAAAATAACAAGCATGTCCATATTAAATCAAATGGAAATATATGCTCAACGACTAAAGATATTTCCAATGCACTAGGAGAGAATTTTCAGAAAAACTCTTCTAGTGCAAATTATTCCGAAACCTTTCAAAACAAAACAGGAACGAGAGAAAGAGCATCTAAATTTTATGTCACTAAATCATGAAAAATATAATGTACCATTCACAGCTTCAGAATTATTAGACGCTCTTCATAAATCTCATGATACAGCTGCTGGTCCTGATGACATTCATTATCAAATTCTTAATCATTTACCCGATAACGCTTTAAAAACTTTATTAAATATTTTAAATGATATTTGGATCACTGGAAAATTTCCAAACGACTGGAGTAAAGCAACGATTATACCTATACCAAAACCAAATAATGATCATACTGAAGCTACTAACTACAGACCTATTGCTTTGACAAGTTGTTTATGTAAAACAATGGAGAGAATGATTAATGATAGATTGGTTTGGTTCTTGGAATCAAACCAGCTTATAACAAAATATCAAGCTGGATTCAGAAAAAATAACTGTACAAACGATCATTTGATTCGTTTGGAATCTTTTATTCGTGATGCCTTTGTTAAAAAAGAACATGTAGTAGCTGTATTTTTTGACCTTGAAAAGGCTTACGATACTACTTGGAAACATGGCATCATGAAAGATTTACATAAATTAGGCCTTAAAGGCCGATTACCACTTTTTATTCAAAACTTTTTATCAGATCGAACTTTTAATGTTCGAATAGGTAATACGTTATCGGACATATTTAAACAAGAACAAGGTGTACCACAGGGAAGCATTTTATCACCTATCTTGTTTGGCATTAAAATTAACGATATTGTTAAATGTGTGAAAGACCTTGATTGTTCACTTTTTGTTGACGATTTTGGAATATTTATTAGATCGAAAAATATGGAAACCATTGAATTCAAACTACAACGATGTTTAAATAATATAGAAGATTGGGCAACAGAAAATGGTTTCAAATTTTCGAAAACAAAAACTCAATGCATTCATTTTTGTCAGATACGTCAGCTACATTTAGATCCTCATCTCACCATATACGGTAGTCCCATTCCAGTCGTCAGTGAAGCAAAATTCCTGGGTCTTTTGTTCGATAACAAATTATCTTTTATACCATACATCAAAGCTTTAAAAGCTAAATGTTTAAAAGCTATTGATATTCTTAAAGTTCTCTCCAGTTCCGACTGGGGAGGAGATCGTACTGTTCTTTTAAATCTCTATAGATCTTTAATTAGATCTAAATTGGATTATGGATCCATAGTTTATGGATCCGCAAGAAAATCTTATTTGAAAACTTTGGATACCATTCATCACCAAGGTTTACGTCTGGCTCTAGGAGCTTTTCGTACTTCCCCCATCGAAAGTTTATACGCTGAATCAAATGAATCATCACTATATAGAAAAATTGTCTCTTCAATATGTTAATAAACTAGCCGCCAATCCACATAATTCAGCTTATGATTGTGTTTTTAACCCGAAATATGAAAGATTTTACAACAACAAACCAACGGCTATTAAACCCATTGGCCTGAGAATACAACCGTTACTTGAAGAGGCCAATATTAATATTATATTCTTTTCCGTTAAAAGAGCCATGGACGTTAAGCCCTCCAAAGATTATTTTAGACCTTCGTAAAAATAAAAAAACAGAAGTCGAGTCGCATATTTTTAAGAATGAATTTTTAGAAATCAAATCAAATTATAAACATTACCTGTCAATTTATACAGATGGTTCGAAATAAGATGAGAAAGTTGCTTGTTCTGTTATTAGTCCAAATTTTACTGACAGTATCAGATTACCTGATAATAGCTCCATTTTTACCGCCGAAGCCAAGGCAATTGATATTGCACTTAACCATATCAGAGATCAGTCTGAAAAACAGTTCATCATTTATTCAGATTCTCTTTCTGTATTAAAATCTCTTAAAGATTTACACCATAGAAACCCATTAATTCAGCAAATTCTTAAAAAATATTATTACCTTTCAGTTTCAAAAGAAATTGTATTTTGTTGGCTTCCCAGCCACGTTAATATTCGTGGAAATGAATTAGCCGATTTAGAAGCCAAATCTGCACTATCCTTAGCGATAACAAATTTCAAAATTCTTCACTCCGACTTTAAATCGAACATCCATCTATACATTAACAATAAATGTCAGTCTGTTTAGGAAACACAAACTCAAAATAAACTAAATCAAATAAAACCAAATTTTAACAGAAAATGCACATTCTCTAATTACAGCAGAAAAGAACAAACAAAAATCACGAGATGTAGAATTGGACACACTAGAATTACTCATTCTTATATATTAAAAAATGAACAAGCTCCATTCTGCATTTCTTGTAACGAACCTTTTACAGTCAAACATTTTCTTATCACTTGTGCTGAATTTAACTATATTCGCACAAAGTATTTTAATGTAAAAACTGTAAAGGAACTTTTTAATGATAAACCAACTCAGAAAATACTCGACTTTCTTAAAGAGATCGGACTTTTTAATAAAATATGATCAGTATTTTTAATAACTTAAAATCATTGATACTTTATCTTTTTAAAATGAACACATCAATCCTAGATATTTTTGATTTCTCATTAAATAAAATCTTCATATAATATACAACTTATTAGACGCTATATGCCCTTTTAGGGTTGAGCGTCTATAAATAAAATATCTATCCATCCATCATTGAGCCCGTATTGACAATGTGAAAAACGAATACTACTTAAGCCGGTGCCAGGGGGTCGTACGTCACATCGCACACTACATTGCTGTATATGAAGATATAAAAACGAGTCTCCGATTTTCAGTCTATTGTGTGTTTGTTTATGTCCAAAGGCAACCTTTTAAATTATATCACTTCACTGCAGCTGATGTTCAGTGCCGTGTGGCGGCCGTAAAACGTCTTCCCGGACTCTAACCGTTGGTTTTCTTTTGCTCCAGCATTTCAGTTGTTTAGTGCTGTCAAGTCCTCATCGTTGTTTCATCTCAGCACTGATGATTTAGGAAGCCTTCTTGCGGACTGAACAAATTATGTGTCTAAACCGCGGCAGAAGTAAGGGCGAGGATTGTGGCTACGTAAAATCGATTTAAGCCCCCCAGGGAAATACTTTTCATTGACCGTTCCAAGGCGGTTCTTCTGTCATGGTTTATTTTTGTTATAGTTCGTCTTTGAATGTGTGTGTCGCTTACATCTTTTTGTTTTGGATAGTCATTTGGCCACTTTGTGGGAAAGTAACTGTCCGTTTGGCTTTCTGCTATTGATGTTTCCATTAGGGTCTACTTATTTCGTGTTTGCGTCTCTTTCCCTTTGATGTCTCTGATGGGAGGTGTGGGATAATTGTATCGATTCCTGATCATTGCCTTCCCTTCTATTCCCTTACTTTAACATAGTGCAGATCATATTGTTATCTATTATGGGATCATTGTGCCCATTCTGGCTGCTTTAAAAATCGAATACCGCTAAAACCAGTGCTAGGGGGCGTATGCAACCTCGCAAACTACACTGCTATATATGAAGGGACTTACTAAAACGGAGTTTTGCCACCGAGGTGAAAAAAAAACAAAAAACAAAAAACACGTCGGATGTTTTTTTGTCGAGTAGTCAAAATTTCGTTAAAATAACAAGCAATGGGTATTTCTTTAGAACTGTGGAGATGTAGAATAGATTGCTGCATGCAGCCGGTTAAGGGAAAAGTATGTTTTCGGGTACTGAAGCTTGGAACTCAAGTAAGACTTTCGATTTTCGTTCTTTAATGAGTATTTTTTTTTTTTTTTTTTTTTTTTTTTTTTTTTGTTTCCAAAGGCACTTTTTTAGATTTCTGTTTAACTTCTCTGCAGTTTGTGTTATGTCATTACGAAAACAAACCTATTCAAATATATCTTGAAAAATTTACCACCAAAAAAGGGAAAAAAATAGATACAAATTCTGATATTTTTCATATGTCTGCTCAAAACATAGATTGTCGTACCCGTTAGAACCGCCTCGCCGAGGCGGTTCTAACGAGTACCCACAATGTATGTTTTTGAGCAGAAGTAAGAAAAATAATGTATACCCCAGTTTTACAATATAAAAGTGAGGTTTAAGGGGGTCAAAATTATATTGGTATGCTTTCGTGATGGCCGTATGGCAGACTTAAATTTTCTCCCCACATTTCACCATTGTGCAGGTTATACTTTTATTTCGTAGGAGTCATTGAGCCCATTCCGATTACTTTCAAAATCTAATACCGCATTACGAGAACACGCCTATTCAAATATATAGAAAATTTCACCTCCAAAAATTGAAAATTTCAGATAAAAAACTCTGATATTTTTCATACTTTTGCTCAAAAACATAAATTGTGGGTACTCGTTAGAACCGCCTCGATTGTACCCACAATCTATGTTTTTGAGCAGAAATAAGAAAAATAATGTATACCCCTGTAAACGCCAGTTTTACTATATACAAATGGGGTTTAAGGGGGTCAGTTATATATACATAGGCATGTTTTCGTGATGGGGTTATTGAGCCATTCTGATTACTTTCAAACTCTAATACCGATTAAGCCGGTGCTAGGTGGCATGCAATTACGAAACCACTCCTTTTCAAATATATTGAAAATTTCACCAAAAAAAACTGCAAGTAAAAAAAAACTCTCATATTTTTCAAATTTCAGCTAAAAAAAAAAGATTATGGGAACTCGTTAGAACCGCCTGGCCGAGGCCATCTAACGATTTTAGCAGAAATAAGAAAAATAATGTATACCCCTGTATACTCCAGTCTTACTATATAAAAGTGGGGTTTAATTATATAGGTGTATTTTCGTGATGGCAACCTCATTCCTGTATATGAAGAGATTTATTTAAAACAGTAAAACCTAAAAAAAAAAGGAATTTTTCAGATAAAAAAAACCCAAACAATATGTTTCATATTTCTGCTCAAACATAGATTGTGGGTACTCGTTAGAATCGCCTCGTCGATCTATGTTTTTAGCAAAAAAAAAGAAAAATAATGTATATCCCTGTAAATCCCAGTTTTACCATATAAAAGTGGGGTTTAAGGGGGTCAAAATTATATAGCCGTGTTTTCGTGATGAAAAGTACTGATATCTCGACAAAACATAGATTGTGGGTACTCGTTAGAACTGCCTCGACAAAACATAGAATGTGGGTACTCGTTAGAACCGCAGTTCTAACAAGTACCCACAATTCATGTTTTTGAGCAGAAATAAGAAAAAATAATGTATACCCTTGTAAACCCCAGTTTTACCATATAAAAGTGGGGTTAAAGGGGGGTCAACATTACATAGGCATGTTTTCGTGGTGATACACACCCCACATTATATATTGAAAAAGTCTAATTTCAATTTTAACTACGTAACTTAGATATTCCTAGAGGCAAGACAATTTGCAAACAGTGGAGACCCTGATCAGTCGCCGAATAACATAGGGACTGGTCTTTGTCTGCAATATTTGCCAGTTGCCCTTTTGTCCGTCCTCAGGCTGAAATGGGTTAAATACCAAACTGTTACATACAAAAGGAAGTATACGTACTTTAGTTT
This sequence comes from Anodontia alba, assembly GCA_964016985.1. Taxonomy (NCBI): domain Eukaryota; kingdom Metazoa; phylum Mollusca; class Bivalvia; order Lucinida; family Lucinidae; genus Anodontia; species Anodontia alba. The sequence continues at coordinate 34,482,877 of OZ024826.1, read as the reverse complement.
TGACAGAAACTGGGACATTATAAACACAACTCCGGATCGAATATTGCTCGAAACATGTGTTCCAGATCTGTACAGCGTGAAGAACGTCTTCATGAAACTTTTTGTGGCCCTTTTGACTTGGTATAATCGAAGTAACAATAGTCCGAATAAAGTCTTCGTTGGCATGAAATGAAAAGAAAAAAATACACATGCCATCATGAAAACATGCCTATATAATTTTGACCCCCTTAAACCCCACTTTTATACAGTAAAACTGGGGTTTACAGGGGTATACAATATTTTTCTTATTTCTGCACAAAACATAGATTGTGGGTACCCACAATCTATGTTTTGAGCAGAAATGTAAAAAATATGAGAATTTTTATCTGAAAACTTTCAGTTTTTGGTGGTAAAATTTACAATGTATTTGAATAGACGTGTTTCCGTAATGTTGAACATTTGTGTTTGCCCAAATTACTTGACTTATTGTGTTTGGTCTTCATACATTCTTACCGAGTGTAGTCCGTCAACAAATATTGACATGAATGACAACAGATGGTAAACATGACAAAATTTGCAGATAACTCCCATAGCATGCATTTTACGGACTTACATAAGTATAAACTTGTATTATACGTATTAGATTAAATCTAATAGAAAATGATTAGCATGAACGTCCCAAATTGTCTGGTAAAATTTGAAACGTGTCAATAGAAATGATACTGTCAAATTTCCAAAACAAGCGTTCTCTTACAAGTTTATCGTAGCAACCATATTGGATTAATAATCGGACAATGTTTTTCAATCAGTCGATTTCTTTGACATTTTTAATACATGGCGTCGAAAAAAAGGTAGAAAATGTATTTGAAATATAGTTTGCATACGAAATTCAAAAGTTGGTTTCAGGCCGTAACCAGGGTATGCAGAAAACAGCCTCAGTGTCACATTTTGATGAATAGTTGCATATGCACACGAGAAAAGAAATAAGCATTCTGTTGATTTTTTTTTTTTTTTTTTTTTTTTTTTGGGGGGGGGGGGGGGGTGCGTTTCTATGACGTTAATCTGAATTTGCAAAAATTTGAGGCGGTTCTAACGAGTACCCACAATCTATGTTTTGAGCAGAAATATGAAAAATATCAGCGTTTTTTATCTGAAAATTTTCAGTTTTTTGGGGGTGAAATTTTCTATATATTTGAATAGGCATGTTTTCGTAATGCATAGAGCACCGTGCTGTGAAAATCTGTATCACAGATGGATATATATTTTAGTGTTGCAAGTGTAAATTTTATCTATTTTAATTTATTTGCAAGATTGTTGACAATATGTCAAAATTATTTTTAATCAATATACTTGCAAAGCATTGTACGAGCAGCTGTTATGAGAGGGTTTCTTTAGCGTTGTACTTAAGGGACAGTCCTTTGAAGTGTAGTATATAACAGGAATTCGAGTTAATACAATAATATATTTTTGAGCTTACACAACAGAGTTAAAACCCTTTCAGTTCAACAGTACAGATCAGAGAAATCTAGTAGCTTAATTTTGGTAGACTTTGTTGGAATTTTCGTAGGAGTGTGAATTCAGTAGCTCAGCTAGTCATTAATTTGTGTATATCATACTTTCTGTCCAGTAATATTCCGAATAATATTCAGAGTAGTCTGTGATTCAATGTGTGCTGGAAAGTAAAGTACGAGGGATGTTCGAAATGAATTGCTTATTGTCCTCTAGCTCGATATCCACGTGGGGCACGATAAAAACCAATACATACCTGTATAGGGTTATTCAATATCTACATAATGATGTATAAACGTACATGTTAGACTAAGTGTAAGACATAAAATTTGCCATTTGAATACACGCAGTCATTGACCACTGCAGTAAAAATGGTTGGTACTGAGAAGCGTCGACAAAAAAGATGAAATACGGGCTTACATCAAAGCTCGCTCAAAACTTGGTTGTTCTTTGAAGAAGCTGATAACTGAAATTTCTACTGCTTTTGGACCTTCTTGTGTGTCTTATGACACACTTCGGCGGTGGAAAAAGAAATGGTGTAGAGTCCATCAAAAATGCACCGAAATCAGGTAGGCCAAAATCTGCATCTCGTAAAGAAACGTTTCCAAAATAAAGGAAGTCATTGAAGGAAATGCCAGATTTACAGTTCGTGATATTGCACGAAAGGTAGGCATATCACTTTCAACGGTACACCTTATTTTGAAGAAGCATTTGAAAGTCAGAAAGAGTTCTGCTAGATGGGTGCCACATCCCGTTTGTTTAGTAGAGATAATTTCATTAAATATTGATAAATTTAAATACAGAAAAAGACTATGGCCTAGAAGAGCCACAATCACAGAACATAGCCTACCTATGACACCAAGAGGACACTTAAACAAACACGACACATGTCACAAATCAACAAAGAGCTAATTATCCAGTTCCTGTCCCCCTTGTCCCTGACAGAAGTACAATGTAGCCTAGAAACCCAACAATAAGACTACAAACATGACAGAACACAGCAGCGAGCAGGTACACGAACAACACTTAAACCGCCACCTTAGAATAGTCAGTGGTAAAACCTACCGTGGATGAGTAGTGGCGTAGCCGGAACAGAACTATTTTTACGCACATCCCGAAAAATCTTTGAAAATAATGCTTTGTAAATATGTTTCGTACGTATCTTACTCATATGCATAGTGTGCGTAATGAGCGCCATGCCTGTGATGAAGGTTAAATCGATTTTAATGATGCCAAACTTTAATTTAATCTTAGTTTCAAATGTTGTAAAATGTCCGAAATATTTGTTCGGCTAGAGTAGGGGCTCCTTAACTCAACAGAAAAATGAAATCAAATTAAACCTCTGTGACTAATTAAAGATTAGATCTGGTCCCAAACATATAATACACTGGTAGTCATAGCTAAGGAGCATCACTATTTGGACCACAGAGGACCCGAGTCAAGATAAAAAAAAAATCAGACACCAAGCCATCTCACAAAAGGTCGGCATACCGTCATAAAATATGACACACAAACCACCGTCGTACACAGCTTTCAACAGCGCTTGGGTAAAAACATGGAGTCAACTGCATAACATGCTATACCGAACTACGTTTTAACGGTTAATGATGATTGTTTTCTAAAACTTTGGATTTTCAAACTGTTTTCTGAAATGAATATACTATGTCACCGTAAAACTCTTGTCCCAGTACTCCTTGCTGCCGGAGTGTTTTAGGCTAAGTGTAAATTTATCAATCCATTTGGAGTGTTGTTGATAAATTTTAAAAATGCTTTTCGGTATCAACAGACTTGTGTAAGGTGTTTAGCAGTTGGGAATTTATCGTAAAAGTAAAAATCATTTACACGAGACTACATCCTTGCAAAACAAAAATATGTACATTCCATGCGAGGAAGATCAAGCCGTATCACCATCTAAAAAGGCAAATTAATAATGTCAAGAATCACACTCTTCACAGAATAATGCTGTATATTACTACTCTAGACTAGAGTTCATGTAAGAAAAATATGACTAGGTTGTGTTATTCAGAAATATGGTTTCTTGTCTGTCCAACTTCAGCATCAACAGAGGCCGCTGCTTGGCAGGCAAAACACTTAAGGCTATGAACGGACTTCTGTCGATTACTAAACATGTGCGGGTACCTATCAATATTATGTTCAATTTATTTGAACATTCGTTGCATCAATTCCGAATTAAAGTTGTGAAATTTGGGGTTTTCAAGTGCGGAAAATATTGAACGAGTACATTGAAAATTCTGTAAATGGCTAATTAATGTTAAATTGGCAACAAGTAATCTATCTTTATATGGGGAATTCTGACGCTATGCTATTTTTATAGGGCGCCAAATAAGAGTTATAAAATATTGGTTAATCTTACATAGCACAAAAAAAATGAAAATTTCGGACTACGCATGTGAATTACATGTTACGTGACAAATCTCTACAAAACCCGAAGATATCAAACTGGTCATCAGAGTAAAACATTTCCTTCGGCACAGCGGTTTCCATGATGTATGGTTATTTCCAGAATCGGTAATTGTTGATAAATATACTCCTCTTCTACAATTCAGATTAAGAGATTTGTATATTGCTGAATGGAACCAAGGGATTGAGCTATCACCCTTTCTCACTAGGTATAGAGAATTAAAAATCAATGGCAGCATTTTACTATCTCACATTTCCTCTTAATTGTAAAAAAACCCCAAAAAATTCAGAAATACAGTTGCAAAAATTGAGACTTTCATCCTACCATTTCAACATAGAAATAGGTCGATACAGAAACATTGAACGAGCAGAAATTAAATGTATTTCATGTAACTTAAACGACTTGGAAGACAAATACCTATTTACCTTAGTCTATCCTATCTATAATAATCTACGTAAAAAATTATACAGAAGTATTTTTTGTCAGGCCAAGTGTTACTAAGTTTATAACCTTATTTAACTCGAATAAGCTAAAGATCCTTTATAATTTGGCAGTGTATGTAATTAAATCTTTCAAACTAAGAGAAAACATTTTGAATCAAAGCACATAATTTACACGAGAGAACGCCGAAATATGCTGAAAAAAAAACCCGCCTGAAAACGCCAAATAGCAGAAATACACACAGGAAATGGGTTCTGGAAGGAAAGAGTGTGGCTAAGGGTATGATTATATGGTCTCTAGGGTTAAAGGATGGTAGGTAGGCGATAGCACAGTCCTCAACCTTTTTAAATTAGAGATCACCTACCGAAAACCACTTAACTACGTCGGAAAACAACATATTATGCAAGACGGTCTCGATGATTGAGTATTCATTAGAATGCCTTGGCGAGGAAATTTAATGAATAACAACCAGATATATTTTATTGAATAAATAGAAAAAAAAATATCAAATTATCACCACATTACGCACCTTTTCAGTTTCCCTAACTTCATAATAATCTTTGCTGATACCTAATCTAATTGCCCCTTATCAGGCCCCTATCTGTAAGGGTGGTCTAAGTCACCAAGGATTTCTTATCTTAATCTGCTTAAAGTCATTAGTATGTTATGCAATCCGAATGGTGTCTTTAAGGCCCCCAAATTATTCGGAAATGTCCAATATTGTAATCTAGCTTTTTATAGATTGTTCTTTATATCTAAATTAAACCATGTAGAATTAACAGTTCATCTCGCATTGATACTATCGCCCGTTTAATTAATTTTCCGCTATTTCAGGATTTTCCGGGGTTTTTTTTGTTTTTGTTTTTTTTTTTTTTTTTTTTTGTTTTCTTTTTTTTATTTTGTGTGAGATTGTTGCCGGTTCTATGTTTTATAAGACACAAACAATATTTTATGTTTGCATGTAATTATTTAGGCTTAATATTTTGTCTCGCATTGGTACTTTCGGCTTTTTCAGCAGTTTTCCCCTTTTAAGTGTGGATGAAAGGCTGAGAGTGTTTTTGATTTAACGCTGTTTTAATTAAAGGAATGATTTATGTTGACGACGGTAAAATTTCCCTAGCTTTGCGTACATCCAACAACTGTAATGTTCATACCTTGATATAGGGTTCCTCAAAATCGCAACTATTTTTGTGCGTTTATTCAAATGGTGAATATAATGAGCATTAGTTAGCGTTGGTTCTAAAGGTAGGCTGTTTCCCTTCAAGACTGGCCATCTGCCATTGTCCCACATCGTAGAAGCACTGCAGTCTCCTACAATGTAAATGAACAGCAACCTGTGAAAATTTGTCTTAACACATGTGCGCATGCCCGCAGTATGATCAGCATAATCACTGTCTGATGTAGAAGTCTTTTATTCTTTGTTATATATATTGAGTGCCCAATGAACAATGCTCAGACACCAAGGTTGTGCAGGCGATTAGACTGTAGTTAGATCTTGGCATACATTTCTTAAAAAAAGGTAAGAGAAAAGTCCAGTGAGTGCCACAATCACAAACCGCAGCCCTTCCCAAATCCCAAGAGGAAGAGGAAACCGACAAATCTAAACAAGCACAAACCGAAAAAACGTACGAAAAGCACTAAGATTAGCTCTCTCTTCCCCAAGCAAGGTAATCGCAATACTAAAAGGACTGAAAAACACAAGAACAAAATGACACACGGAAAGACATACTACAAATCGCCTCGTAGAATAGACCACAAAACAACAAAGAGTAAGACTAACACCGGGACCACCGCCTTAGAACGGTCGGTAGAGCAAACCGCCGGTGGGTTTAAAGCACTTTTACAGCTAGGTAACTTCACCCTGGGTCCCGATGCTACTCTTAATACAGAAATGCATAAAAATTTGGTTCGCATAAAGGCTCCCAACTCAGTCAATGCATCAAAGCGAAAACATAAAAATCAAATTACTCAGCAAAAGTGCTAGTCACCAAAAGAATGCTGTAGTTGTACATAGGCAATTCACATGAATTCCACCCAATCTTAATTAACTGTTATCCAAACAAAAGGATTAACTTCAGAACATTTATAAATGCTCTGTCTACATAATTGTTTCAAAAATACCAACCATTTTATGTTTTATGTCCATTTCTCTTGATTCGCAATTGTTACTACAGCAGTCTTAAGGTCCTTTATTACCAGTGCATAAAATGCATGGGACTCCATACAAACAACACCTGCTATTCAATCATCACATATTTCAAGAATGTTACAAAATGTCATAAGAGTTCTGTACCAAAACAATTGGTTTTAACCTTCCAATAAGTGGATTTGAATGGAGTCCAATCTAAACAATTACATGTATACTGGATGGTTTAAGTACATTTCAGCATTTTAACTGCAAAATAGATTTAATATATCTGCAACATAAAATCGACCCAGAAATACTGTAAAAGTTTCATACAGTTATTACATCTCTATTAACAATTTTATCAAATATTACCATTTTCGACCCATCAACCCTGTTTTGTCTATATAGCAACCTGGGTAGATCGTGACTATGTTATACTATTAGAGTTCGATATTCTAGCTTTCAGCGAAACTTGGCTAAATCCTTCTGTCCTATCGCAAGATTTGCTCATTCAGACATTTAGAGAACCCGAAAGTAAGAACAGAGTCGATGATAGCCATGGCGGAGTAGTAATATATGTTAAGGAAAGCGTTCACAATCGGCGAAGACTGGATCTATTGCCGACAGGTGTAGAATGTATTTGGATAGAGTAAATACTGAAACAAAAACATGTCATATTCGGATTATTTTACAGACCACCAAAAAAAAATTCAGATATGAGAATGGGGGACCGGATATACCCTACAGAACTCCAATTAAATAGAGCAAATTCTTCCGATACCGAGGCACCTCTTTTGGATTTGAATCTATGTATATCTAATGATACAGTTTCCACCAAAATTTATGATAAACGGGACGATTTTGATTTTGATATAGTCAATTTCCCTTTTCTGGATGGCGATGTCCCCCGGCGTACCTCATATGGGGTATACATATCTCAACTTATAAGATTCGCCAGAATCTTAATGAATTTAACTTCCGTAATAAAGCCCTTACTGCCAAACTTCTTAGGCAGGGCTATCGTTATTTTAAACTTCGTAAGGCGTTTTCGAAATGTTATCGCAGACACAGTGCTTTGTTAGAAAAATATAGCGTCAGTCTGAAAAAACTTCTGCAACAAGATATATCGGAACCCGAATTTTACGGTGACTTAGTGTACAGATTTAGAAAAAATGTAGGTAAATCTAACTTTTCGGAGCAATTCAGAAAACTTATTAACCGTTATAAAAGAATTGGCTGTAGCCTGGATATTATGCGGCAGAATGCATGCCTAGTTGTCAACCAAATCATTGTTGATGGCTATGCTTCACTCTTTAATTGCACGACGGCGGTTCGGGCCTCAGACTCAATGACGGCCTCTTCGTAAAACTTTAACCAGTGGGTTGGAGCTTGACGATATGTCTTAGGCTTGGCCGCCATGGTTCAACTACTGGTTTTCATTTACTCTGGCATACAGTAGAATTAGCCATGAGTACTCGTCTTTGTTTATTATAGTGATTAATTTGATTTTTATGTTTTCGCTTTGATGCATTGGCAGAGATGGGAGCCTTTATGCGAACCGAATTTTCATATATTTCTGTGTATTAAGAGTAGCATCGGGACCCAGGGTGAAGTTACCTAGCTGTAAAAGTGCTTTAAACCCACCGGTGGTTTGCTCTACCGACCGTTCTAAGGCGATGGTCCCGGTGTTAGTCTTACTCTTTGTTGCTTTGTGGTTTATTCTACGAGGCGATTTGTTGTATGTCTTTCCGTGTGTCATTTTGTTCTTGTGTTTTTCAGTCCTTTTAGTATTGCGAGTACCTCGCTTGGGGAAGAGAGAGCTAATCTTAGTGCTTTTCGTACGTTTGTTCGGTTTGTGCATGTTTAGATTTGTCGGTTTCCTCTTCCTCTTGAGGTCTTCGAATAGGTAATACGTTATCGGACATATTTAAACAAGAACAAGGTGTACCACAGGGAAGCATTTTATCACCTACCTTGTTTGGCATAAAAATTAACGATATTGTTAAATGTGTGAAAGACCTTGATTGTTCACTTTTTGTTGACGATTTTGGAATATTTATTAGATCGAAAAATATGGAAACCATTGAATTCAAACTACAACGATGTTTAAACAATATAGAAAATTGGGCAACAGAAAATGGTTTCAAATTTTCAAAAACAAAAACTCAGTGCGTTCATTTTTGTCAAATACGTCAGCTACATTTAGATCCTCATCTTACCATATACGGTAGTCCTATTCCAGTCGTCAGTGAAGCAAAATTCCTAGGTCTTTTGTTCGATAACAAATTATCTTTTATACCATACATCAAAGCTTTAAAAGCTAAATGTCTTAAAGCACTTGATATTCTTAAAGTTCTCTCCAGTTCCGGCTGGGGAGGAGATCGTACTGTTCTTTTAAATCTTTATAGATCTTTAATTCGATCAAAACTGGATTATGGATCCATAGTTTATGGATCCGCTAGAAAATCTTATTTGAAATCTTTGGATACTATTCATCACCAAGGTTTACGTCTGGCTCTAGGGGCTTTTCGTACTTCCCCCGTCGAAAGTTTATACGCTGAATCAAATGAACCATCATTGTATATAAGAGAGAAATTGTCTCTTCAATATGTTACTAAACTAGCCGCCAATCCACAAAATTCAGCTTATGATTGTGTTTTTAACCCGAAATATGAAAGATTTTACAACAACAAACCAACGGCTATTAAACTCCTAGGCCTGAGAATACAACCGTTACTTGAAGAGGCCAATATTAATATTAAAAATGTTCAGCACTTTTCTTTTCCATCAAAAGAGCCATGGACGTTAAACCCTCCAAAGATTATATTAGACCTTCATAAAAATAAAAAAAAAACAGAAATTGAGTCGCATATTTTTAAGAATGAATTTTTAGAAATCAAATCAAATTATAAACAGTACCTGTCAATTTATACAGATGGTTCGAAACAAGATGAGAAAGTTGCTTGTTCTATTATTAGTCCAAATTTTACTGACAGTATCAGATTACCTGATAATAGCTCCATTTTTACCGCCGAAGCCAAGGCAATTGATATTGCACTTTATCATATCCGAGATCGGTCTGAAAAACAGTTCATCATTTATTCAGATTCTCTTTCTGTATTAAAATCTCTTAAAGATTTACACCATAGAAACTCATTAATTCAGCAAATTCTTAAAAAATATTATTACCTTTCAGTTTCAAAAGAAATTGTATTTTGTTGGCTTCCCAGCCACGTTAATATTCGTGGAAATGAATTAGCCGATTTAGAAGCCAAATCTGCACTATCCTTAGTGATAACCAATTTTAAAATTCCTCACTCCGACTTTAAATCGAACATCCGTCTATACATTAACAATAAATGTCAGTCTGTTTGGGAAACACAAACTCAAAATAAATTAAATGAAATAAAACAAAATTTTAACAGAAAATGCACATTCTCTAATTACAGCAGGAAAGAACAAACAAAAATCACCAGATGTAGAATTGGACACACTAGAATTACTCATTCTTACATATTAAAAAATGAACAAGCTCCATTCTGCATTCCTTGTAATGAACCTTTTACAGTCAAACATTTTCTTATCATTTGTGCTGAATTTAATCTCATTCGCACAAAGTATTTTAATATAAAAACTATAAAGGAACTTTTTGATATGCCAACTCAGAAAATACTCGACTTTCTTAAAGAGATCGGACTTTTTAATAAAATATGATCAGTAGTTATAAATAACTTAAAATCATTGATACTTTATCTCTTTAAAATAAACACATCAATCCTAGATATTTTTAAATTTCTCATTAAATAAAATCATCATATAATATAAAAATTATTAGACGCTATATGCCCTTTTAGGGTTGAGCGTCTATAAACAAAATATCCATCCATCCATCCTCTTGAGGTCTGGCTGGGAAGGGCTGCGGTTTGTGATTGTGGCACTCCCTGGACTTTTCTCTTACCTTTGTTTTACTGTTCGTTGCTTGAAGATTCAATCTACCTTGCAGTCGATACAGGCACAGATGATATTATCATAACTGGTGACTTTAACTTCAATATGTTGAATTCGCAATATGCACGTAAAATTAATTCCCTTTGTCAACAGTTTTCCTTATACCAGTCTATCAGTGAGCCTACCCACGTTATGGAAAATTCGATCTCTAATTGACTTATTGCTAGTACGCAACAAAGATCGAATAATCTTTAGTGGAGTCGGCGACCCCTTCTTACAACAAGATCTTCGTTATCATTGTCCTGTATTTGGTGTCTTCTCTCTAAACCTAAAATTAAATATTTCAAGCGCCGTGTATGGCAATATGATCGGGGCAATTATGATCTTGTAAGGCAGAAAGCATCTTCCTCTGATTGGAATTCTCTTCATAATCCTGATATAAATGTATATGCTAAATACTTCTATGAGCATTGGATTGAAATTATCGATTCCTATATTCCAAACAGGCAAGTCACACTACGACCGACTGAGCCACCGTGGATAACCACTTTAATTAAGAAACATATACGTATGCGTAAAAGAGGGTACAAAAAAGCAATGCGAACAAATACACGAGCTAACTGGGTAAAGTATAGACGTCTACGTAACGAAACTAGCTAAAATCTGAGACTCTATCATCTAAACAATGGTGGTCAGTTTTAAAAATATTCATTTCTCCCAATTCTACTTCTACTATTCCACCGCTATAAAAAAATGGCCTGGTATATTCCGACGGTTGAAAAAGCAAATATTTTCAATGATTTTTATTAGAGATCAAACATTATTAGATGAAGAAAATGTCGCACTTCCTGCTATTGACAATTTTGTTGTAAATGAACCATTAGGTTCTCTTGTCATCACTACTGAGGAGGTCAAAGCAATACTTAGAAGTTTCAACGCTTCCGGTTGGTAAAGCCGTCGGTCCTGACGGAATTAGTAACCGCATTCTTCGTGAACTAGCTAATGAATTGTCTACACCACTTGCTTCCTTATTTAATTATCCGTACACCAAGGAGATGTTCCAGTGTGCTTTAAAACGTTTGTCCTGTACCTAAGGGCGGAGGTGATTCTTCTGACGTTTGTAATTATCGACCTATTTCTTTATTGAGTAATCTAGACAAAGTCTTTGAAATACTTGTATTTAAACATCTGTTTAATCATCTCCGTGATAATAATATTCTTATATCTTTTCAATCTGGTTTGGTCGGGTTTCATCTCTGTAATTAGTTGATTTTTTGTATTCTCGGAGATGTAGCACTGATGAGTTAAGAGGTCTTCATGCGGACTGAACAAAGTATGTGTCTAAACTGCGGCAGAAGTAAGGGCGAGGATTGTGGCCACGTAAAATCAATTTACCCCCCCCCCCCCCCCCCGCCTCCCCCCTCCCCCCACCCCCCCCCCCCCACCACACAGTGAAATACTTTTCACTGACCGTTCCAAGGCGGTTCTTCTGCCATGGTTTATTTTTGTTATAGTTCGTCTTTGAATGTGTGTGTCGCTTACATCTTTTTGTTTTGGATAGCCATTTGGCCACTTTGTGGGAAAGTAACTGACCGTTTGGCTTTCTGCTCGTGATGTTTCCATTAAGATCTAGTTATTTTGTGTCTGTGTTTCTTTCCCTTTGATGTCTCTGATGGGAGGTTTGGGATAATTGTATCAATTCCTGATCATTGCCTTCCCTTCTATTTTTCATACCTGGAGACTCTACTACTAACCAGCTCACTTTCTTGTATAATACATATTGCCAAGCACTAGACACTGGCAAAGAAGTTAGGGCTGTTTTCTGCGACATAAGCAAAGCCTTTGACCGTGTATGGCATGCCGGCCTTCTTGAAAAACTTAGGTCCATTGGAATCTCTGGTGAACTATTAAAATGGTTTTCTAGTTATCTCGTTGGTAGGAAACAACGTATTGTTTTGCAGGGAGTAGAATCCCAATGGAGTTATATCAAGGCAGGCGTTCCTCAAGGATCAATCCTCGGACCACTTCTTTTCTTAATTTTCATTAATGATATAGTAACTGAAATAGGATATAGCATTCGTCTCTTTGCTGATGATAACAGTCTTTTCATAATTGTCGATAACCCAGACGTTGGTGCAGAAATTCTTAATGCAAATCTTGACAAAATGTTAAATGGGCCTAAAGCTTGGTTGGTAAAATTCAATCCCTTAAAAACTGAATCACTTCTGATATCAAGGAAATCAACAAACCCGTACATCCCTCCTTAATCATGTTAGGACAGCAAATCAATGAGGTAGAATTTCATAAGCATTTAGGAATATATTTTTCAAATGATGGCTCTTGGCATAAACATATTGACTACATTAAAGAAAATGCTTGGACAAGAATTAATATTATGCATTTTTTATTAATTAAGAATTAATATTATGCGTAGGTTGAAATAGACAGAAAATCTTTAGAAATAATTTATACAACTTTAATTCGATCAATTTTAGAGTATGCGGACGTTATGTGGGATAACTGCAGCGATTATGAAAAGCAGGAGCTCGACAAAATACAGACTGAAGCAGCCAGATTAGCCACTGGTGCTTCTAAACTTATATCAGTTCGCAATCTTTACAATGAGATTGGTCGGGAAACTCTCGAAAAAAGAAGAAAAAAAATCATAAACTGATACTATTTAACAAGAAGTACATTAACTTAACTACTGATTACCTTTCATCACTTGTTCCCTCTACAGTCAACGAAGTATTACATTACAATCTGAGAAACGCAAATGATGTTCAGACTATTAATGCAAGAACTGCTTTGTACTTCAATTCATTCCTATCGTCTGTTATACGAGAATGGAACAACATACCAGACAATGATAAGTATGTAGATTCTGTTGATTCTTTTAAACGGCAGATAAGCCGGAATAAAACTCCAGTTCCAAAATATTTTTAAACTGGAAGCAGAAAGTTACAAATTTTGCATACTAGGGCACGGACAAGATGCAGCTCTTTAAATTATGTCACTTCCTTGTGAAACAAATCAAGCCATCTTTGAAGCTGTTTACAAATACATACAGGATATTAAATACGAAATGTTTAAGAATTGTCATGTGACAGCTTTCCTTCCCTGCCGCTCCCTCTCCGATTTCTTTTACTATTGTATGTTTTTTTGTTATTTTTTTTTTTTTTTTTTTTTTTCTTTTCTTTTGTTTTATTTTCGCTTAAACCATCATTGTGATATAATGTTATCCTTCGTTACTGCGCTTTCCACTTATTTTATTCTACTACAATGAATGGTTGAGATAATAAGTACCTTTGTAATAATGATAATCTGCCATATCGTAATACAAAATAATAAATATGTATTAGGAGAAGAACTTAATAAGCTTATGCTTCCGTTCTAATCCTATCGTTTGTGTATGTGTCATTTATGTATATGATCATCGTATTTTGGAAAAAAAAATTATGTTTAAACCAATACATAACCTGTTGTTTATGAAGATTTCACAGAAAATTGCGACAATTTCAGAGCCTTTTCCTTTGAACTGCAAATATTCAGTCGGATTAGGATCATTCCAATTAATACTTATATACTTATTTGCATTTAAAGACACATATCTACATATAAAAATAAAGACACATATCTACATATAAAATATCCTTGATATATATATATATATATATATATATATATATATATATACATATATATATATACATATATATATACCCAGTCAGCATTCTACGTAAATCTATATCGGGCCGTCATCGGCCCGTCAGGGTAGCTGACGGGCCGATGACGGCCCGATGTAGATTTACGTAGAATGCTAGCTGGGTATATGTATGTGCGTGTGTGTGTGTGTGTGTGTGTGTGTGTGTGTGTGTGTGTGTGTGTTTTGGATTTAATGAGTTAATAATGGTAATGCTAGGCTGCTAGGCTCAATAGCGATATACAGTACAACAACACCCCGGTAACAAATTCCCTCTCCCCCTCCCCCTCCCCCCGCCCCCAGCCCCACCCCCACCCACACACACACCACATCTTAAATCAAGTTAGGTGGGGTATGCAGGAATATGCATTATTTTTGTATCTCTGCTCCAGAACATAGATTTTGGATATTCATTAAACCGCCCCCATTTATATAGATTGTGATATATCACTTCGAGCCGCCTAACTGATGCGGTTCTTATGATTACCCACAATATATGTTTTGGAGCAGAAATAAGACAAATATTAAACATTATCATCTGATTTTTTTCTTTATAACCATCTTTGATTTTATTCATACTTCATTATATCATATACTCCCAATTAAAGTCTGCTAATTCAAGAAGGACAGTTATCAGTTTCTGGCGAAAGAATGTGCACAATACTGGTTAACCGCTTAGAGGACTAAGCCTGCCCAGTAAAAGTGTGGTTAGGTAAACTGACCGCGCTCGAAGTGACCCTTTTGGGTTGACTGGGCCGTAAAACCTCAACACAAACAAAGTCTGCTAACAGATTAGTCCTCAACATATAGCAAACTTATCGGCAAAAAGCCCCGGGGAGCTGGCTGGTGTCGCGTGGGTTAAATAAACGGGTAATAATCACCTATAAATGTGCCGTTTCTTATTAAAACATGGAAGTGATAATGAAAAACGTGCGCATTTAAATGCACTAAAATAATTAGGAAACCAGTCTAGTGTGCATACATTTGTCTGTCTCTTGCATGCTTACTGCGTAAAAATCATTCTTCATGGAAAGGAACTATATTTTTTACGGTTTCTCACGCGATTGTCCATTGTCACTCGGTAAAAGTCCGATAACTTGGAGAAGGTGTTATGTACGATAATACCTGAGGTAAATTATCTGCAGGAGTTTCTTTGAACTTGCCATGGGACCCATTGTTGCAAATGCTCAAAGGAAATTAACACAGGTTCAGGAGAGACAACTGTCAGATCCTTTTTGTCCCTTTCCGTAAAAGGTTATGCTCTTACAGAAAAAAAAATGCTGTCCTTGAGAAACCCTTTTCTGAAGGGGCTTAGTGCACACAAAATAAAACAGGATGGCATTAAAGTTGTCTCCTTTGTACAAAATGGCGTAGAAAAGCGCATCAGTTCCCTTTAACATACCGTATGCATCACAACTCTGCGGATAGACAGACTTTAGCAAACAGTCTAGACCCAGATTTGATACCAAAAAACGCGGCGTCGGTTCATGCAAAAACAGTTGTACTTAAAATTTAGGACAGTTCGGGTCTGTGATGTCTGAATATTGTTAATGACCCCTCCCCCCCCCCCCGCCCCCCCCCCCCCCCCCCCCCACACACACAGAGAGATATGCGCGCGCAAACACACACACACACACACACGCATATACTATATTGGAGCTGCCGAACAGGGCCCAGTTGTTCAAAGCTAACGATGTCGTTAGTTAACGATTCGTTAAAATTTTAATCGAGTGATACGCAAATTTGCTGAATTTTTTTGCTGAAAAAATGTGAGTAGCTTTTGCAGTGCAAAAGCTACTCACATTTTTTCAGCAAAACATATCAGAATATTGTGTATTGAATCCGCTAAAACAGTTAACGAAATGACCTTTAACGAGCTCGTTAAGCTAACGACGCTTTGAACAACTGGGCCCAGATATTTTTAAGACATGTTAAAAGCATCAGTGCCACATTAAGCGAAAATGTACTTCAAGCAAGTGAGTTATCTACATTATGTTGCGAGTCTATACAGCTGTGCCTCTACAGTAGTCAATGATTCAGTGGACGGACCCTGCTCCCTGACCCCTCAACCCCACCCCACCACCCCCTGACTGTCTTTATCAGTCTGCAGATTGCTTACACTGACATTGACCTCCGCTGGAAGACTCGCTCGAAAATATATTTAGCTTGGATTGACCCATTGTATTAATACTTGCAGCACTGCAAACCAAAATAGACATCTGAGCAAACAATATAAATCCAGATGAGACGGCTCATAACTAGCCGTTTGCCATTCTGCTTTTGCTTTTAGACTAAAGCTACTGTTTGCACTAATGGACATGTCCAAATTCAAAGACAGAAGCCTCCACTGCAGAAACTCAGGCGTGAATGGGTTAACCCATGTCATGCTGAATAAATTAAGATGTCACGCCCACTTCTAATTTCCAGCCAATCAGATAACTTCAGCCGGTTTTTTTTTTTTTTTTTTTTATGGAAGTTTACATAATTAATGACAAATAGTGCAGATCCAGATCAGTTGGCTTCTGGGTCCACACTGTTTGGTAAGACAGGGTATGACGTATTCAGCAAGAGAATTGTTTAATCACACTTACCAAGAATAATGTTGTGTGCAAGTGTTATGTCTAAGTTACTGTTGTTGAAAACAGTTTCGACCAAACCATTACTTGGGCCAGTATTACGCTTTCCTTTCAATGCCTCTGCCATAAGTTTCGTGTAATAATCAAAACCGTTGGTTGCATTTTTGAATCGGATTCTAGTAAACCAATGCAGCTCTTTACTTGGTGCGTTGAAGGCCGGGTGACGTTTTAGCAAGTAATAGACATCTGTCGTTCCAGACTTTGGAGCTCCAATCAGGAAGAAAAATGGTAAACACCTGAGTTCTTGCTGCGTATTAAACCAGCAAGGACTTTTAAGATATGGTAAAAGCTTAAAGGGTCCCTGAAACAAACAAAGCAATAAATTACAAGTATTACTGTTTCCAAACAGCTTGTGATTTGTGCAGTTGGTTTTAACATGTTTTAACTTACAAAAAGTGAAACAAAACATGGTAGAAATAATAAACGAGCCGAGGCCCATTACGAAAACACGCCTATACAAATATATAGAATATTTCATCTCCAAAAACTGAAAATTTTCAGATGAAAAACTCTGATATTTTTCCTATTTCTGCTCAAAACATAGATTGTAAGTACTCGTTAGAACCGCCTCGACGAGGCGGTTCTTACGAGTACCCACAATCTATGTTTTTGAGCAGAAATAAGAAAAATAATATATACCCCTGTAAACCCCAGTTTTACTATATAAAAGTGGGGTTTGAGGGGGTCAAAATTATATAGGTATGTTTTCGTGATGCAACATTTCCTACAACATTGCATGTGCACTAAGCAAAGACTGATCAGCATGCGCAGCCTATACAGAGTCTTCTCGGTCCACCTGAAGACGCTTTGAATCCTTGGCTACCCACGGAGTGTCATGCGAAGGCTGAACTGAGTATTCGCTGGGCGCACATATTGTGGCCCGGCTCTAATTTAATAGGTGCATCCAACCCGAACCGCGAAACGGTTCGGCGAGTATAGACGCACTTCTATAGACTAACTATGTGACCAGTGGTGTGTGTGACCAAAACTGTGATGGTCCAACAAACGCTTGGGTGGTTCGGTGCTTATCCTGTAAAACAGTAAGCGTTCCGTGATTCAGCAGAGGCTATTGACACGGCGGCCGTGCCGATAATAGCAACAAAACAGCCAATAACGCCAAGTATTCCAATTGCAAGGGGTTGAATCATGAGGCATGAAGTCAGTCTACAAAATTTGCGACCGCCACCATTTTGAATTTTGTCTCCACTTCGAATTTTATTTCTATCCATTCTCCGTCTGTTTACAAACTAAGCATGATTCGTTTAGTGCATAAGGTACACTTTGATGTAGATGTTTAGATAACGCATAGACTTAACGCTCTTTTCGCGTGATAATCTGTAAAAACTTCGACACAATAATGTGTTTGTTCGACCGGTTCATAAATTGTATTTTTTTTACTCGCAAAAAGGAAGAAAAAAACAAGACCAAAAAGAAACAAAGACAAAAACGCACAAAGAGTTAAAAATATTTAGAAAAAAAAATCCTGAAGCTGTAAAATGGATTTCAGGAAGGCGTACGAAAGTGTATTGTCGTTATACCTGCCTTCGGCATACACTATTCGGTATTCGGAAAGCATGGTCCCCGCCCATCGGGGCCCGCGAAATAGATGGGCTGCCTAAAGCCTCCATGGCAGAGCTGCTAGTAACTAAGCAGGACCTGAATTCATATGATCGGGTCGGGTAAAAGTCCCACAAATTTGGAGGCAATGTCTCTAAACTACTGAAATATTGTTGACTTGGACGTTATATCGCAATTCATGCAGTGGATTCAGAAGTCAAGCGTGGTCCGAAATCAAATTCAATTAGATTAGGCCAACCCACCTATGAAGCATGTGATGATAATTTGGACGCACGGATATAGGAGGCACCTATTAAATTCATATTATAAATAATACAATGGCAATTTACATATATTACGACTTACTTATGTGTTCTGGCTTCAGATCGATATTGAGCCCTATGCTTTTTCATCACAGTGGCTTTGTATTTATATGTGTCACTGTGATATGTTGCAAATGAGGCAGAGGATCCCTGTGCGGAACGAGCACATATTTGAAATTGGAGCTGTGCATCACGAAAACATGCCTATATAATTTTGAACCCTTTAAACCCCACTTTTATATAGTAAAACTGGGGTTTACAGGAGTAGACATTATTTGTCTTATTTCTGATCAAAAACATAGATTCTTGGTACTCGTTAGAACAGTCTCGCCGAAATGTTCTCACAATTTATGTTTTCAGCAGAAATATGAAAAAAAGAGCAGATTTTTTTATCTGAACATTTTCAGTTTTTGGAGGTGAAATTTTCTATATATTTGAATAGGCGTGTTTTCGTAATGGTCAGAATTAAGTGTGAGGTTTCGGGCTAGTAAACCCACTGCAAATAGTTTTTCTACTGACCGTTCCAATGTGGTTCACTTGTTACAGCTCTTTTTTGTTTGTGCATCTCAAGGCCGTCGTCGACGGCCAGGCCGGTCAGACAACTTTTTGGTCGAGCATGTTATCGGTCGTATCACTTAAGAGAATGAGGAATCAAAGACTGTACATTACATGTACCTGTTTGATCTTCAATTCATTATTATTTAAAAAGGCCGCCCTTTTATATTTTGATTAAAAAAAAAAAAAAAAAAAAAAAAAAAAAAAAACATGAAAATTGAAAAAAAAACATGTTTTTCGGGGGGGGGGGGGGGGGTTTATTGTTGTTGTTTTTTTGTTTTTTGTTTTTTTTTTTTTTTTGTTGTTGTTTTTTTTTTTTTGTTTTGTTTTTTTTTTCTGTACATAAAAATGCATTTGTTTACTTACATATCCTATTTGCTTTTATTTAATGTATACCTAAGCACATGCGTTTTATGTTTATAATTTCTGGACATTTTATGCTGACTCACGGAGGTTTTATTGTTTATCATTTAATACCTTGGACGGTGTATCCGCAACAAGAAAGTCCCATCCATTTCTTAAAACAGATAAATTTCCTATCTTTTTTAATGAAAATCAGAAAAAACATTATTGAAAAGCAAATCTCTGAAAAACTTGAAAGAAACTTCCCCGAATATGCTTTAACAACGCAGATAGAGGCGCAAATCTTGCAAATCTTTCTCGGGGGTAAAGGGGGAGAGGGAACTCCCAACCACCTTACGAAATCGGATACCCCTCTCGTGCTCTACCCTTCTCTTGCATTCGCCACTCATAAAACGCATTTGGCGTCTCATTAAGAAAACATGCCTATAGACACCCCATAAACCCCTACACTGGGGTTACTAGGGGTATACATTATTTTTTTTTATTTTGTGCTCGAAAACATAGATAGTGGGTACTCGTTAGAACCGCCTTGCCGAGTTGGTTCTAACAAATACCCACAATTTATATTTTGAGCAGAAATGTAAAAAATATCAGGGTTTTTTTTTGTCTGAAAATTTTCAGTTTTTAGGGGTGATATTTTCTATATATTTGAATAGGTGTGGTTTTGTAATGCATGGCTGTACCACTTTTTATAAATCGACGACTGCCCTGCGTCTGTTGTTTCATAGGTGGCGTTTGTTTTATCATTATTTGCTCCTCATCTCTCCTCATTACGAAACATGCCTGACGAGTACCCACAATCCATGTTTCCGAGCAACAATATGAAAAATAATGTATACCCCTATAAACCCCGTTTTACTATATGAAAATGGGGTTTAACATCATGAAAACATATCTATATAATTTTGACCCCCTGAAACCCCACTTTTATATAGTAAAACTGAGGTTTGCAGGGGTATAAGTTATTTTTCTTATTTCTGCTCAAAACATAGATTGCGGGTATTCGTTAGAACCGCATCGCCGAGGCGGCTCTAACGAGTACCCACAATCTTTCGGCAGAAATATGAAAAATATCAGGTTCTTTTTATCTGATTTGTTTTTAATTTTTGGAGGAGAAATTTTCTAAATATTTGAATAGGCGTGTTTTCGTAATGAGGGTGTCAAAATGATATAGGCATGTTTTCGTGATGTGTCATTATGTGCTCCTTTTCTCCCTTTTTTTGTGGCTCGGTATAGTCTTGATCATCCAGACGCTATACACCGTCGTAACCATGATATTTATCTGGAACACCAGAACGCTTTGGTGAACAAAATTAGGCTCGGTAGGGCTGTGCGTCTTGAATTAAGCATTTCCTGGGTGTCTTCACATATTTTTGTTGTGCAAAATAGAGTTCATTATTATTTTTTTTTTTTTTTTTTTTTTTTTTTTTTTTTTTTTTTTGATCGATTAGGGAGATATAATTCACTAGGTGTTCTAAGGCTTGCGCGTAAAATAAATGAGCAAAGCGATTTTTTTTTTACAAGCAAACCTTAGAACACGAGTGCATTATTTCTCCGTAATCGATCAAAACAATCAAATATACAGTTTATTACATTTTCATCCATGTTTTACCTTTGAATTTTCACATTCAGCTGTTATGATTTCCTACCAAAATAGTTCCAGTCAGTGCAATAATTTCCGAAGGCGTGGTTTAGTTTGAAAATCAGTCGCCATCTTATTTTCAATTTAAAGCAAAACATCATCCTGTGCTTGAAATACAGACACAACAATGTCACGAAAGTAAAAGTAGATTATCGAAAAAATCATACTTTATATTTGTGTTGCAGGTCTTTCCACGAAAACGCCAACTGGACGTAAAATGCAGATTGGTTTCTAAAACTTTATCATAGTTTTCGCAAATCGTCAACTATAGTTATTGTTGTTACCAACAACGTCAGCAACGTCGGCTGGCAATATATGACGTCAAAACGTTCGAAATGAAATAATTCACTCGGTGAATTATCGATTATAATTCACTGACAAATCCAAGTAAATGACTGCTGAAAATGTGATGAAAAATGTATTCCATTTCCATAACATTAATACTTCTGTGTGAGGCTTGTGTTCTAGGCTTACACTTCTAATGCGTCACTCTAGATAAGACACTTTTCAATATTATGATATTTTTCTTGTTTTTGTTCCTCGAAAATATATGCGGTGTGTCCTCAGTTGAAGCGCCTCGGTGATGCACTTTTAATTTACATCGTACAACATACGTTTTTGTGGAGAAAAAGTGGAGAAAAAGTACTCATCTTGATATTCCTCTTACCTAGAGCTAGCTATGCAAACAATGGTATTGCCACGATATGATATTGGAAAACAGGGGAGCCAGCGCATAACAAAACCTATAATATGTCTGCATGAAGAAAGATTGGGTCCTAAGCTACCGATTGAGCGCACAATAAAGACTTTGATCAGACTGGGCATAGCCCTGGCTGATCTGAGTCTTCGCTGGGCACAAATGCCATATTATAGGTTTTGTCATGCGCTGGCTCAAGGAAGATTTTGATAATTAAGCGTATGAAGACAGATTTATGCTGTAAAATGGTTGCTAAAAGAACATTGGACCAAGCAAAAATGTGTCTTCGGGCAAATGTGGATAGGAAAGCTCTAGATCGCCTGCGCATACGCGCAGCCTGATCAGTACCTTCACTGACTATTTATAGAGTCATTGGGTTTTGTTATACATAACGACGTATAGCAAAGTTCTAGATCAGACTCCATACACGTAAATCTGCTGGTTGATCTGGGTCTTCACTCATCACAAAAACATGCCTATATAATTTTGACCCCCTTAAACCCCACTTTTATACAGTAAAACTTGGGTTTACAGGGGTTTATATTAATTTTCTTATTTCTGCTCAAAAACATAGATTGTGGGTACTCGTTAGAACCGCCTCGCCGAGGCGATTCTAACGAGCACCCACAATCTTTGTTTTTAGAAGAAATATAAAAAATATCAGAGGGATTTTTTTTCTGAGAATTTTCAGTTTTTGGAGGTGAAATTTTCTATATATTAAATAGGCGTGTTTTCGTAATGTGTTTGCATTTACCCAGAATACACATTTTCTCATGTCGCGGCTGAACTGAAAAGAGCTGCGTGATTGGTTAAATAATCGACATTCGACTGCTGAGCCACACGACATTCGACATTCGAACTTCGAGGCACACAGCACTCGACATTCGAATATTGAGCCACATGACTTTCGTCATTCAAATGTTTAGCCACACGATATTTTGCATTCGAATTTTGAGAAAAATGGCAGTTGACATTCAACAATCGTATGTCGAACCACACGACATTTGACATTCGAATGTTGAGCCACACAATATTCAAAAGTTGACACACACACACAACCTTCGATATATGAATGTCGAGCCATTCGACATTAGAATGTTGAGCTACATGGCATACAACATTCGAATGTCCAGATACACGACATTCTACCTTCAAGTGTCGAGACAAACAACATTCGACGTTCGAATGTTGAGACGCAGGACATTCGACATTGGAATGTTGAGCCACATGACATTCTACATTAGGTTGATGAGCAAAGCGACATTCGAATTTTGAGAAACACGACATTTTACATTCAAATGTTGATCCACAGGGCATTCGAAAATAACAAAAATGAGCCATACGACATTCGATATTCAAATGTCGAGACACTCAAATGATGAGACACATGACTTTTTACATTCAAATGTTGGGACATAGGACATTCGACATTCCAAGATTGAGACACGTGACATTCGACATTTAAGGTTCGAGTCACGCAACATTCGACATTTAAATGTTTAGTTACACAGTCAGTATTCGAGATTTGAATGTCGAGACACACGAGAGTCGACATTCGACGTTCGAATGTTAAGTCACATGACATTTGACAATCGAATGTTAAGACTCACAACATTTGACATTCGAATGTCGAGACATTCGCGTGTTGAGCCACACGACATTCGACATTCGAATGTTAAGTCACTTGACATTCGACATTCGAATGTTCAGCCACACGACATTCGACAGTTGTGTGTTGATCCAAACGACATTTAACAATCGAATGTTGAGACACACAACATTTGAATTTTAATTGTGTTCAGTACATTGTGCAGTACCAACGCATCATTGTTTCACTTGTTCGCTTCATGTTATTTCACCGCTTAGTGCTAACAGGGTTGCATTAGTAAAATATTATGCATCAAAATTAATAGTCGCTAAAATATAAGATTGAATTGCTGGACAATAGAATATCTGTCTCACTGAAAAAATTCAATTTTGTCTCTGACTCGTCTATTATCCTAAGACTGACATGCATCTATCAGATAGATCTCTATCTCTCAATCCACAGTTCAAGATATGCATGTATGTTAAAAGACAAATTACTGGACCATGAAATATAGGTACTAATGTAACACTGGCCTACATTTAAAATAATTTAAATTTTCATTCCTAACTGTATCGGTATTCTAAGTATGACAGTCACTTACAAAAACGTCCTTAAGATACAAGACCAAATCACTTGACTATGATATATATCATAAACAACTTAATATATTATGAGGTCATGTTTGTATCACTCTGAACTAAGTGAATATGACGTTCATCGATCAAAGAGCCTTCCGAATATATGCCAAAATCACTGGACTGGAAATCATATGTCATACAGAACGTAACCTAACTGCACGCAAGTCAATGTCATTCCACCTGGCATTCGGTCTTTCGAAGGGAATTGCGTAAAAAAAAAAAAAAAAAAAAAAAAAAAAAAAAAAAAAAAACGAATCCATGACAATGGAGTCGTAGCCTTAATTTTCAGTCAAAGTCTGGTCCACAAATTAAGGGATTAGTAGTTTAGGAATGAAAGAAGACTCTTCAAGTACCAATTATAAATGCTCACTGGTAAGTGATTGTCAGGATTCCCTTTGTAACTCATAGGCGTAACAAAGGCAAGCGAAATGCACAATAAGTATTCAAACCAAGGTTTTAAAACTTTAAACATAGATTTGAGCCGCACACCTAGGTTTCATATCTTCAATCCTGCTTTTTAATCTAGGTTTGGAGACTTTGGGCATTTAGCTTGCCAGTTTTAGGCCCCTTTTTGCCCTAAAGAGATGCTTTATTTTAAATCAAAGCTAAAAAAGCAAATCATTCTGGTTTGCTAAAGTGATGGTCTACACAATGGTTACAGTAACGGTTGAACCTATTATTTAATCGACATGATCGACGCTTAGTGTAATCACTGCAAGCTAAGCGTAGGGTTAACACTAAGCGGCGCCACAAAGTCTCAAACATGCTGCTCATAAGGCAAAGGGTAATCGTTTTCATCCAGCAAGGGGATGTAACTCAACGTATATTATCAGATTTGGGTCATTTTTCTTACCCATCCAAAGTCTTTTCCGTATAAGTATGAAGATTGTCTAACGGCTGAACGTTCCAAAGTAGAAATGTCTTAAGGCTCAACATTCAAATGTCGTGTGGCTCACCATTCTAATGTCGAATGTCGTGTGACTAAATATTCGAATGTCGAATGTCTTGTTTCAACATTCGAATGTCGAATATCATGTGTTTTAACAATCGAATGTCGAATATCGTGTGGCTCAGCATTCGAATGTCGAATCTCGTGTGTATCAACTTTCGAATGTCGTGTGTCTCAACATTCGAATGTCGTGTGTCTCAACATTCGAATGTCGAATGCCGTTTGTCATGTGTCTCGACGTTCGAATGTCAAGTGGTCCAACATTCGAATGTCAAATATCATGTTTTTCGAATTTGAATGTCGAATGTCGTGTGGCTCAACATTTGAATGTCGAATGTTTAGTCAACCACGCAGCTCCAGAAAAGCTGGTTAACTGCATAATTCTGAAACTAAAATGTAGACCCCTACGAACCCTATCTACAGTAGTACTTAGACTAAAGGTTATACCTAGTGCACTTGGTGTTCACTACATTTAGGCATAAAATTGACGTCAAAGTGAACTAGAAGTTAGCGCCCGAGCACACAATTGTTCACTAGGCAGTAAACACCCTGTGCACCGGGGCCTGTTTTGTGTATGTAATCATAGAGGAGGTTATATGCCAGGCAATAGTGTACTTATATTTTCTTATGGTGTAGTTTTGAAAGGACGCTTTTATGATAAAGATATTTTTATTAAATCACTGTAATTCAATTTGTAAATATTCTGTTCATGATTAGAGACTTTAGCTGGCAACTCATATTCGTATTCTTATTGTTATTATATAAAACATTAAAACAATCTGTTAGTGCTAATAAGATTATTATTATTATTATTATTATTATTATTATTATTATTATTAAACAAAATGATAAAAATAATATTATTATTGATATCATAATCAGAAATAATTATAATAGTAATTGAGCTCACTAATATCATATCTTTTTTTTATATTTTCAGTGGGGGTGGTCGGGTGGTGCGAAGGTGCTGTGTATCTTACATCACTGGGGCGTCCAACTGATACTGGCTTACAGTTGGGCAAGGCCTGCTATCCTTGTAGTGGGTAAGGATAGAGGGGGAATGTTTTTATTTCTTCTGTTTCTTCACTTTCATTCCTGTTCCTCTTTCTTCCTTGTCCCTCTCTTTCATCTCCTCTACTCTCTCTTCTATCTCTTCTCCCTTTCTCTGGGAGACGACACAAAATGACCCTCAAGGGTTGACGTGTCGTTAAACCCCAACACAATCAATCAATTTATATTTTCAGAAAATAGATATTCCTCTGCTGGTCCTGTTTCATTTCATAAAATGGTTTAATAGATCTATAAAAAATTAAAACATAATGATAATAATAACATTATTATTATTAGTAGTAGTAGTAGTAGTAGTAGAAGTAGTAGTAGTAGTAGTACTATTATTGATAAAAGTAATTAGTAATAGTAACAGTAACAGTAATTGAAAGGTACGTAACAATTCGGAAGAATAAATTTTATTATGCTGGTAATATCTCGTTACATAAAAAAGTGTCAATAACTTTTAAAAATTTTATGCTGCAATTTCTATTCTATTTCTATTCAGATTTTTAACGCAAGCAGGCAACTAAGTAAACATAAAGGCAGCGCAATGCTGCAATTTTTCAAAAAGTTATACCACATGTATATTTAGGGGTATAATATTGCTAATTATTGTATAAACCCTATTAGAAAAAAAGGTAAGAGAATAGTCCAGGGAGTGCCACAATCACAAAACGCAGCCCTTCCCAGACACCAGGAGTGCCACAATCACAAACCGCAGCCCTTCCCAGAAACCAAGAGGAAGAGAAAACAGACAAAACCAAACAAGCGCAAATCGAACAAACGTACGAAAAGCACTAAGATTAGTTCTATCTTCGCCAAGCGAGGTAATCGCAATGCTGAAAGGACTGAAAAAACATAAGAACAAAATAACATAAGGTAAGACATAAAACAAATCGCCTCGTAGATTCAACCACAAAGCAACAAGGAGTAAGACTAACACCGGGACCACCGCCTTAGAACGGTCAGTAGAATAAACCACCGGGGAGGGGGCGGGAGGGGGCGGGAGGGGGAGGTGCGGTTAAAGCACTTTTATAGCTAGCCAACTTCACCCTGGGTCCTGATGCTACTCTTAATACAGAAATACATAAAAATTCGGTTCGCATAAAGGCTCCAAACACAGTCAATGCATCAAAGCGAAAACATAAAAGTCAAATTAATCACAATGATAAACAAAAACTTAACTCCCTCTCATACTGAAATCTGATCGAGTCCGTTTAGCTACTTGTTGACATAGGTAATACCTGCTTTTTGCATGGCAAACAGTGTATACTTTAATATGATGCTCTGTGATGTGATCAGAGCCACTGCTGTTTTGTTTGATGTATCTATCAGAATACTTAGGTTAAATGTTGCAAAGCACTTTCTTCTCGGATCACCATCTGGCATGTTCAATAAATTGTTCACACCTTTAGAAACATTAGCCTAAAGGTATTTTTTTTTTCCAAAAACAGACATGGTTTCACAGATTTTTTTCCTGATGAAGGGATTTTATTTACACACGAAAATCACAGTGCGCTCTTTCCACCACGAAATCATCGGACGGCACACCTCGAAGTGGTGTGGTGGCGGCAACGACATCCAAGATGGCGCCAAGATGCCAACCTAAAACATGCCGGATGCCTAAAACACAGAAAGACCCCGCTTGAAGTAAAGTAGAGCGGGGTGAATAACTAACGCACAACTAACTAACCGAGTCTCCGAAAGATCCATGGCTGTATGACCCTTAGAAAAGACGACGGGGTTGATGGAAGAATATCATGTGCTGGTTGCGGGTGTAAGACGAGGAAGAGGTTCCCTATACTGGACGAAAAGGTTGGTGGTTCTTTTTGGTTTCCTTTTTACTGCCCTCCCGGTCTGGTGGTACGATTTAGCAAGTGTGAGATTACATTGTGCATTGGTAATACACACGTATAGAAGCTCTTTTTTTTACTGACTGTCCTGAATTCTGTAACTAACAGACTTGACCTTCTGCACGTGGTCCGTCGGCGAGGTGCTTTGCGCAAGAATTATGCGCATCATCGTTTTAAACCAATATTAAGGTTAACCTAATCCAGATTTATCTGGCACTGCCTCTACGCTCGTATGTGCCTCAGGTGCCTGGCAGCTTTAAAAATCTGATTGACTGATTGATTGATTGAGTTCGCTGTTTCTGTTGGTAGGTGAAATGGTCACAGATGAAAAAAAAAAAAAAAAAAAAAAAAAGGTAAGAGAAAAATTCAGGGAGTGCCACAATCACAAAACGCAGCCCTTCCCAGACCCCAAGAGGAAGAGAAAGAGGAAACCGACAAATCTAAACAAGCACAAACCGAACAAACGTACAAAAAGCACTAAGATTAGCTCTCTCTTCCCCAAGCGAGGTAATCGCAATACTAAAAGGACTGAAAAACACAAGAACAAAATGACACACGGAAAGACATACAACAAATCGGCTCGTAGAATAAACCACAAAGCAACAAAGAGTAAGACTAACACCGGGACCACCGCCTTAGAACGGTCGGTAGAGCAAATCACCGGGGGGTTTAAAGCACGTTTACAGCTAGCTAACTTCACCCTGGGTCCTGATGCAACTCTTAATACCCCTGGTGGTTTAATCTACTAACCGCGAGCTAATCTTGGAGCTTTTCGTACGTTTGTTCGATTTGTGCTTGTTTGGATTTGTCGGTTTCCTCTTCCTCTTGGGGTCTGGGAAGGGCTGTAGTTTGTGATTTCGGCACTTTTCTCTTGCCTTTTTCTGAAATTTATATTGTGGTATTTCTAAATGACGAAATGAAGCTAACGTTTAAAGAAAGGCGCGTACGGCGTTAAAATTAACTGCGAATCCATCGGTATAGAGGGCTATATGACTTTGACAAGGAAACTGGCAATGTTTCGGGTGTAGAGTGGACCTCACTTTAAGAACCTTTATTATAATACTGGAAAAATCAGTTAATATTCTTTGTCGCTCATCTTCTTTTTTGAAGATGCTCTGTGTTGACTTATTGTCTTTTTGTGTTTAATTTTGATTGGTTATTTGAAAATGACGCTCATTCATCAGGTACACACTGATGATATTCTTCTTACAGAGACAGTTTGCATGAAATGTCAGACTCCTTTATTTGGAAAGATGTTTTAGACTCTAACATTTACCACTCTGGGCAAATTTAACAGACGATAAATTGGTGATGTTTTATTTCATCCAGAAAATAGGTTATGTAACTTGTTGTACTGTTTAAGAATATTTAATTTATTTTATCCAACAAATAGGAGAAGTTCATTTGGAAATAGTATTTTCAAACAACAAAAAATAAGGATATATCAAAATTAGCTCCGTTAGCAACTTTTAAGGTTAACAGAGTACCAATACCCCATGAGATATTTGTAATTTTATGGAGAAATGAAGACAGGGCAGGCCCTGATCAAAAGGTCTCACTGTCTCACCAACTACAATAATATTTCTTTTTCGTGTTTTGTTTTGTTTTTTTTTTTTTCATTGACCATTACTGTTACAGGTGAGTAATTCATTCACAAGCAATCATGTGAATGCTATAGTGTAAAGGTTTGTTTGTCCTACTATTGCAAGGTTGGCAAAATGCCGGCAAGTATGAGTAATTTCTATGTCAGCGGTATTTACCGGTAAATACCGGCAAATATTGGAAAATACTGGCAAATACTGGTCGACTGAATTGACCACCTTGAAATTTATACAACACTCAATATTAACAGGGTTAATTTCAATTATACTTGTTAACTGATTAATATTTTCACTAAAGTTAAACACAAGTATCAATTTATTTACTAGTTTAACTTTAATTAGCTATTAAATACATGTACATGTAAATACCAGCAATACTGGAAAATACTGGCAAATATTAGAAAACTTAATTGACCACCCTGCCACCCTGGAATTTATACAATTCATGTAACCTACAGTCAATATTATTTCAATTGTACTGGTCAATTTACTTAATATTTATACTTGAGTTTAACACTAGTATCAACTTATTTATTTGATAGCCTATTTATTTATATAAAACAGGA
Organism: Anodontia alba; assembly: GCA_964016985.1. Classification (NCBI taxonomy): domain Eukaryota; kingdom Metazoa; phylum Mollusca; class Bivalvia; order Lucinida; family Lucinidae; genus Anodontia; species Anodontia alba. Next base: position 34,452,729 of record OZ024826.1, on the reverse strand, counting down.
AATCATTTATGACATTTTATTATTTCTGTCTTGCCCCTTGCTATATTGTGCCCCTTGAATAAACACTTTCTTGGCACTTGTTTTTTAAACAATTTAGACTAACGGGCTTGCTATCAGGTGTTAAACGCCAGTTGCATAAGTGATTTTTACCTGTAATTCTTTACCTGTTTGTTTATACTATGGAGTTAAAGTCCAAATAATAAAAACGATTTTTTGTAATTCAAGATTACATATGTTTCTTTGAAACAAAAAGGAATTTTAGCTATTAATTCACCTTTGTCTGTTTCAACATACGATGTGCATGTACTTAAATTATGAAATATTTTATTCTTATTGTGATAAGCTTACGAGTATATAAAAATTATCGAAACATCTTCATTTAGTTTGGTTTTATATTATTTAAGATCAACTTGTTTAAGATTTTTGTAGTTATTTCAAGGTGAGAAACTTCAATTCATCGGTATTTGCCAGTATTTGCCACGTTAGGAGTATTTTCTAGACCGGTAAATACCATTGGTAAATAACGGGGATGGAATTTCCGCCCAACCTTGTACTATTGTATGTTATTAATCTATTTATAGCCATTTTATATATATGTCGATGAGCGCTATGAGATATGCTGATGAAAAAGTCAAATATAAGATTTTACAACAATCAAAGGGACGTAACTCTTAGAAAAAAATTATGAGATCTGGCCAGATTTCAAACTTATTTGCAATTCCGCCTATGTTCACCTTATCTGCAAGCTTAAGGAAGATCTGATCAAAACTGAATGAGTTATGCCGATGACAGTTAAACAGAGACTTTTTAGTAATCAAGGGGATGTAACTCTAAGATTAATATTCCGATCAGGACAGTTTTTGAACTCATCCGAGATTTCATCCATGTCTCCCTTTTTCTTCAAGTTTTAGAAAGATCCGTTCAAAACTGAACAAGTTCTGCTGATGACAAATTCAGTCATATCGAGATGAAAGAACGCAGTCTCTAATCAGGGTCTTCACTGTTTGCAAAAACAGTTTGGCCATTTTCTCTTTTATCTCAATCTCACAGCCCAACGTACATAAAATGGACGAACCAGAATCTTTTAAGTTTTGCAAACTCTCTCTCTCTCTCTCTCTCTCTCTCTCTCTCTCTCTCTCTCTCTCAGAAATGCTCTTTGTTTTACCCTCATGCAAATATGGTATTTCTCCTTTCGAGCTATAAGTTGTTGGTACTGACTTTATTGGAAAGAATGTTATCTCATCGGCCGGAATCGAATGCAAGACCTGATCGGGGATTCTATCCCCACATATTGTAGCAATTTATCATGTAACACGTGTACTTGCTATGGTCATTCGTTCTTTCCACTGCTTCAATATTAGCAGTTATGTTATGTTATTCTCTTACAGTATATGCATTAATAACATTATATTTATTGGCTTTACATAACAATCATCAGAGCTTTCGTTTCCATGTAAAGTGTTCTTTTTTTTTTCTTCTTCTTCTTTTTTTTTTTTTGTCTTCAACAGTCGATATGCAAAAACCGTAATTTATTTAACGAGTAAAAGAGATGCATGTATAAACCAGGCATCGACGGGAAAGCGTCTTCAGAATATTTATTTTGTCTATATTGTCATATGCCCTCACGGACATTCTAGGCAGAGTCTTTCCTTGGTAGAAACTAATACTAAGTTATGAGGATAAAGTGTCTTGCTCACTGACACAACACTTGGTGCTCGCGAGTATCGAACATGCAAATTTTGGATTACCACTCTCTGGGCTAATTCAGCAGACGGCAAATTCGTTATTTTGTTTTATTACCAAGAAAACAGGATTTGATATTTCATGCAAAAGAAAATGGGATTTGATATTTCATGCAACAGAAAATGGGATTTGACATTTTATGCAATTTAGACAATTTGCATGAAATGTCCAATCCTGCTTTCTTAGAAGAATGAGAAAAATATTTCAAAATGTCTGTTACAGTTGAAATTTTTACCCAAATGCTAAGCGTTAAGGTTTGTACAAACAAACATCTCATGAGTCTGTGCATGGAAAAACCTTGTAAGAAGAGACGGACCGGCCTGCACACTCTGAGCCTTCACGTCTGTAGTCTGATCAGAGCCTTTGCTAATCGTATTTACCTCCAATAATCTCTGGCTCTAACAAAAAGTCTTGTACGACGAGCGAAGACGGGCCAGTCTGCGCCTGCTCATTCTGAAAAGAGCGTTCACTGATCGTATATACATGTACCTTCGATAGCCGGGCTGTCCAAAGCGGGACAAACAGTGCGACTGCAACAGCACATTCTGATCAGACCCTTCGCTTATCGTACAGTGTGCACGTTCTTCGGCCTCTGGGCTATCCAAGCATCTATCAAACTAAAAGTTACTGTATAGAACGACAATGAGGTGGTATACCACAGTGATGTCACCGGGTATAGGTATATAACGCACTTGTACTATCTTGCGGTACAAGCCGGCCGGCTTTTATGGAGACGTGATAGAGTGTTGGACTTTGAGTCCAGTGGACCGGGTTCGATACCCGGTCGGGGAAAAATGTTATTTCCATTTTTCACCTGTTACAAAAGTATGTAAAATACAAGGATCAAAAGCGAAGCAAGAAAAAAACTGAGGTGCTGCCAGGGTCTCATTACTAAACACTTATATAATTGTTCGTCCAGAGCGCTCCGGTCTACCAACTGCGCTTTTGCATCATACTAACCAAAATCACATTTAAAACTACAAGATTGTACATACATAAAATTATTAGTAACATTTTTCAATATTTCGTGCAAAACCTGCTTTATCAAGTTAGAGTGGTATCTGCCGTGACGTCACTGTCAACTTATCCTCCGAGCACTATACTATCCTCAGAAGAGAAGTTGACAGTGACGTCACTGATTGTTTATAATGTTAAACCAAGTCCATTATAATAAAGAGGTAATATATATCTTCAATAAATAATACATTAAGAAAACATGCCTATTCAAATATACTGAAAAGGTAATCATCGAAAAATTGACGAGGCGGTTCTAACAAGTGCCCACAATCTATGTTTTCGAGCAAAATGAGAAAAATAATGTATACCCCTGTAAACCCCAGTTTTACTGTATAAAAGTGGGGTTTAAGGGGGTCAAAATTATATAGGTTTTCGTGATGATAAGCAGCGGTAACCGTAAATCTGCAATAGCCCATGGGTAGTTTTCATAAACTAAAAATATGGACAGTATTGATTCGAATCCTAGAGTTTTATTAAAAAAAAAAAAAAAAAATATTATTTCATACTGTTCTAAGAATTAATTATAAAGAAAAATATGTTAAGAAAGAAACTATAATTTGCAATTATCGATTATGTAACAGATTTAAAACAGCTTAAAAAAGACAAGACGTAAATCAATAATCGGTTTGATTGATCTCTACATGCTGACAATCCGTGTGCACAAATATATGGAGACAAGAACGCTGGAAGCATGTACTTTGTGTAAAAATGCTATAGTAATGTCAAATAATATATATATATATATATATATATATATATATATATATATATATATATATATATATATATATATATATCAAAAAAGGACCATAAGCAAAGTATCAGCAGTAGTTATCAGAAGCTGGTGTACTGCTGGGACTCGATCACTAAACAAACATCTAACCGTTCGTCCAGAGCACTCCGCTCTACCAGCTGCGCTAATGCAACATACTAAACTAAACACACTTAGAGCATTAAGAGGGTATACTACACATTTTGTGTGACGTTTTCCCGATAATTCATGCAAAACATGCTTTACCTAGGTAGAGCGGTAGCTGCCGTGACGTCACTGTCAAATTACCCTCCGAGCACTGTATGACATCACTTATTTAGTGTAGATCTGTGCCACTTCTCAACAGGTGTATCAATAGCATTATGAAAACACGCCTATTCAAATATACTGAAAATTTTACCACCCAAAAAATGAAAATTTTCAGATAAAAATTCTGATATTTTTCATATTTCTGCTCAAAGCATAGATTTTGGATACTCGTTAGAACCGCCTCGCCGAGGCGGTTCTAACGAGTACCCACAATCTATGATTTTGAGCAGAAACAAGAAAAATAATGTATACCTCTGTAAACCCCAGTTTTACTATATAAAAGTGGGGTTTAAGGGGGTCAACATTATATAGGCATGTTTTCGTGATGTCTTTAAAATTTGGGAAAGACCTATAATACCAGCACTATATCGAACAACGGGCCAGCGTTTTAACCCTTTTAGCCTTGGTTTCCTGAAATGGACTCTCCCGTCCCTGAAATTGGACTCATTCATTTTTGCAAATAGTGGTTTCAGTCAAAAATCAATAACAGAATGACACTTAGTGTGGATCCAGATTTGTCGTTACGAGCCTTCTGATCCGAATCTACACTGTTTGCAAATATAGAAATTTGAGTTTACAGGGCTGAACGGGATAATGACATAAAAACAATGTTTCAGAGTAACCCTGTAAAGAGGGAGGCGTAAATATAATGTGCAAACAAATATCCTTTGATATTGCGAAAACACACCTCTTCAAACATATTGAAAATTACACCACCAAAAACTGAAAGGTTTTAGATAAAAATTCTGATATTTTTCATATTTCTTTTCATAACATACGCTCGTAGATTGTGGGCACTTGTTAGAACCGCCTTACCGAGACATTTCTAATTAGTACCCACAATCTATATTTTTCCCACAATCTATATTTTTGAGCAGAAATAAAAACAAAATAATGTATAAGCCTGTAAACCCCAGTTTTACTATATAAAAAGTGGGGTTTAAGGGGGTCAAAATTATACAGGTATGTTTTCGTGATGGAAACTGAACACATAAACAAATAAACGAAAATAACACATCACGAAAACATACTTATACAATTTTAATCTCCATAAACCCCATTTTTACATAGTAAAACTGGAGTTTACAAGGGTATACATTATTTTTTCTTATTTCTGCTCAAAACTATCGATTGTGGGTACTCGTTAGAACCGCCTCGGCAGGGCAGTTCTAACTAGTACTCCCACTCTATGTTTTGAGCAGAACAACGAAAAAATATCAGAACTTTATCTGAAAATTTTCATTTTTTGGTGGTAAAATTTTCATTTTTTGGTGGTAAAATTTTCAGTATATTTGAATAGGCATGTTTTTGTAATGATAAGATATAAACAAATAAACGAAAATAACAGAACGGTTTTTAAAGGGTCTGTTCATAAACAGTAATGTACAATGCATGCTCATGTAGAGTACATTACGAAAACACGCCTATTCAAATATATTGAAAATTTCACCACCAAAAACATGAGGGTTTCAGATCATTACGAAAACATGCCTATTCAAATATATCGAAAATTTCACCACCAAAAAATGGAAGTTTTCAGATAAAAAAATCTGATATTTTTCATATTTCTGCTAAAAACAATGAATGTGGGTACTCGTTAGAGCCGCCTCGCCGAGGCGGTTCTAACGAGTACCCACAATCTATGTTTTCAGCAGAAAAAAAGAAAAATAATGTATACCCCCTGTAAACTCCAGTTTTACTATATAAAAGTGGGGTTTAAGGGGGTCAAAATTATATAGGTATGTTTTCGTGATGTAAACATTCTGATATTTTTCATATTTCTGATTAAACCATAGATTGTGGTACTTGTTAGAACCGCCTCGTCGAGGTGGTTCTAACGAGTACCCATGATCTATGTTTTTGAGCAGAAATAAGAAAAATAATGTATACTCCTGTAAACCCCAGTTTCATTGTATAAAAGTGGGGTTTAAGGGGGGTCAAAACTATATATGCGTGTTTTCGTGATGATTACCTATTTTGATATAACAAAGAATCACAGAATACTAAATACACTAAACATGTACGGTGAGACGTTAAACGGCCCACAAACGGTGTAAACCTGCTTTACAAAGCATCTGCAGCTTTTGTGTAAATGGACAACTGAAGGGGGTTGGACAGATTTTGTCGATTTTGCGAAAGGTGCCGCATTTTATAACTTCCTGTTTAATTTCCAACACACTAATTCTCGTCCGAAACGGATGGTACTCTTAAATGAAGGGAGCAATTTCTTCCTAGTCGGAGCAAAACCCTATTCAGACGGAAACAGAAGCCATTTTCACAGACTTGCCTCACCCTGAGTGTATTAAAGGAACTCTGACTAAAACGTTATTTGCTTTCCTTATAAAACTATTTCCCTTTTGACAACAGACGCGTATACCTGGGAAACAAATTGATTTGTAGTGGCCTCTTTTTAGCCTTTACCATTCTGGGCAAATTCAGCAGACGCAAACTGATGATCATTTTTTCGAGAAAATAAGCTTTGTCATTTCATGCAAATTGTCTCCTTAGCAGACAATTTGCATGAAATGCCAAAGCCTATTTTCTGGGAAAAATAAGAAAAATAGTTCAAAATGTTGTCTGCTGAAATCTACCCAGCATGTAAAGCATTAAGAGCAGTTTAGAGTGCTCTCTTAAGCATTACGAAAACACGCCTATTCAAATATATAGAAAATTTCACCTTCCAAAAACTGAAAAAATTTCAGATAAAAACTCTGATATTTTTCATATTTCTACTCAAAACATAGATTGTGGGAACTCGTTAGAACCGCCTCGCCGAGGCGGTTCTAACGAGTACCCACAATCTATGTTTTTGAGCAGAAATAAGAAAAATAATGTATACCCCTATAAACCCAAGTTTTACTATATAAATGTGGGGTTTAAGGGGGTCAAAATTATATAGGTATGTTTTCGTGATGATATTCATTTACCAATATTTTAAAGGTGACTACATTTTGTCATACTGCAGCCCCTGTGGCGGCTAATATAAGAGGGACCCAGTGGGTACATTTTGCAAACCCTTGGATTCGAAAGGTATACTTCTTAATTTGTTAATGTATGAAACCTTGTACAGTGTTGTATATAAATAAAAGTCAAAAAGGATTGCCTTTGGAAACAAAGAATGCACTTTATCACGAAAATCGGAGACTCGGTTTGATTGAGTTTCTTCATATGCAACACTGTAGTTTGCTAGGCTGCATACGCCCGTTAGCCATAGCAGACCTGCTTGAATTGCATTCAGATTTGGGTATGACGCGCAAGTTTCTACGGAGGACAAGGCGGCTCTTGTCCAATTCCAAATATACAAAGCTTGTTTATTCTGGCTATTGTCATTGTTAGAAGCCAAAAACAGAATGTAGATTCTCCCTTGTGTATGCATTTAAGTTAACCCGTGAGTCTACATGAATCCAAGGGAGGATTACCTTTTTCTTCCTGAGACTAATAATAACTTTTGTTCTGAAAAAGTTTTTTTTAAATTTATTTATATATATATATATATATATTTTTTTTTTTTTTTTTTTTTCATTAATGCTACATGTACGAATTTAGACGCCAATTATCTCTAAGTATGCAGAAGACAACACTGTAAACAGTTAAACTGTGCATTTAATACGGCCTCTACGATTAATATTGATGAAAACGCGTTTTTAGTTTATTTTTATTGTTTTGTTTTTTTATTTTTTTTTTCAATTTCACATATTATTTACTATTTTGAATAATATGGTTGAATTTGCATCAAATGCTTAGTGGGCATTTTTACTTAACCCCTTGTATTCTGGATACCACTAAATTGTAATTGGCAAACAGTGCAGACCCAAATCAGACGCCGCTGGTCAGGGTCCCCATTATTTGCAAATAGTTCGGCCTTTTTCTCTAGAAATATATACATTATATAGCCTGATATACTCTTCAAATATATAATGTAGGAGAGTCTATCTAGAATAAAATGGGTTAAAGATTATGAAATGGTTTTATTTCATTTCTCCGTGATTTCGTTTTTTTAATAGTTTTAGCGTTTCAAAAAGTGCAAAATGAAATGTTTGTCACGTACCACTCAAAGTCTCCTTTTGCCAAACTGATCTTTAAGGTGATCGCTTGTTAGGTACCTTAGGAGACTAAAACCTATATTTTATTTTGATTCTCCAAAATATACAGTTTTCCACATCACGAAAACATACCTATATAATTTTGACCCCTTTAAACCCCACTTTTATATCGTAAAACTGGGGTTTACAGGGGTATACATTAGTTTTCTTATTTTGCTAAAAAAACATAGATTGTGGGTACTCGTTAGAACCGCCTCGCCGAGGCGGTTCTAACGAGTACCCGTAATCTATGTTTTGAGCAGGAATATGAAAAATATCAGAATTTGTTTATCTGAAAATTTTCCTGTTTTGGTTGTAAAGTTTTCAATATAATTGAACAGGCATGTTTTCGTATTGAACACGAAAAATTGTATCGTGCAAAAAACATGCATTTTGCCGAAAGGCAATTTATTTTGAATTGCTACATGTATAAGTGTTTTCGTATAAATCAATGCCCAGTTAGTCTAATAATATATACAGGCGACTCTCGGTTTCTCAGACTCCAAGGGATCAGAATGTATGGTTTGAGATAACGGTAGTTTGAGACAAAAGGAGCTGATATGTAGGAACGTATAGCAAATAAAACCAATACAGTCGACTCTCGTTATCTCGAATTCCAAGGGACTCGCTGAAACACTTCGAGATATCCGTACTTCGACATATCAGAGTTGAGAGAGTGAGGAAAACAATAAATTGAACAAACACATTTAACAAATGAATATGTAATTTGACTCCTGAAGTTAGAAATATATATATAAAATAATGTGGAAAAGAGGAGAAATTGCTCCTTAGGAGCAATTTCTCCTCTTTTCCACATTATTTTGTTACCTGTTGTCATAGTTTCATGTTAAAACAGGGACCAGATTTTCACTTCGAGATAAGCGGTAATTCGAAATAAGCGAGTTCGAGATAACGAGGTTCGACTGTATTACCATTTATTTAGTCTGACTTAAGAAGTAGTTTGAGCTATCAGATAACGAGAGTCTACTTACAAAAATCAGTTGTATATATTTCCGATCAAGGAACAATTGCATATTTGCAAGAATCACCAGCTTGGCTCTCTGACTTTAGATCAGAAACTGACAAATACCAACTTAGAGGCTTACCTGTTCCATTAAGTTTACGTCTGTGTGTAATGCGATGTTTTTAGTTACATAGTTGATGTAAGATTTAATTTCCTTCGCTGCTGTTGCGTTTTCAAGCATGTGTTGTTCTTCAGTTGTCAGGGAAATCCGAAAGCATTGTGTCATATTTGTCTGGTATTTGCACATGGACTGTTGCAATACATCAAGCTGTGTTTTATTTATTTGGACGTTGCGCACAAGGTCTCCAGCATATATATTTAGTGTTTCGATACAAGTAGTGTTTCCACTAAGATTTGTATCGTACAAGAAAACAGGGCGTGGAATAAAATGTTGCAGAGTGAGCAAAACGGTAGTTGATATCATTGCGATCACTACTATTCCCAAGAAATCATCTTTTAATCGGCTTCTGGAAATAAAAATAAACATGCGCATGACAAAACCAACAATAAAACCTGCGTGACTAGCAAAGACTTATCAGCCTGTACATCCATCCAGTATGGCAAGGCATCACGAAAACCTGCCTATACTATTCTGACTTCCTTAAACCCCACTTTTATATAGTAAAACTGGGGTTTACAGGGGTATACATTATTTTTCTTATTTCTGCTCAAAACATTAATTGTGGGTACTCGTTAGAACCGCCTCGTCGAGGCGGTTCTAACGAGTACCCACAATCTATGTTTTAGCAGAAATGAGAAAAATATCAGAATTTTTTATCTGAAAATTTTCTTTTTTTTGGTGGGGAAATTATCAATAGTTTTGAATAGGCATGTTTTCGTAATGGTTCTCGTTTATTCCTCTGAGTAACCTGGAGGCTGTAGAAGGAATATGCGATCAACGAAGGCTCTGATCAGACTGTGCGAATACGCAGGCTGATCTGAGTCTTCGCTGCCCGCGTCATATCCAGTGTGTGTGTGTGTGTGTGTGTGTGTGTGTGTATGTGTGTTGAATTTAAACTCCACTTAAATATGTATAACATTGCTGAGACTTAATAGTATCTTAAAATGTATCAGCTATTGATATTTTGAAATACCTTTTATATTTCTCCCCAAAAATAGGCTTTGACGTAACATGCTAGTTGGTTCCTTTTCTGGGGAAAATGTAAGGATGTAAACTTAAACTATGTGATAAATAAGAACTTAACAACATTCAAAGTATTGTTGTGAAGAAAGTTCAAGGTACTCTCACCCTTATTTACGATCTATCGTGTGCGAATCAATGATAGGTCGTACGCGCGCGCGCGCGCGCGCGCGTGCGTGTGTGTGTGTTATTGCAAGCAGTAAATCACTGTATATCCGACTTTCATGAAAATTATATTTTCACACAGTGAAAGGATTCGGTATTTGCACTTGTGAAAAATAACATGGTCATGTTATTTCCACTCCTCGTTTCGGGTTACTTTGGTTGCCGTCATAGTTTCCCTTACAGATGCCGATCTCACTTCGGTTTTGTGAACTCCTGAAACCTCTCTGTTTCTTTGCAGAACTAGCAAGTGTCTGTATGCATTTCGTAGTTAGAAATCTAAGGAAAATTTTGAAAACAAGATTATTTTAATTTGCCGAAAACTTTTGTTTTGTCTCTTCAGCGCTTCACATGTTAAGCACTAAACGTTGAAGCCTTGTCGTTCATGTTTTCATTGGCGACGTAAGTTATGATGTCAGTAGCGCGCATTGGCGAGTAAACAATAAAATAAAAAGAACATTTACTATTTTACAGTGAATACCATAAAAGTTTTCACCTCGTGTAATGAAAACATTAAAATTTTCGCTCGTGCCTTGTAGTTGTGAAAATTCTGATGTATTCGTTACTCAAAACAAAGATTTATGTATTCACAGCAAAACAGTTAATATTCTCTATATAAAAATAACACAAATGAGTCAGATTTCACAGATTTATTTACTTTTCTACTGCCTATAGTTTCAGTGCTTTCACAGATCTTCAGGAGTTATAACGTTTACGTTTCATAGTAACTACAACCATGTGATATATCTTTATATGCTCAATATACAGCTCACATGTATTCTTTTTCTGCACCATTCATCACGAAAACACGCCTATATAATTTTGACCCCCTTAAACCCCACTTTTATATAGTAAAACTGGGGTTTACAGGGGTATGCATTATTTTTCTTATTTCTGCTCAAAACATAGATTGTGGGTACTCGTTAGAACCGCCTCGTCGAGGCGGTTCTAACGAGTACCAACCATCTATGTTTTGAGCAGAAACATGAAAATTATCAGAATTTTTCATCTGAAAATTTTCATTTTTTTTTTGTGATAAAATTTGCCGTATGTATTTGAATAGGCGTGTTTTCGTAATGATTTGTACCATATTCGAGCTTAATTTATCTGTTCCATGATTGTATGCTTTCTTTATAAATCTCCTAAGGAGGAAATAAAGAAAGATGATGATCATGAACAAATGAATATGATGAAAACATATTATAGCTATACTGTGCACTATATTTTAAAAGACAAAACATATTCTAGAAAAGTCAGATGTAATAATGAATTAGGAACGCCAATTGATTAAATTGAAATTTTTCTTGTAGGTTTTACTGTTTCAACAAGCTGAAAATGTATATGTCTAAAGAAGCAAAGAGTTCAACCTAAAATATTAAAACCATTCAAAGTGTCAATTCTAATAAACGTTAAAAAGATTGCCTTTGGAAACAAAGAACACGCTACAGATCAGAAAATGGGAGTCTCGGCTTTATTGAGACTCTTCATAAGCAGTAATGAAGTTTGCAACACTGCTTACGCCCTCTAGCGTATACAAGTGCAGAACTCCATTTTTTAAATGTACCATAATGAGCCCAATGATCCCAAAGGAAATGAAATATAATCTGCACTATGATAAGGTACGGGGAGACGTTCTACCGCCGCCACACGGCACTATCACCAGCTGCAGTGTAGTAAAATAAACATCAAAAAGATTGCCTTTGGAAACAAAGAACACACTACAGATCAGGGAAAGGGAGTCTCGGTTTTATTGAGACTCTTCGTAAGTAGAAATGAAGTTTGCAACACTGCTTACGCCCTCTAGCGTATACATGAGCAGAACTCCATTTTCAAATATACCATAATGGACCCAGTGATCCCAAAGAAAATGAAATATAATCTGCACTATGGTAAAGTACGGGGAGAAGTAACTGCTCACAATTAGACTTCCAGCTGCTATAGAATGGTAATACTGTCTATTTTATCCAAATGTCCGAGTTCACTTTTATCACAAACAGAATAATTTAATTTGAAATAACTATTCAGTCGGTAAAAGGCAATAGTCTTGTTACTTCCTATCTGGAAAATTTTAGTCTTCAAATTTATTAAAACAATAATTTCTACTTTTCCTAAAACGTTTTTTCCTGATTGATTCCAAAAACTATTCTAGCCATGCTTGTATAAGCAAGCAAATGTTTATCACAACAATCTGCACACATAAAAGATGAAATAGTTTTTAACACATCTACAATCTTAGTGTATGATCTTCAATTACAACAAAAACTGCTAAAGATGTAGACATCAAAACTGTAATATCTGTAAGCATCCCTGTTGTTGGCAGACCAATTGTCAAAACCGTTCAATCCACTTCCTTCCTTTGAGCAATGATTACAATCACACAGCCTTTACTTATTTTTCACAAAAGTTTCTATTTTGAGCGTTTTTTATAAAATTTAATCCAGCTACTATTAAAGTATTGTCACAAGAAAGGATAACTTTTAAAGACTCCATATTGCTCAAAAATAGACATTTTATTATCCAAGAAGGATTTAATAAATTGATATAATATGGTATTAATACAATTATCAAATGTGGCATCTGACAGTGTGTAAAACTTTAGTTAGTCTCTCGTTCTTCAAATCAAATGATTTTATATCGTATCATTGAATTAATGTTGCCATCATTAATTCAGAGATACTATAAAAAAAATCGTTTCTTTTTATACCAGTTAGAAAACGAGAGACTAACTGAAATTTTACAGACTGTCAGATCACACACATTTTATGATCGTATTAATACTATATATCAATCTATGAAACCGTTCTTGGATAAAAAATGTCTATTTTTTTGAGAAATATGGAGCATTTAAGAAACAATTCGCCAGAATGTTTGCAGCATAAAAGCTATATAACAAAAGGTTTATTGCACTTATATTGGTGTATGTTGCCCCCTGTTAGGATACCAATATCACGAAAGCATGCCCATATAATAATGACCCCCCCCCCCCCGACCCCCACCCCTTAAATCCCACTTTTATATAGTAAAACTGAACTTTACAGGAGCATACGTTATTTTTGCTATTTCTGCTTTAATACATAGATTGTTAGTACTTGTTAGATCTGCCTCGAGTACCCACAATCTGGTTTTGAGCAGAAATATAAACTATCAGAATTTTTATCTGAAAATTTTCATTTTTTGGTGGTAAAATTTTCAGTATATTTGAATAGGCTTGTTTTCGTAATGAAAGGAGGCAAACCTTTGATATCCCAACACGGACCAATATTTATTAATATCAGTGCACTAACGCTATAATATAATTCCAAAAGTGAGGTTATTTTTTATTTTATTTTTTTTTTAAATTAACTTGTTTGAAAAATCTCCTCTTAGCTTAAACTTATGTAAAAGCTAGGCAGCTCGCATTATTTTTTTTTTTTATTTTCAAAATATCTAAAGTTTAATCTTCATTTCTTCTTTTAAAAATGAGAATGATGTTTATCAATCTTTGAGTAGTAATTAACTCCTATCATGCTGGGTAGAAATTTAAGCAGGTGACACATTGAAATACTCTTCTTACATCCATAAAATTTTAATAAGGGTTAGATATTTCATGCAAATTGTCTCAATAGGAGACAATTTGCATGAAATATCAACGCCTGGTTTCTGACAAAAATATTAAAGCAAAATTCGTCAATTTATCGTCTACTGAATTTGCCCTGAGAATCATTCTTACCTGCTTCTTGGACGTCGTGCCATTATTTCCAAAACAATGTTATCATAAATATATGTCACGAAGTCATCCACGACCACACTGTAAATACATGCACATGCGTTTATTGCTGGTCAGCTACTGTTTTAACACTTGCTGGATAAAATGTTCGGCTGACGACATTTTGATTTTTTCCTTAGAAATAGGATTTGACACTTCATTCCGATTGTCTCCTAAAGAGACAATTTGCATGAAGTGTCAAATACTATTTGCTAGGAAAAATAATAAAAATAGCATCTGCCTGTCGTCTGCTGAATTTGCCCATAGAATTGTAAGTGTTAACTAGCTGCGTTTTTTTTGTTTTTTGTTTTTGTACTGAAGCTGACTATCGAGAAAACCAGTGTCTATCCGTTATGCGAGAAGCAATACCACAAGCCGTATTTATCCATGGATATCGCGTCTAATACGAGGGCTAGTCAATAAATAACCAGCCTACCTTACTTTCGATTCAGACCGACCTCTTCGTTTCCCATGTTATACCTTCCGGCATGATATGTTTGGCCCCAAAGTGTTCCAGTGTCATTATCACAAAACTGAAGAACTCGTGGCCGTTTGCTTAACTCACACCTCAACCGCTTCCTTGACTTCTTCATTGGTGTCCAATAACATCTCTTGTTAGCTCGTCTGAGCAGGATGCTTCAGATGAGCTGTCGTGATCAGCCTGTGTCAGTCGTGTGTCGTCCCTCGTCAACAATTTCTTTAAATGACATTTCCTCTAAAACTACTGTACCTATTTCCATCAAACTTTACAAAAATGTTTCAATCATGATTCTTTACCAAAATTGTTCAAATGGTTTCGCTTTGCTGGATAAGATGGCCGCAATAACTAAAAATAGCCATCAGAAGAGATAGCAAATCCCCTGAACGAACCGCAAATGGCCGTCTTTTTTCAATCTAGGGCATCAGAGTTGTAATTTTATCAAGGGATACACTTGTTTAATCCTGCAGTGGGTGATAACTCCACAACTGTGAATCAGACATAGAACTCTAAAATCATAAGTTGTGGAAACTGGATTTTGTGTTTTTCAACAAAGAAACTGAAAAGAATGAGAAAAATAAGACCCATTGCCTGCAATGATTATAACGCACAAACAGTAAGTCATGGAAACTGGATTTTTTGTTTGCTAGTAAGTGATTCTAAACGAAGAATCCGAAAATAATGAGAAAAAGTAAGGCCTGTTGCCTGCAAAGATTATAACTCTCAAACTCTAAGTCGTAAAAACTGGATTTTGTGTTCGCTAGTAAGTGATTTTCAACAAAGACTCCAAAAATAATGGGAAATATAAGACCCTTAGCCTGCAAGGCCTGTAATTCTTCAACCGTTAGTCTGAGAAACTCAATTTTGTGTTCGTTAATAAGTGATTTTCAACAAAGAATCCAAAAATAATGATAAAAATTAAGCATGCATTGCTGATAAATCTGCATCCGCAGTATAAGTAAGGGAGATAACTCAAACATTCGGTAGGTCAGAGTTGTACTGACATATTGTGATGATACACCTAGTTTATGTTCTTAGCATCTCTACTAACTATCATTAAAATGTCTACACTGGTTAAAGAGTTATGGCCTGCACAAGATTTTACCACCAGGGGAGATAATTGAAAATAAATGGAGTAACGAGTGACCCATAGTTACAATTTTTAAATGCAACTCTCCTTCTTAATGTTCTAAGCATCCCTATTAATTATCACCAAAAAATCTCAACTGGTAGAGAAGTTATGACTGTCAGCAAATTTAACAACTATGGGAGATAACTCAAAAATGGAGTCAGACATGTCTTTTGTGTACATGACATGCCTACTCAAAGTCCTCTACAACTTGATGAAGTATCATAAAAGTATCTCAAAGGTTTAAGAGTTATTGCCTGCACAAGTTTTAACAACTATTGAGATAACTCCATAACTGCGTCAGTTAGAGTTGTTGTTCTTGTATGTGACACACCTACTTAATGTCTTCTACAACTTGATCAAGTATCATAATAATATCTCAAAGAGTTATTGAGTTATGGCCTGCACAAGATTTCATAACTATGGTAGATAACTCCAGAACGCAGTGAGTTAGAGTTGTCATTCTTGTATGCGACAACCCTTTCTCAATGTCCTCTACCTATTGGTGAAGTATCATGAAAATATCTTGCAGTGTTTTAGAGTTATGGGCCGCACACGATTTAACAAATATGGGAGATAACTCCCAAATCGAGTCAGCTGAAGTTGTTGTTATTGTATGTGACACACCTACTCAATGTCTTCTACAACTTGATCAAGTATCATGAAAATATCTCAAAGGGTTATTGAGTTATGGCCTGCACAAGATTTTATATAACTATGGGAGATAACTCAAGAACGCAGTCAGTTAGAGCTGTCTTTCTTGTACGCGACACTCCTACCCAATACCCTCTACAACTTGAAAAAGTTTCATGAAAATAGCTCAAATGGTATAGGAGTAATTGGCCGCACAAGGTTTCGTCTACAGACGGACGGACAGACGGACGCCAGGGCGATTGCTATATCCCCCGAACCTTTCGGTCGGGGGATAAAAATAAAATCTTTAAACGATACTTATTCATAGGCCAGAAGCCCGATTTTAAAATGATTTCACAAAAAGTTTACTCTAATGTCCCTTTACCACAATTGCTCAAAGGTTCCACTCCGCTGAAAACTTTGGCCGCCAGAGCTAAAAATAGGAAAATCTTTTAAATGTGTCTCTTATGTCCCTTTGCAAAATTGCTTAAATGAGTTTGCCCCTCTGAAAAAGATGGTCACCATATAAACATCTTTCAAACGACTTCTACTCCTAGACCAGTGGCCAGATTTAAAAATAATTTCACAGAACTTTTTCAAGCAATTGCTAAACTCCACTGAACAAGGTGGCCGCCAAAGCTAAAAAAGAATCTTTTTACTACATCTCCTCTTAGGCCAATGGTTCGAAAAAATGAAACAATTCTACTTAAAAAAAGGTTGCTGTAAATAAATTTGGGGTATTATCAAGTTTCCAGATGTATGTACATGATTAACAGATGTGAAATATAGCACACCCTATGGTTGTATAATGTAAATTAGTTTCGTGTTTAAAACTGGCTCAAAGATGTGAAGATTAGTGCTGTCTGCCTAATAAAGAAGACATTTGTCAAATAAAGAAGGATAATGTCGTGGCTAATATTTAAAATAAACTGTCGTTGATGAGGTTATGTAATTTGTTGTGAACTTAATGTTCGAAATAAAAAAGGGAAAACACACTCACTTCATCTTTGTTTGCAAAATGATAGTACTGAAGGCTCAAGATGGGAATCTCCGTTGTCTGTCGTCGTTCGTCATTGTCAACACTTTTACACCGTAGTTTTAAGTCAGTAACTCACATAACACTAAGGGAAACAAGATTGAAACCAATTATATTACTTTTCTTTCGTGACTTTTTCCTAACTAAATACGTTTTTTTTTTCTGTGACTTTTTTCCTGTGACTTTCTTTCCTAAATTCGATATCTGAAGGTTTTCAATTTGGAGGGACTCGACTTTAAAAACACCAGCCAAATAAAACTGTGCAACGTTTAATGGACCGTAATACATTTATGCAATAAAAGGGACATCAGCAAATAGTGTAGATCCACATTAGATGCCGCATATTATGGCGTCTAATCAAGGTCTGTACTGTTTGCATTTAGCACAGACATTTCTATAAATCATGGTTACAATAAAAACTACCCAGACACTCCTTATATTGAAATGAACGTGTTCAAAGAGTTAATATAGAAGTGTCATCTCATAATAAACAGGTTAATTAGTGTTGAGTTGATTTTTGGAATATTCTAGCAGGGAGAGAGAGAGAGAGAGAGGAAGAGAGAGAGAGAGAGAGAGAAAATTTTGTGCTCTCACTTGATGAATGTTCGGTTAAAGAATCTGTCCTTTTTATATATATCTTATCTTACATCAACTGACACAACTACTCAACATACTTATACAACGTTGTGAGCATTGATTGTACACTCTTGATTGCATTCTGATTAACAGGTTCCTTTAATCTGTGATGATAAGTATTAATGAGTAACTGATTAACCTAGATTACTTAAAAGAATAGGTACATTTAATTACAGTAAAAACAAATGTCTAACAATAATCTTACTTAAAGAGATGTGCAGAATACCTTATGTTGTAAAGAAATAGATGACATTGAACAATTCTTTCTTCAGTATTCATTTTTTCTTGCTTTCTTTCTTTCTTTCTTTCTCTTTTTCTTTCTTTCTTTCTTTCTTTTCTGAATTATCCAATTCTAACTAAATGCAATACATTTTTTTAATTTATAAATAATGAATGAAATTATTGATTTGTTTTCTTAGGTTAAATTTCAAAATCATACTGAATTATTTATTAACATAAAATTCATTCATTCAGTCAGTCAGTCAGTCAGTCAGTCAGTCAATCATTAAAAACATGCTAAAACTAAAGGAATTAATGCTTATTACAAATATAAATGAAATTTAGAAGCTGGGCTTATTTGATGGAAAGGCCTTCAAAGTTAGAGCAGAAGCCCTTAATGATTAAGTTATTTTGTATAACGAGAATCCGAGAATCGTTTCCAGTGCTTGGATGAGCGGGTGGGGAATACAAGTGACGATGGTCAGGGCTGAGGAGTGATGGAAAAGAAAACGCTTCAATACAGGTAGTGTGGACATTGAAACGTTTAGTAAGATGTCGCCAGATAAGAAATCGCCTTATTTGCAAAGTTGACAGCTGTAGAAGGTATACAAAACAATATTGTATCGGTTATGTCCCCTATTCAGGAGAAGATTGAGATACTCGAGGACTGTGTCAATATACACCCAGTTAGCATTCTACGTAAATCTATATCGGGCCGTGATCGGCCCGTCAGCTACCCTGACGGGCCGATGACGGCCCGATATAGATTTACGTAGAATGCTGACTGGGCAGTCACGTATAATAAAGATGTTATCGTACAGGTCAATAGATCTTGAGGCAGGAAGCCGAAGAAACAATCTGGTTTTTAGAGGGGCTAGCCGACTGTGTACATGAGAACTGTGCTGAGAATTGTTGATTTCTTGAAAGCCGAAATGCAGGTAAAAATTAGTCAGAGTGACAGTCATTGCCAATGCCCACAGGCTAGGTCCTTTGAGGAAATCCAGGGCCAACTATCAAGTGACAAGGCGGCCAATTATTGTTGCTTTCAAAGATTATACATCAATTGAGAGAATTCTTGGGGGAGGCTAGGTCCTTGAGAGGTACTAGAGCTCGTGTAGAGCAAGACTTCCCAAATGAAATAGCTCAGGCCTGAAGGAATATCCGGCCGAAATTCAATACGGAAAAATGCAAGCACCCAAACAGTAGGGTGATAATTGCTTATCCAGCCAAGTTGTAAAAGTGGCCAGGTCATTGCTGATGAATTTCTAGACTGGCAACAAGAGTTACGTGCAAGTCGGGTAAAAATCTTTTGAGCCTGAGGAACTCACGGATGAAAATGATAGGGGAGCCTGAGTAGTGCAGACTGTGTTTCGCCCATGGCAGGCTCGGGATCGGCAGAATAATACTTACGATTACCAAGCGGATTCAGAGAGTGGAAACGATGTTTCAATCATTCCACCAAAACAACCGGTTCATCCACAAATGACAAGAAAAACGTTTACATAAAAACTCCAACGATCGCATCGAGCGCTACTAAACAAAACATGACAGACTTTACAAAACTGAAGATGAATTCTTTCTTGCTGTACAGGTTTAGAAAAACACCATATTTCCCCACCATAGCATAAAATTAGCAAAACTAATTAATCAAACCGATCAAGGATGTGTTTAGGTAATAAATCTGTAAAAATATGCAGGTATTGATTCAACTTCAATATTACTTTCGAAGCTTGTCCTGGTAATGCTTTATGCGTTTCATTTAATGAGCCCCCGGTTGAAAACGTTATCCCTAAATAAACAAACCTGTTCACAATTTCTATCTTTTCATCCCGAAAAGTGAATAACATATTTCTTTGCAAATTTACACCTGTCCTAAATATCATTATCTTCGTTGTATCAATATTAACAGTAGGTTTCCATTTATTACTGTAATCAGCTTATACATCTAAACTTTTATGCAAACCTTCCCTTGTATTTGAAAAAAAAAATAACAATATCATTTGCATATAATAACAACTATCGCTCAAGCATCCCTATGTCAATCCCATCCACACCTCTCAGCTCAAATCCGTTTTCCAGATTATTGGTGTATATACTAAATAAAAAGGAGAAAGTGGGACAAACATTCCCCCTGCCTTACCCCAACATAGCTTTTTAAATCACTACTGAAACTGTTATCATGTTTGACTTTACTCTTAATATTTCTGTATATAGACTGAATTATATTCAAGATATTACCTCTCACTTCATTTTTGATCAATTTATACCATAATATATCCCTTACAACAAAGTCAAATGCCATTTTGAAGTCAATAAATGCTGAAAAAAGTTTGTTTTTTTTTTTGTTATTATTAATGCAGTGAGAGATCAAACTATGTAAAATAAAAATGTTATCTATTGTACCCATGCTCTTTCTAAAAACCTGCCTGCTTCAATATAAATATGATAATTTTCAGCCCACATATTCAGGCGATTATTAAGAATCGTTGTAAAAAGCTTACCTGGAACACTAAGTAGTATTATACGAGTACTTCTGTAGTTTTCTACACTCTCTTCACTGCTTTTCGTTTAAGGGCACAATATAACCAAAACAACATACATCCGGGAAATACACTGTGTCAAAGATTTTATTTAATAAAGAATGAAGGTAGCAGAACTGCTTTTCTGATTTCATTCAAACCAATTGAAACATCTAATTCTTGAAACATTATCCCTAATTCACCGTGTACATATCTCATTGAAAAACAAAACATCACCATCAGGCTGAAACAAAAACGACTCTCAGAGTTATTTATTACTTTAAAATATTCCGCAAAATGCTCTGAGTTTAACCTTTTTAATGGATTAGATGGAAATAGATTTTTAACAATTTCCAGTATTTTTTTGCATTTTCAAACCGAGCTGTTTCTAGATTTTCTGTTTTCAATTTTTTTTTTTTTTTTTTTTTTTTTTTTTTTTTTTTTGTTGTGTTTTTCTTTTTAATGCTGATACCTACTTTTTCTTAAAAACTTTTTGTAATCTGATCGGTCCTTTACCATATTTTTACGACAAACTGGATCCTTCTCATTTGACCGATAATTGTCAAGACTACTATAAAATGAATTCCTGTAAAGTTTGCATTCCTCTGTATACCAAGGTTGTTTATTCTTATTAAGTAAAATCACCTTATCGCCCTGTAAAATATTTGTCTTAAAAAGGTGAACATACTGATTCCATAAGGTTTTGGAACGAATTTAGATTTGCATTCAGCCCATTCAAAGTTTCGGTATTGGATAACGCAGACTTCAGATTTTCTATCTGCGTCCTGAGGCTATCCGAGTCCCAAAACCTCACGGTAAGCCTCTGCATGTTCATTGTTCCATATATATTTATAATCTAGCAAAGATTCTGAATCAGGCTGCTTTCAGCCTCACTTACTTCTTCCGATGTACATAAGGAAAATTTACAATAAAGTGATTACTAATGATATTCGGTTAGGCCACATCAAACTTATCAGTTTGTGAAAACAATAACGGACTAGCAATGACATGACTAAACTAATCTTTTACCTTTGTTTCTCACATACGTGCATTTCCTGATTTTTCTATCATTCCACGCCCTTCCATTTACAATCCTCAAGCCTGTTTGCTGACAGGAATCTAGTAAATGTGAGCCATATCTATATAACCTTTACTTCAGAAACTCACTTAAATGGTGTATCTGTAGAATAATCGTCAGGAAGTACATGCATGTGTTCAGCTGTATCCTGTTCAACATAATCAAGCAAACCTGAACTTCTCGCATTGAAATCTCCACACAATAAAACTACACCATTATCGTCTGTATCATTTATAATCTTGGCCATGTGATCAGGTATTCTGTAAACCATCAATACTAACAAACTCTGCCTGCTCGAGCCTTCTCGTACATTATAGCACACGCATAAAAACAAATAATAAACTAGGTTAAATAAACCGCCATCAAGCCTCTACCCAAATACATCATCCTTATCCTGCATAAATAATGTTCTGTCGGTTACAAGTTCATTCCGAACATATGCAATAATTCCCCACGAGTTCCTTCTTCAACTACGTTTTCTCAAAGTTCTATTTAATTCAAAGTACTAAAAACCTTTACTTGTACATCTGCTTCTTCGCTTAACCAAGTCTCTGTAAATAATGCAATGTCATTGTCCCTAATAATGTCTGTCAGTTCATCTGATTGCAGTTTGTTTACATTCTTCAACACAAGGCTTGTACATTAACCAACACAAAATTCACTCGATATGTTTTTTCTCCCCGCACCGTTATAATTTTCAACCTGTTATTTTTAGTGTTATTTTGACCTTGTGACAAAGCATTAGACTGTTCAGTCATATTCGTAATACGATCACCTGGCGCTAGTTGCTTGCTAATTGGATTGTTCGCTTGAGCGGTCGTTCAATTTTCAACACTTCTACGTGCTAAGTTTGGTAGTGAAGATGTTTGCTTCCTACTTTAATTTTCAAATTGGGATTTCTTGTTTGACAACACAGCTCCGCAAACCTGGAATTTCTGAAAGGTATCGTTTTCCCAGATTTATCATCTCTTCTCTGCTTCATCCTTTCAGTCGTGTTTTGTTTTGTAGTGTCCGCTGCCATCGTTTAAGGCTTTATGTACCCTGTTTTCGTGTCGTTTGTGGATGAACCGGTTGTGTTGGTGGAACGACTGAGGCATCGGTTCCACTTTGAATCTGCTTGGTGATTTAAGTCATATCCTGCCGATCGTGGAACGACTGAGACATCGCTTCCACTCTTTGAATCTTCTTGGTAATCGTAAGTTATATCCTGCCGATCCCGAGCCTGCCATGGGCGAAACACACGTCTGCGCTACTTCGGCACCCCTTGACTACTGTCAATTTCATCCCTGAATTCCCCAGACTCAAACCCATTTACTCGTAACATTTGTCGCCACTGTGGAAATTCATCAGCAATGACCCGGCCATTTTTTACCAACTTGGCTAGATACGCGATTGTCACTCTTCTGTTTGAGTGCTTGGCCTTTTCCTTCGACCCTGAGCTATCTCTTTAGAGAAGTCTTTCTCTACACGAAATTTAGTACCTCTCAAGCACCTAGCCTTCCCAAGAATTCTCTCAGTTAATGTATAATCTTTGAAAAGCAATAAGAGAAAAGTCCAGGGAGTGCCACAATCACAAGCCGCAGACCATCCCAGGCACGAAGAGGAAGAGGAAACACACAAAATCAAACTAGCGCAAATCAAACAAGCGTACGAAAAGCACTAAGATTAGCTCTCTCTTACCCAAGCGAGATAATAGCAATGCTAAAAGGGACTGAAAAACACAGAACAAAATAACACACGACAAGACAGATCAATAGATAGACAGAGCTGTACAGTCAGGACTTTTCTTTCAAGACATGTACATTAATGGCTTTGGGCTATTTGTTTACTATGCCAAACTTGGAGTATGCCGGTGACACCTATAGTGGTTGTAAATTAGCTTCGTAGTTTTTGGCAATATATCGATTTAACCGCTTGTCTCTGATGAATTAAAAACATCTCACAAAATCATTACAATTAAACGGGTGGTAAAAGTTTTTTTCTTGAAAAAACAAGGCAATTAGGAAAGAAAGGAATCTAGACCAGCCAACAGATCAGTTAGCCAATCAACCATTATACTCGCTTATCATGTTTTCCAACAAAATCATATAATTTATCTTTTTTTTTATTATCAAGTTTAACTAATTTGCTACTAAAGACTTTCGTCCGGCCAGAATACCTCGCACCAAAAGTAATAATATTAAAAAGTAAAGTTTCTAGTTAATTCCATTCTGCATTAAAACCCCTTCTAAAATGTCAATCAACACTACATATTAGAAACAAACCCCAAAACATTAAATTGTCCATTTGAACTAGGCATCATATTTATCTGGCCAAATTGTTCTTCCCAATATTTTTGGCTGGCCAAATTATCTGCTGGCCAAATTGTCCTAGATTCATCCAAAATTGTGATTTACAGCTCAGTTACTATTATATTTGTACTACCACTACAACTACTAATGCTAAAACAGGTAAGAGAAATGTCCAGAGTGCCACAATCACAAGCCGCAACCCTTCCCAGACACCAAGAGGAAGAGGAAACAGACAAAACCAAACAAGCGCAAATCGAACAAACGTACGAAAAGCATTAAAACTAGCGAGGTAATCGCAATGCTAAAAGGACTGAAAAACACGAGAACAAAATAACACAAGGTAAACAAAAAGTAAGAGAAAAGTCCAGGGAGTGCCACAATCACAAACCGCAGCCTTTCCCAGACAACAAGAGGAAGAGGAAACCGATAAATCCAAACAAGCACAAATCGAACAAACGTACGAAAAGCACTAAGATTAGCTCTCTCTTCCCCAAGCGAGGTAATCGCAATGCTAAAAGGACTGATAAACACAAGAACAATATAACACAAGGTAACACATAAAACAAATCGCCTCATAGAATAAACCACAAAGCAACAAAGAGTAAGATTAACACCCGGATCACCGCCTTAGAACGATCAGTAGAGTAAAATAAACGTCAAAAAGGATTGGCTTTGGAAACAAAGAACACACAAAACCACGAAAATCTAAACCACCGAGGGGTGGGGGTTAAATCACTTTTACAGCTAGCCAATTTCACCCTGGGTCCCGATGCTATTCTTAATACAAAAATACATCAAACTTCGGTACGCATAAAGGCTCCCAACCCAGTCAATGCATCAAAACGAAAACATAAAAATCAAATTAATTACTATAATAAAAAAGACGAGTACTCTTGGTTAATTCTACAGTATGGCAGAGTAAATGAAATTCAATAATTTAACTACGGCGCGCAAAGCCAAAGACATTTAGTCAAGCCCCAACCTACTGGTTAAAGTTTTACGAAGAGGCCGTCATTGAGTCTGAGGCCCGAACCGCCGTCGTGCAATTAAAGAGTGAAGCATAGCCATTAACAATGATTGGGCTGACAACTAGGCATGCAGTCTGTCGCATAATATATAGGCTATAGCCAAATCTTTTATAACGGTTAATTAGTTTTTTGAATTACTCCGAAAAGTTAGATTTTCCTACATTTTTTTCTTAATCTGTACAATAAGTCACCGTAAAATTCTGGTTCGATATACCTTGTTGCAGAAGTGTTTTCAGACTGACGCTTTATTTTTCTAATGATACTATTACTACTGCTACATATAATAATAATAAATTTCAAAATTGTTTCTCTGTGTACGTTTTAGTTAACATTGAAAACTACATGCGAATATACTCGTAATCAGTTCTAAATAACGTAATATGCAAATTTTAAGATGCAAGTTAATTAGAATTATCGAGAAAGCAGTATCCTGCGATTAAAGTGCGGCGTCCGCTCTGGGTCTACATTGTTTGTCCATGTCCAAATAATAGGACTCTAGGCTTATATTGGTAAGGTATATATTGAAATCTCTGCAAGCAAACTGTGGAGACCTTAGCCACTACATAATACCATAATATTATACAGGCATGTTGACGTAATAGGCTCTGTGATCTAAGTTATGTATCTGACTTAGTAGATTTTATAAAGACATTTCTCTGCTACGATAGCTTTTTATATAAACATCTCGAAAAACCCAGCTAAATATGCCGTGAAAACTATGTCAATAATAATTCAGCCTATCAGCAATTCAGCGTTTTAGACTGTTTTAGCTGATCAACGGGTCGATAAATTCAGCAAGAAATTCAGCGTTTTAGACCGACCCAAGAATAATTGGCTATCTTCCTTGTCCCCTAAAAGTGTATTCTAAAATTTTATATCTACAGTTTTCCAAAACTATTTTTTCTTTAACATATTTGCCTTGTTCCCTGAAAATAAATGAGCATGTCCCCTTGTCCCCTAAAATGACCCCAGTCTTCATAAGTGTCTGTTTGGTCTTAGTTCAAAGTAACAATTACTATAACTTGCAGAAAAGCTGATGACTAAGCAAGGTGACAACGAGAACAAGAGAACTGTGCACCTGTGCCGGCAGTGGGGAGCTATAAATATGTGTGTGTGTGTGTGTGTGTGTGTGTGTGTGTGTGTGTGTGTGTGTATGTGTGTGTGTTTCTTGGCGTTGTTTACTACAGTAGAACTTCAGTGGCTCGAACCCCGATGGCTCGTTTACCATAGATGAGTAGAACACGTTCTTGAGTCCACAGGCATTTCCTCCAAATACGATATACGGATAATTTAGGGAGACTTTCTTCTTTTACCTTGTAAATGTATGCTGTGTGTACTCATTAGAATCGCCTCTAATGTGTACTCACAACATACATTTAAAATATAGAATACCGAAAAGATATCCCACAATTATCTCCATTGTGCCTCCTGGTGTGGCACTAAAAGTAACCTTCCGAGGCTCAAACTACCGCTGTCTCGAACAAATTTTCATGGTCCCAAAGGGGTTCGAGCCATCGAAGTTCGACTATATATCAAGAATCAACTTTATGGTACATGTGAAACTAACACGTATTACTTCCTATTTCCACTTTAAGATTTCACTGTGTTTGTTGTTCGGTCACATTATTTGTTATATTGGAAATGTTTTACTTGCTACGAGTAGTAAAAAGTAACTTAAGATACGTTTATATATCCCACCACAATAAGTGATGAGGTATTGTTATAAACCCTCCAATGCCTGTCCAAAAGTCTGTCCACCGACCATCCTTCGACACTTAGTTTCAAATCAGTCTCATGGAAATTCATAATATTTTGCATAAACATTTGTATCGAGGATGTGTGGTTTGGGATAGTAACTCGGCAAAATCTGTCAACATTTGCCTGTTTTCCCTTTACTATATATAGTACATGGATGAAAATGCACAGATGTATAGAGCACCTAAGAAGCATATTGTGCCCAGAGACCACCTCTTTGACCATTCTGATTTTGTAAGCTATGCTCTTGATACACGAGGGCACTTCAAAAACTTCTCGGCCTCGTCTAAAATAAATTGATATTGACATTTTTTCACAACTCTAGTATAAGGTGTTACTATTTTATCCACCATATCCGACAAACCTGATTTATCTGCTGTGTTTATATATGCAGATGACACAATTTTGATACGTACACGGTTGCCATAAAATGGACAAGAAGGAAATAGAGGCTGATATCAAAGCCCTTCATAATAAAACAATAAACACGAAGGAAATCCATGCATCAAGGGCCAATAACTCAAGAACCAGAATGGCCAGAATCTAGGTATCCGTCCATGACCATAATATGATTCCTTTAGTGTTCTATACATCTGTAAATTATTTTAATCTAGAAAGGAGCTAGGGACCAAAAATCTTCTTGTTCTTTTTTTTTTTTTTTTTTTTTTTTGTTTCATATCTCGTAAATGCGAGAAATGGTTTTTGGCCATAGCTGCTTTACTATGTGGAATATCTTGATTAGTTTAAACATGGACCGCTTAAACATTCCATTTTTGTGGTTACAAACAAGTAAACATAAACTTTATTCGCATAGGCCACCATCTTTGTTGTGTCAAAAGACAGCTTGAGAATAGCCCCTTCTCTGCCCTTTTCCTGTGGTTAGTAGGACGGCGGCTAGGGTAACTGATTCAGAGCGTGGGATTTGCAGCGATTTCTGGTGGCCTTTCGTTTAATGTACTGAATAGGGGCATGCTTCAGCAAATAAAAAGAAAAGAAAAAAGAAAAGCGATTGAAGATTCCCGCAATTTTCTGCGCGATTTTATTTTTTTATTTATTTTTCTGACCTTAAAGTATTTAAGAAGTTGTTTTTCTTTCTTTTTTTCTCTGACATTAAAACAGGGTATCAAATTTATTGATAAAAACTCAATGTTATCACTCAATATATCAATGGATAGATGGATTACACTTTACAAAGGGAAACAACTCAGCTTATACGTTATCAAGGCTATACAAGGAAAACAAATCAACCACCAGATAGTCATATTCTTTGAATATTTTGTTCTGTGCGCGGACGTACAGTGAAGTACCCAGAAACGGATCAATCACGTTGTAGGCAATACCGTTGCTTGCTGCTCTGACATTTGGTACTACAGTCAAACCTCGTTATCTCGAACTCGCTTATTTCGAATTACCGCTTATCTCGAAGTGAAAATCTGGTCCCTGTTTTAACATGAAACTATGACAACAGGTAACAAAATAATGTGGAAAAGAGGAGAAATTGCTCCTAAGGAGCAATTTCTCCTCTTTTCCACATTATTTTATATATATATATTTTTAACTTCAGGAGTCAAATTACATATTCATTTTTTAAATGCGTTGTTCAATTTATTGTTTTCCTCACTCTCTCAACTCTGATATGTCGAGGTACGGATATCTCGAAGTATTTCAGCAAGTCCCTCGGAATTCGAGATAAAGAGAGTCGACTGTATTTTATAAACAATTTTTCCTCTACAAAATGCACATTATTATTTTTCCAAATCCCATTCGGCTGTCTCTCAGGATTTCACAGGAGACTACAGTCAAACCCCAGTACCGGATCCTAGTTCCCAGTTCCAAATCATGAGATATCAAATAGCGTACGACTATTTGAAAATGTCAGTTTCTTTTCAGTGGCCTTGAATAAACACTAAATATCAATTTGTGATTATGTCTCCTCCCGATAGGGTTGGGAGACATATTGTTTTCCCTTGAGCTTTCGATCCGTCTTTCTGCCTGTCTGTCTGCCTGTCTGTCTGTGCGTCACGTTTTCGTGTCCGCTCCGTAACTTAGAAATCATTAGAGATATTCTCTTGAAACGTTACGGAAATGTAAAACACCATGAGATTACGCGCAGAAGACAAAAACCATAACTCTGGCTTAACGACGTTTGGAGTCATGACCCTTTAAACATTGAAAATAGTGATTTTGTCATTTACTAACGGACATGAGTAAATGCTCTCTAACTTAAAAAATGGTGTGAGATGTTTTCATGCAGTTTTACAGAAATGTAAAGCTTTATAAGACAATGTGTAGAAGACAAGAACCATAATTCTGGCTATATTACTTTTGCAGTTATGACCCTTTGAACCTTGAAAAGAGTGAGTTTGGTTGTTTACTCATGTCAGCTATGAAACTTGAAAACCGTATGAGATATTTTCAAGAAACTTTACAGAAATGGAAACCTCCATGATGATAGGACGTGCAGAAGACAATAACCATAACTTTGTTTTAGTTTATTTTGAGTTATAGCCCTTTGAATATCAGAAATAGTGATTTTTGTCATTTAAGCGTCTGCTCTGTAACTTGAAAACTGTTTGAAATGTGTTCATGAATATTTAGAAAAAGTAAAAATAACTCTGACTGACTTTACGTTTACAGTTATGGCGTTTTGAATATTGAAATAGTCATTTGGGTTATTTACTCGGGTTACCTATGTGACTTGAAAATATTCATGATACTTTACAGAAATATAAAGCACAAGGAGGCGACATGCAGAAGTCAAGAATCATCTCATTTCCCTACTTTTGGAGTTATGGCCCTTTCACAGAAACATAAATCACTATGAGACGACATGCAGAAGTCAACAATCATAACAGTTACTGTGATTTACTTACTTTTGGAATTATCGCCTTATGAATATTGAAAATAGGAATTTTTTGTCATTTGTAACAGCTCTGGAACTTGAAAATCATTTAAGAAATATTCATAAACTTACATAGAAATGTTAAAGTCTATGAGACAACACGCAGAAGACAACAAACCTCAACTCTGGTTTTGCTACCTTTGGAATTACGGCCCTTTGGACATTGAAAATAGTGGATTTACTTATTTCCTTGTCTGCTATGCCACTTGAAAATGGCTTGTGATATATTCATAAAACTTTACAGATATGTAAAACACCTTAACCTTCCATGCAGAATTTAACAACCATAAAGTTTGATTTGGGGGAAAAAAACGAAACTAAAATAAAAGTAAAAAAGGATTGACTTTGAAAACAAAAAACCTCACAAAATCACGAAAATGCACTATGATAATGATATTTCATAGGTACAGGTACCCCATTCTGGCCCCTTGTTTGATCTGCACATGTGTTTGCTTTTGTATAAGAATTGCCCGGAACAGAAGAGAGGCCCAAGGGATTTCGGGGAGCTGGAGTGAAAAGTGATTCACGGAATTTCTTTAAATTTTGCATACATATTGATTCCAAAACTGAATGGTTTGGGCTGTTTGATGAGCATAAGTTTGACCAGACCGTGTGTAGGTTGGGCTTTGACTTGTCTTTACTCCCACACCTCCTCACATGCCTGGATGCTATCTTGATGAGGAATATTGGTATAGAGGGAAGTGACATCCATGGAAACAAGGAGGGTATCGAATGGAAATGGGGCCTGGGCACCTGGCTTCCTCAGAAAATATGTTGTATCCCTTAAGTAGGACGGCAAATATTGAATATGAGGTTGCAAATACAAATCCATAAACTCTGATAACTTTTCCGTGGGGTGGCCATTGGCAGAAACTATGGGATAGCCTGGGTTGCCGACTATGTGTATTTTGGGGAGGAGATAGAATCTCATGACGAAATACGCCTATATAATTTTGACCCCCTTAAACCCCACTTTTACATAGTAAAACTGGGGTTTACAGGGGTATACATATTTTTTTCTTATTTCTGCTCAAAACATAGATTCTGGGTACTCGTTAGAACCGCCTTGCCGAGGCGATTCTAACGAGTACCCACAATCTATGTTTTGAGTAGAAATATGAAAAATATCCGAATTTTTATCTGATATTATTATATTTTTTTTTTTTTTTTTTTTTTTTTTTGGTGGTGAAAATTTCAATATATTTGAATAGGCGTGTTTTCATAATGCCTAAAACCACACGATTTTTGTATCTGAAAATTTTCTTTTTGGTTGTAAAATTTTCAATATATTTGAATAGGCATGTTTTCGTAATGTCCTGCTTTGGGTAGATCAATAAGCAAGTAAATTCTGTTCTGTTCGTGCTTATATGGCATTCATCGTGCATTTAACTGATCGCTTCAGACACTTGTTTGGCGAACTCCGGTGTGAGATCATGATCTAGAAGTCAAGATGTCTCAGAGGCTGAGACAACTAGGAGATTCCATTACTATAGTATCCGAAATGTCTCTCCGTCTCTGAAACATAGTGATCTCTGTCCATGACAACAACCGCAGAACACTTGTCAGCGGGATTTACGGCGATATTGTCTATTTTGAAGATCATAGAGTGCACTGCGTTCGGATTTAGTGAGGTTGTTATGTTTAGGCTTTCAGGGCTTGTGTGATGCTATGCCAGCTCCACACTGCTAATAAACGTTTCCAGATCAGGACCTTGTTTTGGGAGTTGCCAATCGCTTTCAGGTATGAAACTCGGATATTTCTCCGATGAACGGTTAGAGTCACCACGATCAATGAAGGGCGCTTTGAACCACATGCATCTGTTGAAGACCTTAGTGTCATGCAATAGATTTTCTTTGTCATAACTCTTTGGGCGGGGACAGAAACCTAGAACTTTAGATCACTAGAACTTTAGATAAAAGACACATTTCCGATTCATTGAGTTCTATGTTGGAGAGATTGACGACAGTGGTGACGTTTGCAGTGTTTCTCGTCTCCTCTCATCTTTGGCTACAGAAAAAAGCGTTTGTTTCTAGGTTTCTTATACTTGATGGAATGACAAGTTGGAGGGTCAACAGTTTGATTTTTTTTTCTTCTTTTTGA
The DNA here is from genome assembly GCA_964016985.1 of Anodontia alba. NCBI lineage: Eukaryota > Metazoa > Mollusca > Bivalvia > Lucinida > Lucinidae > Anodontia > Anodontia alba. The sequence continues at coordinate 34,420,930 of OZ024826.1, read as the reverse complement.
TGCTTTTCAAGCAAGCGTTTCTGCTCCTTTGTGATTTGGAGCTTGACAGAAGAAAGCGCATTCTGACTTTCGCCAGCATCAATCTGATCAGGGTCTAAACTGTTTGCCTCTTATTTAGACACATCAACAAGAAGTAAAATGGACTTGTTATAAATTTTGGACAAGTACGGTATGGTATTGATTTTAACCAGTTTTGAGTAACTGAACAGAGTAGACCCAGACCAGACGTCAAATCATGTGGCGTCTGATTAGGGCCTACATTGTCCTCCTCTTATCCAGCAGATTTAGACATATCAACAGATAGTAAAATGGGCTTGTTCAAATTTTAGGACAAGTACGGTATAGAGTTAAACAGGTCTGATTAAACGGAATACCCAGATCAGAAGCCTTATAACGCATGTCTGATCAGGTCTACACTGTTTGTCCATTATCCAACAGTTTAAACACGTCATTAACTCTTTCGATGCCAAATTTCGGACAACATTAGTCGTCTGTTTTTTTGTTCTTGTTTTTTGTTTTGTTTTTTGTTTGTTTGTCTGTTTTTTTTGTTTTTTTTTGTTTGTTTTTTTTTTGTTTTTTTTTTGTTTTTTTTTTTGTTGTTGTTTTTTTTTGTTTTGATTTTTTTTTTTTTTTTTTTTTTTTTTGTTTTGTTGGTTTTTTTTTTTTGGTTTTTTTTTCTTTTTTTTTTTTTTTTTTTTTTTTTTTTTTTTTTTTGTTTTTTTTTTTGTTGTTGTTTTTTTATTGTTATTTTAACAAACTATTTTGTTATTTTAACAAACTATCGCTTGGAAAGACGTTTATATGTAAAGTTGATAGACTGAATGTCAAACAGCGTAGATCGAGATGAGACGGCTCAGTGAGCCGTCTCATCTGGATCTATGTTGTTTGCAAAAGCCTGTTATTATCGCCTGTGGCAGTGAAAGAGTTAAGTTGCAAAATGTGCTTGTTCAAATCTGTGGACAAGTATGGTAAGGTGTTTAGCTGTTTGAAAGTTCAGGGTGAATACGGTATTCTATACAGGGATAGCCTCCCACTCTCAACCAATCCCCATTTGCCTGAGATAGCTAGCGAACTCTTCAAGGATGGCGACAAAGGACATGCACCTGTACAGGATCTGGACTGAAGATTTATATGGGCCGTGCCAAGCGAAAACATACCTATATACTTTGGACCCCATAAAACCCCACTTTTATGTAGTAAAACTGGGATTTACAAGGGTATACATTATTTTTCTTATCTTTGATCAAAACATAGATTGTGGGTACTCGTTAGAACCGCCTCGACGAGGCGGTTCTAACGAGTACCACAATCTATGTTTTGAGCAGAAATATGAAAAATATCAGAATTTTTATCTGAAAACTTTCAGTTTTTGGTGGTGAAATTTCAATATATTTGAATAGGCGAGTTTTCATAATGCCATGCGAAAATGTGCTTTCGGGCATATGCGGACAACGAAAGCTCAGATCAGCATGCGCAACCGCTCAGCCTGATCAAGGCCTTCAATTTCCGCTACAAGACTCATTAGACACTATAGGACGTAGCAATAGAGAGCAAATGCCCGGATGAGACTGCGCATGCTCGATATGACTCTGAATCTGCGCATTTTCGGACGCATTGTCCCATGGGTCACCAAATTTAATCAAAATATTCCAAGATACAATGATAAACAATCAGTATAAACACAGATCAAACTATTTTGAAAGGAGCACTTTGATTAGGGTCTTGCACTGTTTCTCAGCCCACAGTACAAACAACTCTGTCTCAATCCCAAGTGATAAGAAATTATGGTTTGTGATAACGGTATTTCGAGATAAAAAGGAAATGAAATGCAATAGAAAACATTTCGCAAAATAAACCAATATTGCTCTTTATCTTGTTTAATTAAAGCAGTAGTTTGAGTTATCAGTGTTTGAGGTAACGAGAATTAACTTTATTTCAGACACGACATCACGTGGGCCGCGTCAAGCAAGAAAACGCCTTCGAACATGTGCAAATCGCGCAGATTCAAATCATTCTGCGCATGCGCAATTATATGCTGGGCCTTCGCCCTCCATTCGTACATCCTGTAGTATCCAATAATATTGTCAGCGGTCAGGGAAGGCCCTGATCTGAGCCTCCACTGTCCGCATATGCCCAAAGATAGGTTTTCGCATCGCATCGCATGGAAACACAGTTGTGTTACTGTCAGGATTGATGCGAAAAGGAGTTAAAGAATCAGAATACTTAGGTTTATTACGATATTTATTGATTTATTTGTTCATTTTTATTTTTCAATAATGCTTAACAGATTGCCGGGACTATTAGCATGTGTACAGTGTACAATCCCGTTTTGCAGGATAAAAGCCTACAAGTAATCATTTCGAATTACCGTAGGGTTCTTTAGCCTGCATAGGGTGTGACTTTCCCTGCACAGGATAAGGTCCTGATCCGAAGGACGGCGCGCTGTTCCCATGTTATGCCTGTAAATGACACAAATGAAATCGTGTTCGGACACCGAAAGTTTCCTTGCCTAAGCCTGGGATGTATCCCGGTACCTTTACCTCTAGAGGCTAGTGCGCTCCCCACTGAGCTACCATGCTTTAATTGTTTGAAGAGTTAAAGCTTATGTGTATTATAACGATGTCTGATCAGGGCCTACAATATCTGCAGCTCAGTCAGCACTTTTAAGATACAATCGTCACAGATAGCCCAGTGTATTGTTCGATTGGCGGGATTGGTTTGGGAAGGACTCAAGATGTTCTAATATTTAGGGCGCTTACGGTATGAGCCGCAACGTGAGAAAACGTACCTTCTGAAATGTGCGCCCAGCGAATACTCAAATCAGCCTGCACATCCGCGCAGTCTGGTCAGAGTCATCGTTGTCCGCATGAAGAGACTTTGCGACGTTGTTATCCAAATGCGCCCAGTGAAGATTCTGATCAGCCCGCGCGAATGCGCAGGCTGATCTGAATCTTCGCTGGGCGCACTTGTCTTAAAATACGTTTTCTGACAATGCGGGTTGTATGATAGATAATGTCCTATAACTGTGGAATGACCTTGCTGAGCTTCGAGCTGATAAAAAAGATAAAACTGATAAGAAGTCCGCCTGCTTGGGCGTTTGAACTGTATATATACTAGAATTCTTCCAGACAGATGCAGTAGAAAATTTAACATAAATTTGGTGGAAACACAACACAGAACACAGGTAAAGTACAGTTTTGAAATTAGTTAAGTAACGCATATATCTTTAGAGAACAGGGTCGGCGCAGACCGGTTCACTTAAGTTTGATAAGGTTCTATACTGTTCGCTAGTTCTTCATTATTTAATCGTCAGGCGCTGAGGAAAAATGTAGCAGACTAAATTATATTTTTGTTAGTATTTTTCCGAGAAAATAAGACTGGGCATTTCATGTGAATCGTCTGCTACTAAAATTGTTACTAAAATATTCAAAATGCAAAAAAAAAATAATAATCATGAAAACAATACAAAACAAAACGAAAAAATTTGTCTATTGCAGTTGTGAGTAAATCTTTCAGGGTTACCCGAAGTAGCCGAATAGACAGGCCTGGCAAACTGTGTAGACACTGATCAGACGCCGTAGAACACAGGACACATGTATTTATTTAAATTACGCATATATGCATAGACGTGCGCTTCAGTCTGATTCAGGGCCACACTATTTGCCATTCATCCAGCGGCTTGTGAACATATCTGACAGATAATAAAATATAATGAATGAAGCAATACAGTCGACTCTCGCTATCTCGAATGGACTCTCTGAAATACTTCTAGATAGCCGTACCTCGACATATCAGGTTTCCAGAATTGAGAAAAATGCAAACTTGCACCAACATGAAAGTTCTGTCGAGTTTCAATGTGTGCAGGCATGGTAATTAACACATTAATAGCAAAAATAGCTTTCTCGTGTGACGCAGCTCTGCAAATACAAATATGTAGACACTGAACATTTGTTACTCGATGTTGACTGAGGTGACAGATGGAAATCGTAAAGTACTTCTAAAGAAATATTTCATTTAAAAACCTTATTACACTGAATCAAAAAAAAAGTCGAGCCGAGATAAAAAGTACCTAATCCCAAGTGCAAAACAGTTTATCCGAAGATCATTATGAAAACACGCCTATTCAAATATACTGAAAATTTTACCACCAAAAAATGAAAATTTTCAGATAAAAAATTCTGATATTTTTCATATTTCTGCTCAAAACATAGATTGTCGGTACCCGTTAGAACCGCCTCGGAGTTGTGGGTACTCGTTAGAACCGCCTCTCCGAGGCGGTTCTAACGAGTACCCACAATCTATATTTTTTTAGCAGAAATAAGAAAATAATGTATACCCCTGTAAACCACAGTTTTACTATATAAAAAACAGGGTTTAAGGTGGTCAAAATTATATAGGCATGTTTTTGTGATGATTTCATTCATTTCTGCGAAGCTTGTGTAAGCTGTACGCCGTTCTGTTAGTTTCTCGAAAGTGTAAGAGTTGGGTGTGTCATATGGTCAACATGCGCAGATGAACAGGCTGATCTGAGTTTATGCATTTCGGTTAGTGTAATAAGATTTGTTTTTGTTGTGAATACCCTGTTTCAATTAAGGAAGCTCGATACGACTGGTAAATGTTTCCGCAATTTTTACAACATTTTTGAAGTCGGTTTGCTTTGTGCATATGAAACCCCTTCTGAAAAGGGTCTGCTCTAAAAGAAAAGAATTTACTCCAAATGGGAGCAAATTCTTTCCTTTTAAAGAAGATCCTCTTTCAGAAGGATGCAAACCAATTCTCACAAAGTTGCCTTCCCTGAAAATCTCTCCAGTTCGCATAAAGAGGCATTTGCGGATACGGAAAAGCCAAGGCCATGTTTAGCATGTACTTCAACAACGTTTAATCAGGTTATTCACTGTTCATTTGGTGAATGTCTGCCTATTATAGGAACACATGTGGGAAAGCGAAGGTCCCGAGACTTGGGCAATATCTATGCGCTGACGGTACTGTAACAGAAACGCTTCGGTTGATATAATGCTCCCATTACGAAAACGTGCCTGTTCAAATATACTGAAAATTTTACCACCAAAAAATGAAAAATTTCAGATAAAAATTCTGATATTTTTCATATTTCTGCTCAAAAACATAGATCGTGGGTACTCGTTAGAACCGCCTCGACGAGGCGGTTCTAACGAGTATCCACAATCTATATGGGCAGAAATAAGGAAAATAATGTATACCCCGGTAAACCCCAGTTTTACTATATAAAAGTGGGGTTTAAGGGGGTCAAAATTATATAGACTTGTTCTCGTGATGTTTGGCACTCACGTACATAAAACAATCATTATCGAAAGAGACTCGAGTAAGAGACCGAATACAAAAGAAGCAAATATAATATGGAATAGATGTTACCTATAAACATGAAACGAGCTTAAGCATTTTTTTTTTTCTTCATTAGGTATGCAAAGTCGCGGACCAGACAAAACCTGTTTAAATAGGTCCGAGGCAAAGTGCACAACATCGAACCATTTTTTTCCATGAAATTTTGCACATTAGCGTATAAATAAATATTTAGTCTTATAGTAAAAAGAAATTTTGCATGTGCCCCGAAAATTTATTGTTATAGGCTGATTTCGTCAAATAAAAAAATCAAACTTGATTTCGCGAAATCAAGTTGATTTCTCCTTTTAGCTTTACCGCGAACGATCAGCTGATCACCAGTCAACTGAAATCACCGCATTTCCTACCTTTATCATGTTGTCAGCAATAAATTCTTCTCCATGCATAATTCCTGTTATGTGCTCTAGGAATGTAATCCATTTTTTTACGGCAAAACTTCAGTTTTACACTTTAATATGCAAAAATGTTGTTTAATGCGAGAGGTCAGATTAAATATGGCGCTAAAAGCAGATCAGTCGCATTCATCCGTGTCAATGACGTAAAACAATGTATCCTTCTATTTCATTGGCTATACGATTCGTTACAGCCAATGAGATCGCTTGCGGCGGCTGACTGGCTTTCCGTGTTTGCTGTGAAGCGTATCTGATCATCATATTTTTCGAAAACATGGCAACGGACTTATATTAGCGTTGGTTTTCGGATTCAACATTAAGCCGATACACTCCGCTGCAGATTTGGGAAACAGTCAGCCGCCGCATGCGAATTCTTCAGCATAATATGTGAGAGACTCGCGATACCTATAGTACGAGCTTAAGCTTCGCCACCTGCGCCACTGCTTCGAAATGAAATGAAAAAGAAAAAGAATGATCTATGTACTTTTTACATGAAATGTTTTTCAGTACCTTAGACTGATATCAAACAATCAGACTTTTCAATATTTGCTCCAAAATATGCTTCTAATGTGTTTTTTTTTTTTTTTTTTTTTTTTTTTTTTCGTACTTTTCATTCAATTAGATGGTACTTTATAAGTGCTTTAACCCAATTATGCCATATGATCTCATCTACCGCAGAGTTATATAACAAGCAAATTTTGCTACATGTCTAAAAATTGATGCATCACGAAAACATACCTATATAATGTTGACCCCCTTAAACCCCACTTTTATATAGTAAAACTGGGGTTTACAGGGGTATACATCATTTTTCTTATTTCTGCTCAAAAACATAGATTGTGGCTAATCGTTAGAACCGCCTCGGTGGTTAAAACAATCTATGTTTTAAGCATAAATGTGAAAAATATCAGAAATTTTGTCTGAAAACTTTCAGTTTTTGGTGGTGAAATTTTTAATATGTTTGAATAGGCGTGTTTTCGTAATGTACGCGCGACAGGCAGTGTAGATTCTTATCATTCAGCTGTGTCTATACTGAGTCTACAGTGTTTGTTCAGACGTGTCTGTCCGAATACGTCCGAATACATCACGAAAACATGCCTATATAATTTTGATACCCTTAAACCCCACTTTTATATAGTAAAACTGGGGTTTACATGGGGTATACGTTAGTTTTCTTATTTTTGCTCGAAAACATAGATTGTGGGTATTCGTTAGAACCGCCTCTCCGAGGCGGTTCTAACGAGTACCCACTATCTATGTTTTGAGGAGATGTATGAAAAATATCAGAGTTTTTATCTGAAAATTTTCAGTTTTTAGAAGTTAAATTTTCTATATATTTGAATAGGCGTGTTTTCGTAATGACTCAGGGTAAATATATTAGGTTCATTTCTGGATTGTGGTAATATTTCACCAACATCCACGCAGTCTTATCATAGTCGGTCTTTTTATCTAAAATAATAACAGTAGTAATAATAATTACCTTGCTACTGCCCTCTGGTACGCTGGTCTGTTATCAACAAGTCTTGTACACACGGTTAGTACCTGGGTGGGTGACCGGCTGCTTAACTGCGTGAAAGACAAATGCTACATTTGGTGGCAACGGTGGGATGAGAGATGGCACCACCATGATCTACGAAAGCAATATTTACGGAAGCACACTACTATTTTCAAAACTACGGGAAAGAGCTAATTTTACCAAACAGTTAGTTCCTTCTTCTGTAGTTCTGTTTTAAATTTTAATATAATTTACAGCTATAAGTTGAAAAAAAAGAAACAGGACCCAGTTCTTCAAAACATCGATAGCTTAACGAGCTCGTTAGTGGTCAAAAATGTTAACTGTTATAGTAAGTAAAATAACTAATACACAAGTATTTTTGCTGAAAAATGTGAGTAGCTTTTGCAAATGAAAAAGCTTCTCACATTTTTTTCAGCAAAAATATTAGCCTGTATGCCATATTTAACGATTAAAGTTTTAACGATACGTTAACTAACGACATCGTTAGTTTTGAACAACTGGGCCGAGATATACAACATCCCCAAACTCTGCACTTAGTTAAAATATTTATCTATCTAATATATCACGACATATACTGTTTTCCGTATAATAGTTTAAGAAACGCCGTAGAAGATCGTCGCATTGATTTCATTCAAATACATTATTATCATTTCTGTATACATAATAATTATGTAACACAATCAAATGATAAAAACTGAATTGATAGTTTATTCAAAGGTTCGGACAAATATACTAAGGAGTAAAGATATCCAAATATATAGGTTAAATACAGTAAATTGTATTATACAATTAGCACGCTCTGGACGATTTCAGAGGACGACAAGCTGATCACATTTTGCTTGCTTATTTTCCCCAGATAATAGGACTTGACATTTCGTGTAAAAAAAGACAATTAGTAAGGGATGTCAAATCCTATTTTCTAGGTGAAAAACACGACAAACACGTCGAAATTTCGTTTGCTGATTTTTTAGCCGGCTCCTTACCAAGTTTATCCGAACCTTCAGTGAATTAAATGCACTTGACCATAGGCGCTTGAAAAACGCCTGGGTCATTAAATATACGAAAACAAGTCGTTTCCAATATACTGAAAATTTTACCATCAAAAAAAAATTAGATTAAAAAAATCGGATATTTGTCATATTTCTGCTCAAAACAGATTATGAGTACTCGGCGAGGCGGTTCTAACGAGTATTCACAATCTGTTAGATTATGGGCACTCGTTAGAACCGCATCGGCGAGGCGGTTCTAACGAGTACCCGCAATCTATGTTTTAAGCAGAAATTAGAAAAATAAAGTGTATTCCTTTAAACCCCAGTTTTACTCTATAAAAGTGGGATTTAAGAGGGTCAACATTATATAGGCATGTTTTAATGATGATGGCCGAGTGGTTAGCCCTACCAACTTCGGATCACGAGGTTTTGGGTTTGTTGAATTCAGCTCGTGACTGTATGGCATGTCATTGCAGAGGGCACTTTATTATCACCCTTCCATCGTCTCGATATGACTTACATAGTGTTAAAAGCTAGGCAAAACACCAAACCATTATCATCAAACCACAGGCGCTTGAAGTTCTGGGCCCAGTTGTTCAAAACTAACGATGTCGTTAGTTAACGTATCGTTAAATCTTTGATACCGTATTCGACCTTATTACCGCACGTTGCGCTTAGGTTTTTTAAAATTTCTGGGACAGCTTGCCGTAAAATATGCGTCTACCTACTATAAAACCTATTGTAAAAAAATCAGCAAAGGACTTTTTGATGATGTTTATGCAATTTTTTTCTGACTTTCTTTAAAAAAGCATATGCTGTGGGTACATGTACTCATTTGAATTGCATCGACAAGTCGATGCAATTCAAATGAGTACATGCACCCACAACATACTGTATTCCTTTAAAAAGAAGTAGACAAAAAGTACACAGGCTGTAATCTGAAGACTAAGGAATTGCTTGACTGTGCGCTTATAGGGGTATGTGCGGTAATTAGGGCGAATACGGTAATCAAATATGGCATATACGCTAATATTTTTGCTGACAAAATGTGAAAAGCTACTCACATTTTTTCAGCAAAAATACCTGTGAGTTAGATATGGTACTGACTAGAACAGTTGACATTTTGAACACTAACGAGCTCATTAAACTAACGACGTTTTGAACAACTGAGCCCGGCTCATCATCCCATAACCCTTTCAGCCCTACAACCCATACAAATCTTTTGCTAACAGTGTAGGTCCTGATGAGACGGCTTATAATGAGCCATCTTATCAGGATCTATTCTAATTGCCATTCTGTTTTTCACTTTTTGCTGAGACCCCTATTTGGAACTGTGGGTCTGACAGATTCCGAGGTGGAAGAGTCTACTCCAGAAACCCAGGATTGAAAGGGTTAAACAGTATTGACATATAGGGTATTCAGACGGTATTGCTTTTGCGTATATATGGTAACGGACCTCAGGTTGGCCCCCTCCATACAAGGACCTCTTGGGGAAAATGCTGACAGCATTGCAATCAATGTATACTTTCTTCATGGCTTACCTTTAAATTTATCCAGTTTACACATGACCATCACCAGCTCATTTTTTTTCTGTCATCATTCAAAGTAAACACCTGTCAGTTCATACCAGTTACAGCCTATGTAGGCTCACTGCTTAGGGGTGTTTTAGGTTCCCCTATGCAAAACGAGCTCTTAATTTTCAAACCACCTACATATTGATGTACATAACGAATCACAGTGGAGTTGTCTGCTCAGTCAGTCCCGCATAAGACAAAGCAACCCAGGAAGGGACTATTTGTGCAATTATGTTTCCCTATTGAGGACAACGATTCAGGGGACTAATTGTAGACTGGTTCCTATCATAATGGATTGGTGATACTAAGCTTCAAGCGCGTATTACTTTGTTTCAGAAGACTCCTGTATGAGCGCAAAAGTATCGCCCTGATCACAAATAGCGTTCCGCGGCATCTGATCTCGGTCTACGCTGTTGCTTAGACTTCTTTGTACGAATACTTAGGCAAAACACGGTATTCAACATTTTAACCCTTAATGTGCCAGTAATATCAGCTGACGACATTCTGATCTTCTTCTTCTATTTTTATTTTATTTTATTTATTTCTTTATTTTATTTTATTTTTTTTTTTATTTATTTATTTTTATTTTTCTTTTGTTTTCATTTTTAGAGAGAAAGCCCCCTTATTTCATAGCAGTGTTTTTTATTATATATGTTTTACCTTGATGTTTCACCGATGAGGCAGAGAACCCTAGCGGACCGAACATATATTTGTAATTTGGATTTGCATTAGAATTATGGGTAGAGATTCGCGCGCGAGTAGGACTGGTTTAAGCACCACCACCACACCCCCACTCTCCCCCACCCCAGTAGTTTACTATTAACCGTTCTAAGGTTGTGTCTTTGTTGCAGTTCATGTTTGTTTATGCGTCTGTTGTTTAAGCTGGCTTTAATTTTGTCCTCACTGGTTCCTCATTATGCCCCGATACAAAAAGTGTCGAGGGTATTATGTTGTACCCTTCGAAATTCTTAGTGTCCGTCCGTCCGTCAGCGCTTCCATCACTCATGTCCGCTCCTGACTCTGATAACGTCCGAAATAGTTTCAATAAACACAATCTAAAAGACTATGAGACGACGTGCAGAACACATGAACAGTAACTCTGGTTTGCCTTCTTTTGGAGTTATTTAAGAAATGAATGTAATTCATTTAACGTTCATCGAAGTATGAACAACATCGGGTCATGAGCAAAGTTATGACATTGCATCGATTAAGTGCAGTGGCGAGGCATGGTGCAGTACTTGCAGCACTTTTATTTTTCCTTCTTTTCGTACCTCGTGAAGGCTGTGTTTCGTGATTGTGGCATTTTCTAGGTATCTTCACTTATATTTTTGATACAGTGTTTCAGGCGCAAACCCTGCTGCAATTTGTCATGGTTCTCTAAGAGGGTTACACGACATGAAACAACATACAAAGTAACAATTAAACCATGCCTCTAGATAAGAGGGGTAGCCACGAAAAAGTATTCTTCTCCTTTCTTCGTGAAAAAATACGTTACGGGTACTCATACTTCCTGTATTCTTTCCTGTATACCAAGCCACTTCAAGAAAGGGGTCGAATCTAAAAGGAAAGCATTAACTCCCCTCGGGAACATTTTTGTTTTCCTTTTAGAGCAGACCCCTTGTCAGTAGGGGGTGCATAACAATTTTGAAGAATTGCCTTTTTTGAAAGAGCTTTTATTTTCCTCAAAGACATAAAATAAGATGTGTGACTGTCATTAGTGTTATCACTGATATGAGACTGGGCACAATAAAACCTGGTATACTGTCAATAAACAATAGACAGGCAGAGGCCCAACTGGCTTATTTATCTGATCCATAGGTAATATAGCCTCCAAAATATTTACATGTATTACCCTTCAGAAGACCTCTTTACCCATCCTACTAGGATCTCATTATGACCTCTTACGACAATTCTTTGATCTCTCTTGCATAGTGCCTAGGCAGGGGCAATAAAATCAGTAGTGAGTGGAACCACTTTTGATCTCATTTTAGCGTTGATTGTAATTATCTGATAAACAACTAATAGAAGATCAAATATGTAAGAAGTCAATCACGTACTACTTGTTTGTATGTTGTTCTTTCAGAAACAATCGCTCGTGATCATCAGTAATGATCTATCTAGTCCTTGTTGGCCTGTTGGCCATAACAGTTCGAGCTCAGTCTGAAAATGGGTAAGTAGACGACTTTGTCCCTTTCTACCATGCGTTTCCGAAGTGGACTCGTTCGTCCATAAAATTGAATGTGTCCATAATCTCAATAAGTGATGTCAATGTAGACTTAAATCGAAAACAACATGGCAGACAGAGTAGTGACAAAAACAACTATAAGGCAAACTGTATAGATCCTGAAGAGTACGAGCCATCTCTTCAGGATCTATACGGTTTTAAAAAAAATCTAGTCTATGGAGTTTTAAAATGTTTGGAGATTATAGTCGCACACAAAACATCTTCTGGAAAGGGGTGTTCTCAAATAGGAAAGAGTACATTCCAAAGGGGAGCAAATTCATTACTTAAAGAGGTCCCTTTTTCAGAAAGAGACAAAACAATTTTTACAGAGATAGCGCCCCTATACAGTCGAACCTCAATGGCTCGAACATCTTTGGGACCATTGAAATTTGTTCGAGACATGGATAGTTCGAGCCACTGAGGGTTAATCATGGCACCAGTTCAGGAAGCAAATACCGATAATTTAGGGAATTTTTTTCGATTTTCTACACAACGATTGTATGTTGAGTGTACTCATTAGAATCGTCTCGATGAGGCGATTCTAATGAGTACACATGACATACAATCCTATGATAAAAGAAGAAAAAATCCCTAAATATTTGTTTTCTTGAGCTATTGGAAGAATTTCGTAGGGACTGAAAAACGAGTTCGAATCATCTACGGTAAACGAGCCATCCGTGTTCGAGACATTGAGGTTATACTATAATTGTTTCAGTGACCTTTAGTGTTCACATAACTCCAGATAAGATGAGTATCCAGGAACTATTTTCTAATTTCTCCACGGAAACATATGTTCTGGATATTCATTTCAAGTGCCTCCCATCATTACGAAAACACGCCTATTCAAATATATAGAAAATATCACCACCAATATCAGATAAAAATTCTGACATTTTTCATGTATCTGCTCAAAACATAGATTGTGAGTACTTGTTAGAACCGCCTCGCCGAGGCGGTTCTAACGAGTACACATAATCTATGTTTTGAGTAGAAATAAGAAAAATAGTGTATACTCCTGTAGACCACAGTTTTACTACTTTAAATGGGGTTTAAAGGGGTCAAAATTATACAGGTATGTTTTCGTGATGAGGCGCTTCTAATAAATACTACAACATATTGTTGTTGTTTTTTGTTTGCATGTTTCTTTTTTTTTTTTTTTTTTTTTTTTTTTTTTGGAGAAATTTAAAAAATCAGTACAGTTTGGCGGAAAGAAGCGTTTTATAGGGAGTTATCTGTTCAGATTACATCCATCTTTGGCATGTACATTTCTTGAAGTCCCCTCGTGAGAAATGAATTACAAAATTTGGGTTTACATGCAATGAAACGTTTATGCAATGTATCCAATCAGTTTCGATATTTAAAACAAAAACAAATAAAAAAAATGCCATATTACATTTAGCAATGTTCTATGACAAACAGTAACGTTCAAATATACTCAAAGGCAATTAAAAGTATACAGTTTAATTTATTTATTTTTATTTTTTCTTTTTTTTTTTTTTTTTTTTTTTTTTGCTTTTAATACCAGCTATTGGGTAAATACGTTAAATTGTTTCAATTGTCATTTTTCGTCGTAACACATATTGTTCCCACTATTAGCCTATTTTGAACGCAATTCGCATGAAAAAGCTTGGGTCATTAGCTACCCACTGAGCCCACAGCGAAGACTCTAATCAAGCTGGGCGGATGCCTGTGCCGATCTGAGTCTTTGCAGGCCGCACATGCCAAATTGTTGATTTTGTCATGCGGCGGTTGTTTTATTGTTCCATATGGCAATGGAATGTGTTATACAAACGCAGGATTTAGTTTTCGTTGCTTGTCATAGCAATTTTGATGGATTGGTAAAATCATTCAAACCAGAGGGCTGAAGTCCAGAAGTTAAACCGCGCTTTCAGAATCGAATTAGCAAGATATTTAACGTAGAATAAAATATACTAGTGCAAGGATAGCCAATGTTAAGTTGGGTGCATCACTAACGTTCCCGTGTTATTACAAATTCTCTTCCATTTCACTTACGACGTTTTCAACATTCTAGCAAATTATGAAAAGAAAGAGCCTAGCTTTTTGTTTGTTAAACATCTAGCGTTGCAAAACAAAAATAATAAAATAATAAAAACTGACCAGACACCACTTACACCCGATATGAACTGGTCCAAACAATTCAGGTAGAAGAGTCCACTTGGCATAAGTGGGTTAATCAATTCGAAATATCGATGATACAGCTTCGTACCTAAGTTAGATGTTTACCCGTCTTAAATTACACCCCCGCCCCCCTTTGAATGGGAAAAGCATGGAAATAAAAGAGTCTGTAACTCAGTTGTTGTTGGGCGTTCTCACTCAGATTTTTTGTCACTTTTTGCTTGGCTTGCTGTCTTTGTTCCAGATCCAGATCTTCCAGACCTGTTTATTGAGAAAATTGTCAGTAAACTTTCCATAAAAAAACTCACTGCATTCTACCAGACCAGGAACATTAATGTGAAAAAAATCATTTTCCTGGTACATATAGAAATTTGACACTTTTCTCAGCGATACATTTAACAGTGAAGCATGTTCTTAAAGTTTGTTTATCCTTTTATCGACTGAATGCATGTTAACCCTTAAAGCGCCAGTCACAACTATTGTCGTCTGCTTTGTCATCTGCTTGTGATTTTAAAAGTCATTTTTGCAAACAGTGTAGACCCAGATCTGACTTAGGAGCAGTCTGATCAGGGTCCACACAGTTTGCCGGTATGCAAAAATAGGTTTGAAAAGTTTGCAAGAATATTCAGCAGACGACATAAACAGACGACATTTTCAGATGCAGTTTTTCTTGGCGCTTTAAGGGTTATAACAAGAGAAGCTATCCATGCGCAAAAAAATATTGATACATACCTCTTATTCGTTTCAGTCCATGACGTTACTTCCTTACTGATTGACAGAATCGCCTGAAATTTGTTGCTTATTATGCGTAAATGATTTTCCTTAATTATGACACCAAAGATTTATACAAAAATGTAAAAATCTGTTGACAAGACAAATGCGAATCACATGCATACTTATTTTTGCCTATAAGATTATTATTTGGACAAATCGGGTAGGCAGTGGTGGCAAAACTGCGCACTATGGTCAGTGCATGCGCAGAGACACATGCCTCTTTAATATAGTTTTTAAATGATTTAGTACTAAACTATTATATATTCTAGGTCCCACTGGATTGTCCTGCCCGAAACAGTTGTTCCAGGAAGACCTTTGCCGATGACCTTCAATTTCTATAATACAACACAAGATGTCAAGGTCAAAGTAGACCTTATAAAGGACACTCATCATTTAGTGACCACGGTGACTCATACGTTTGCGAATGGTAAGTACAAGTACCAGGTATATGTATATTAGACGGCTGGTATAATAACTGGTTGTAATCGTGTCCGGTGACTGCACACTTCTAGTTTCCAGTCGTATTATGTAAAAAAGAAAACTGAAACCAGAAGCCTCAGCTCAACGGACAAGGTTATATTTTTGCTTATACTTTTGAGTTGGAGTTGGAGGTTTACGACCCCGTCAACACTGTTATGGTCAGGTGGAGCCGGTCAGTTAACCTACTTACACTTTTCCTGGACAGGCTCAGTCCTCCAAGCGCTTAACCAGTACTCGTGCACTTACTTTCGCCAGTAGCTGACAAATGCCCTTCTTGAGTCAGCGGAAGGGCTATAATGCTCGTTTAAATTATTTCAAGATCAATCTGCACGTAAGTTATGCGGCCGAGTTGAGATTCGAACTTGCAATCAAAACCTGGATCTGCAGGTACAGTGAACCTTCGTTACAACGAGATCAATTGTTCCCAAAGACGTTGCAATTAAAATGAATCTGCTATTGTACAGAATATTTAATGAGCAGGGCCCAGTTGTTCAAAGCTAACGACATCGTTAGTTAACGATTCGTTAAAAATTACATCAAGTGATACGCAAATATGCTGAAATATTTTGCTGAAAAAAATGTGAGTAGCTTTTGCAGTGCAAAAGCTACTCACATTTTTTCAGCAAAAAATATCAGAATATTGTGTATTAAATCTGCTAAAACAGTTAACGAAATGACCCTTAACGAGCTAGTTAAGCTAACGACGCTTTGAACAACTGGTCCCAGATTGATATGTTAGAAAGGTCTTGTTTTCTTCTTATTTCCTCATAGAACATATGGTTTGGATACTTTTTGTTAGGATCGCCTCACTGAGGCGATTCTAACAAATATCCAAAACATATGTTTCTTTAAAGTATTAAATTTAATAATCTTGCATTATTTATGAATAATTATTACCCGCTTAAGCGAAGATTTCTTGACAGTCAAATCGTCATTATAACGGATTTTGTCGTTATATCGAGTGTCGGTATAAAAAAGGTTGTCTGTAGATGTGTTATCGACTGCGCCACGGAGCCCGGAACTATTAATAGTAGTTAATTTGTAACTCACTTTCGCCCATCAGTTTCAGAAGTGGGCTCTTTCATTTGGACCGAACTGATGTTCAGAAGAACAAAAAATACCTCAGTCAAAATAATCAAGAACAGAATGGCAAACTGTGTAGAGGCAGATGAGACGACTCATTATGAGCAGCCTCATCTGCATTACGAAATCATGCCTGTTCAAATATACTGAAAATTTTACCGCCAAAAAATGAAAATTTTCAGATAAAGAAAAAAACGATATTTTTTTTTTTAATTTCTGCTCAAAACATAGATTGTAGGTACTCGTCAGAACCGCCTCGTCGAGGCGGTTCTGACGAGTACCCACAATCTTTGTTTTTGAGCAGAAATATGAAAAATAATGTATACCCCTGTAAACCCCTGTTTTACTATATAAAAATGGGGTTTAATCGGGTCAAAATCATATAGGCATGTTTTCGTGATGGGATCTACAATGTATGCTGTTTGCAAAAACAAAAAAGAGAGAGAAAAACGTGTTCAGATCTACATGGACTTAAAATGGTTATTTTTGTTCTGTAAGATTTATTTTTTCGCCGTTTATAGTGCGGATTAAATTTGGAACATGACTGAGCTGAATGACCTGGCGTTATCAGTACAAGTAAGCCAGACGGTTGATAAGTTAGCTGATAAAAGAAAACAAAAACAAGTTTTTCCTATCGTTTTAAAAAGGAATTCGCGATTTCTTTTTTTAATGTTTGATATATGAAAATATGTCCCAAATGAAAGTTTTTCAGCAGAACAACTGCTGATATTACAGAAAGATCTCTGCTTCTTGTTGTTTGAATAAAGCGATTATCTGATGCGAATTTCAGCGAATTCCAATTTGCCTGAGAATATATATATATGTCCTTAAATCCCACCTTGACGGCGTGCTACAGAGACCATTTGTCATCTGCTTGAAGCATAGTTAAAGTAAACTATGCAGACTGAAACACACATGCAAGTACAAGTTCGTGTAACGACTCTTATTCCATTAAAGACTGAATAAACTCTCCCACACTATATATTGGAAGAGTCCATTTTCGATTTTAGGTATGTCAGCTTATATGAAGTAGATATTCCTAAAGACAGATGGTTGAACTATTTGCAAACAGTAGAGATCTGCTCAGACGCCATGTTCTGCAGCGTCTGATCTAGGTCTGCACTGTTTGCCAGTTACCCATTTAGCGGGTTCCAGTCTTCAGTGGGTTAATATGTGCGCTTCGTTCAACGTATAGTATCCATCCATATATCTCTCTTAAATGACGCTTCTAAAATAGGGGCTACTTTTAAAGGAAAATTTTCTCCTTTTAGAGTATCCTTTATGATAAAGGAGTTGATAACCTCTGAAAAAATATGTTCCTTACGTACATGCGTATATTGTGTAATAACACCTGGTTCTCTTTCCGTTACAGCGCAACCTGAAATTCTCAATATTCAGGTAAGTTTCTTTGCATGTATCAAAGACGCCCTCCATTTGTCCTAACTACTCAGACATTTTACATACGAGGGTCCTGCAAAAAGTTTTGTCACTGGGTTCGGATTACTTCAGTGCTACGTTCTATCAAACATAGATTTTATTACAGACCTTCAAAGTATTCCCCTTTTACTGAAACACATTTTTGTAACCTTTTTACCCAGTCGCGAAAAGCAGATAAATAGTCTTCTTTTTGTATCTGTTGGAGACACTGATAAATAGCGCTGCCAAGAGAACTTCTAGACGTATACTTATTTCCAGAAAGCATTTTCTTAAGCCTTGGAAATAAAAAGAAGTCACAGGGACTCGGGTCAGGCGAATAAGGTGGATGGTTTAAAACTTTCACCTTTTCAGAAGCCAAAAAGACTTAACAACCTCACACTTATGAGAGGAGGTGTTGTCATGTAAAAGGTTGACTCCTGACCATCTTTTGCTTGGTCGTTTCTTATTGTAAAACTCTTTCACTTTCTTCAGTACAGAATTCTTGTAGAATCGATCAGTGACTTTATGACCAGATGGACAAGGCATTTGAACGACTGGCCCACTTGAATTAAAGAAAATTGCGTACAATATCTTTTTCGAAATTATGGTTCTCTTGGCAATATATGGGCGTTTTTGATCTTTTCGCTTCCATTGCTTATTATCAGCCCTTCTTTGTGGCTCAAACATGTGCACCCAGGTTTCATCACCTGTTAGCAAGTTACAAATAACCCGACTATTACAGCCTTTGTATGTTTTCAAAAGTTCCCGGGCACATTTAAGGCGTTGTGTCTTTTGCTCCTCAGTGAGCAAATGAGGTACCAACCTAGAGCAAATCTTTTTCAGGTCCAAACACTTTTTCTGAATTGTTTGCACACTGCTTTCTGATATGCCAGTACAACTAGCTATATCTTTGACAGACAATCGCGCATCCTGTTCGACCATTATCTTTACAGCAGCGATGTTAGCCTTGGTAACAGAGGTTTTAGGCCTTCCAGGACGGGTATCATCTTCAATAGAAAATTTCCCAGCTTTAAAAGCTTTAACCCACCTAAAAACTATGCGCATTGAAATGGTCGGAGGTCCATATATACCACACAAAATATTAAATATCTGCTTTGAATCTATATTAAGCCTAATGCGGCATTTAACATAGCTACGACTTTCAGACTTCCCGTCCATGTTCCAATGTAACAAGTAAATTGGTCAGTGTATACGTATGACTGCATCTATTTCAATTAGAAATAACTCGGTAAGTTGGAAAGCAATTTGCACGAAATAAACGCGTATCGTTAGCTATTCAACACACTATTTAAGTGTAGTGAAGCATTTTAAAATATACCTGGGATAAAACCAAGGAAACCTATTAGTGATAGAACTTTTTGCACGACCCCCGTAGTTCCAGATAGGTGGGGGTATCCACATAACAATTTTCTGGTATTAGAAATGAATGCATTTTTTAACGTTCATCGAAGTATGAACAACATCAGGTCACGAGCGAAGTAAGTGAACCTTGAAGGGGTTTTGCTCGCGACCTAGTGTTGTTCATCCCATCAGTGAACGTTAAATAGATTGTTTTGAATACGTATATTTATATCATTTCCCATCCATTATATGACGAAAAAGAATCAGGTTTGAGGGCTACAATTGAAGCAAGAAAACAATTTCACGCAATTTCCCATTAACAGCGGAACAATGTCGTTAACGTCATCGCTATCGATCTCCTCTAAAACCCTTAGCAACATTTTTTTTTTCCATTTCAAGAAGACATCCCAAAATAAACTTGCTGTGCAGTAAAGCAAACAGAAAGTAAAAATGTTATCTCCTGTAAAAATGGCGGAAATCTAAATGCACCAAGTGTATCCAGTTTCCTATACACTTAGCACTCTGGGTGATGCATATCAGCAGACGACATTTTGAAATGTTTTTTTCTTGTTTTTCCAGAAATTGGGCTTTGACATTTCATTCAAATTTTCTCTTTAAGAGACAATTTGCATGAAATATCAACGCCTATTCTCTGGTAAAAATGAGAAAAATAGAGTCACTTTGTCGTCTGCTGAATTCGCCCAGCTAATCGAGACGGCAATTAACAGCATAATATGGGCCGTGCTATGCGCAAACATGCTTACGGGCATTTATCGCATCCGCGCAGTCTGATCATGACCGTCCGATGTACGCTAACAGAAGCATTTGATATACAGAAGATATGAATGGAAATCAACAGCTTAGATAAAACTTTGTGCATGCGAAAGATGACCTGAATTTGCGCATTTGCGCATGTTCGAAGGCCTTTTTTCGACTGACGCGGCCCAATGTGACATTTCTATTCAGGTGCCGAGTGATTTATCCTACCAAAGTCGGTATCTGCTGGTAATCCACGGATTGAGTGGATTATATTTCGAGCAGACTGCACGTCTCAGGTTCGACACTGGCTACCGAGCAGAAACCTTTGCTGTACTTATACAAACAGATAAAGCCATCTACAAACCCGGGCAGACAGGTAAATATATATATAAAATCGTTGAAACTCTTCGTATGCCGTGCAATATAGTAAAAATAAAATTGTTGTTTATTTATTTTTATTTTTTATTTTTTTATTTATTTATTTATTGTGTGTGTGTGTGTGTGTGTGTGTGTGTGTGTGTGTGTGTGTGTGTGTGTGTGTGTGTGTGTGTGTGAGCGCTTTCACAACTAATGCTGATCTTCAGACAAACATATTGAAAGAACATTAAATGATTACGCTTTTAAAAACGTAACGCAGAAACCACACATAACAAACGTTACGTCATCATCAGGATCTACGCTGTTTGACATTCAGTCTTTCAATTCTACATATAAACTTCTTTCCAGTCGACAGTTTGTTAAACTCCGGTCCCTATGGGGCCGGGGATAGCGGGGCTTGACAACAACAAACAAAGCAGACGACAATGGTTGTCTGAAATTTGGCTCCGAAAGAGAAAGAGAACTTCCGTCTGTAACATTACCAGTCATTGGGAAAATTCAACATACGAAAAACTAAGAACGTTTTCTAATTGTATTTTAAGAGAGCAGGCAACCTTTTCGATTTTTATTTTAGAAGTCTATGTAAATTGTCTCTTTAAGACAATTCGGTCGCCTGCTATTTTTCCAGCATATTCGTTAACATAACAGTACATGTATATAATTTGAAGTAGAATACATGTATTTATTTCATGTTGTAATCATTCCTCATAAATCATATCTAAAAATTTGTTACGAAGATAAAAGGCTGAATTAAGGCCTGCTCTTGTCGGTTATGCCTTGTATGTTGTCAAGGCGAAGGCATGCTGTTTGGACATTGTTTTCTGCCACACATTACGAAAACACGCCTATTCAAAATACATTGAAAAATTCATTACCAAAAACTGGAAGCTTCCAGCTAAAATTTCTGATATTTTTCATATTTCTGCTAAAACATAGATTGTGGGTACTCGTTAGAATCGACTCGGTGAGGCGGTTCTAACGAGTACCCACAATCTATGTTTTTGAGCAGAAATAAGAAAACTAATGTATACCCCTGTAAACCCCACTTTTATTATATAAACGTAGGGTTTAAGGGGGTCAAAATTATATAGGCATGTTATCGTGATGTGTTCTTTTGTCTGTCCATAGAGTACGAATGTATGCTTGTTCTTCAAGTGTGAAATTTATGTTTGTTATACTGCAACGAAATGTATAGAAATTATGCAAAGACATTGTATTAAATACTTCAAGAAACATTTGTTCTTGTTATGTATTTGAATCGTTTTAATGAGGCGATTCTAACAAATATGCGAAAACATATCATCTATAAGGAACATACGAACAAAAGCATCCCCTTCTTACATACCATTCCGCTGCATTTGGATTCTTTAAGTACAACAGCCATTTTGTTTTCATGGCTACACTCTTTGGGAACAAATGCTAACGTTGTTGTTGTTGTTGTGTGTGTGTGTGTGTGTGTGTGTGTGTGTGTGTGTGTGTGTGTGTGTGTGTGTGTGTGTTGATTATGAAACGGATCAGAGAAATACAACGAGCTATTCGTTTTGAGTAATATATGTTTTGTTATTTTCTTTCAGTGAGGTTTCGTGCCTTTGGAATGTTTTCCAACATGACCGTGCACACAGGAGAACTTAATATTTCTATATCTGTAAGTGTTTTTATTCTATTTTTAATATTTATTTATTGTTTTATTTTATTTTTTTACTTTTTTTGGTCAAAGTAAGCATACACCACAATTTGCTTAGGGTTGTTTCTACGTGATTGTCATTGCTTAATGAAATCAAACCGCAATGACGCCAGAGTGCTTTTAAAGAGGGTTATCTGTAAAACCTGGATTGGGCTTAGTGCTATTAACAAGCACTGCAAACTCTCAATAGACGCCGCAGAACGCGGCTTCTAATCTGGGACTGCACTGTTTGCTTAAATAGCAGAAGTTTAGGGATAAATGAAACAGTCTTAAGTCCCCGTTCAGGACCATTTACCCAGCTTACACAGAGACAATCGATCCACCAGTGCTGTCAATGCTTTGATTTTATACCCTGCCACACGATAATGGCGGATATTATAGTTTCAGTTCGGTCGTTCGTGTGTTCGGCCGTCTGTTCGGGCACACGAATGGGTATATATTGGGTAGGCATCTAGTGGGTACTTTACATAGACTTTGCTTTAGTGCATCAGTGCTACCTAACAAAAAAGAGGGTCTTGTTGGGTATTTTTAACTACTGGGGCACTTTTACATCTTTTGTCTATGGAAATTACACATGTAGTACCCAATAAGTGTCCATCTATAGGAACGTCCGTCCATCAGTCTGTCATAAAATCGTCTCTCTGTCCGTATTTTCATTACCGGACGAAAACTTGAGTAAATATCAATGGATTTTCACCAAAATTGGTATGTTTATCGATATTGTTGAGATCTGATTTGGGATTGCTTACCAGCAAATTTTTCAACTTTTGATAGAGGTGTGCGCCCGACACACGATAGTTGTGGGGTATTATCATTATATTATTTATTGATTATTTGAAAAAACGTACCTTGGGCATAAATGCCCAGCGAAGACTCCGATCAGCCTGCGCATCCGCGCAGTATGATCAGAATCCTCGTTTTCAGAATAAAGAAAAAATTTGCATCGTTTGCTATTTAAAATGTGCCCAGGAAAGATTCTGATCAGACTGATGGGCGCATATGTCCATAACGAAAACACGCCTATTCAAATATATAGACACTTTCACCTCCAAAAACTGAAAATTTTCAGAGACAAAAATTCTGATATTTTTCATATGTCTGCTCAAAACATAGATTATGGGTACACGTTAGAACCCGCCTCGGCGAGGCGGTTCTAACGAGTACCCACAATCTATGTTTTTGAGCAGAAATAAGAAAATAATATATACCCCTGTAAACCCCAGTTTTACTATATGAAAGTGGGGTTTAAGGGGGTCAAAATTATATAGGTATGTTTTCCTGATGCCAAATATACGTTTTCTGATGTTATGGTACATTTACACAAATTTCTTGTACAAAGGATTGATTTACATATTAAATAAAAGTATATACTACACTATATACATGGTGGCATCCCTATGAATTTCTTCATAGGCTACAACGCTTAGAAATAGAAAATCTCTCACTGCTACAGTTCCATGGTCCAATCAGGTCCAGGTTTGGGTGAAATGTGATAATCACTCGAGTCAGCGATATATTCTGGGATTTTTCTGTCCTCTTCACCATTTCGAAAACACATGACATTGCCCGCCATGTAACATCCCAAACATTCCTCAGGGACACAAATTGGAATGACCGATCGACTCTTTATAGCACTCCACGCAGCCAAATAGTTCACTACAGAATTTTCTACCATTTGAAATTCTTCTCCTCCAAGAACCTCCTTTTGCCTAAAATAAATAGAA
Organism: Anodontia alba; assembly: GCA_964016985.1. Lineage (NCBI taxonomy): Eukaryota > Metazoa > Mollusca > Bivalvia > Lucinida > Lucinidae > Anodontia > Anodontia alba. The sequence continues at coordinate 34,397,060 of OZ024826.1, read as the reverse complement.
CAATATTTGTTGTTGTTGTTGTTGTACACACCATCTACTCCGTACACTGTAATTAGATAGGACTAATTTTCAGGGTACCAAAACAGTGTGACGTCAATCGTAGTCTGGTTCCACATGTCTTTTACACATTTTTTCAGGACCCAAAAGGCAACCAAATGAAGCTGATGATTAATGCTTCGGAACCAAACTACGGTGTGGTGGAGGATTTCATGATAATGGACAGCGAACCAGTCCTAGGAAAATGGTCTATATCCGCCAACTCTCACAACCTGGTAAGCTCTTTCTTTTCAGCTGAGTGCGCAGATGACGCAGTAGGTTGAATGGAAAAAAAAATACGGCTCCAAGTGAGATCACTAATAATAATTATTGCCTCCCTAAATCCTTTTATCCTACAGACACCTTGGCAAACAGTGTAATTCCTGATGGGACGGCTCGTCGCGAGCCGTCCCATCAGAATCTACACTATTTGCCATTCTGTTCTTGATGTTTGGCTGAAAACCCTGTTTGTAACAATAAATGTGTTCAATTTCAGTGATGGAAAAGACTATATCAGAAACTCAGTATTGAAAGGGTTAAAGAAGGGATTTATGTACCAATGAAACATTCTTGTCTGCTGGAGTGGCCCCTTTCCAGTAACAGAAATAGCCGGAAAAACTTTTAATGTTTTTCCTCTCTGTTGTGCATCAGTCATTTTCTGAAACTCCGGTCCTTATAGGGGGACATAGCTGGGCTTAAGTGATCTGATTTGACCTCCTATGAGTCTCGGCAGTACCGTAGATGTGTCGGGGTTTTCATTTCCCGCTAAAATAGCCGGGAGGAATAGCCGGACTTTTTTTAGCCGGGATTTGCCGGGATATAGTATAGTATATTTCTATCTCAGCAACTGTAAAAACCCATTTGAACAAACGATACCACAAACCAAGCCCCACCCGAAAAAAAAAGACAAAAATAAAGTGATTTCAGTTCAAAGACCCTCACATGTTTTCATCTAGAACAACCTTCAAAAGTTTTGTTCTGGAGTACAAGGATACGGTTAAAGACTCCATATGCGTATATGCGTACATGCGTAGGGACCTGGACTACAAATTACTGGTGCATTGGAGGTCGATAAACTCATCTTAAGGTGACTAACATAGCCTTTCACGAATAATCGCTGTGCGAAAGACACGCTGTGGGTAGCCAAAACATACAAAGATCTTCAAGCGAAAAACCATCACGAAAACATACCTATATAATTTTGACCCCCTTAAACCCCACTTTTATATAGTAAAACTGGGGTTTACAGGGGTATACATTATTTTTCTTATTTCTGCTCAAAACCTAGATTGCCGGCGAGGCGGTTCTAACGAGTACCCACAATCTATGTTTTGAGCAGAAATATGAAAAATATCGAAGTTTTTTATCTGAAAATTTTCAGTTTTTGGAGATGAAATTTTCTATACATTTGAATAGGCGTGTTTTCGTAATGGAATACTCTGATCAGCCTGTGCTGATGCGCAGTATGATCAGACTCTTTACTAGACACATTTTGGATAGCCAGTCATTACGAAAACACGCCTATTCAACTATATTGAAAATTTTACCACCCAAAAATGTAAATTTTCAGATGAAAAATTCTGATATTTTTCATATTTCTGCTCAAAACATAGATTATGGGTACTCGTTAGAACCGCCTCAGAGAGGCGGTTCTAACGAATACCCACAATCTAAGTTTTGAGCAGAAATAAGAAAAATAATGTATACCCCTGTAAACCCCAGTTTTACTATATAAAAGTGGGGTTTAAGGGGGTCAAAATTATATAGGTATGTTAACGTGATGGAAAACGAAAACTCTAATCAAATTGCACGGATGCGCAGGCTGATTTGAGTCTTTACTGAATGCACATGTCAGAAAGGTACGTTTTCTTAAGTTGCGGCCCATTTACTGACCATGTAGCATTTGACATAAGATAAGAATAATCTGTTTTCTCTCACTCTTTAGGGTCGAACTACGAAGCAGTTTTCTGTGGACAAATACGGTAAGAATGATTTTTTTTATTTAAAGGGGATGAATCCAGGGGAAGTAACTTTGATCTGGAAACACTTCCCTCACCAGCAGGTACATAACGTTGAAACAACGTGAATACAACTTTGATTCAATGTGAAAACGATGAATTAGCGATGAATCGACGTTGTTGCAACGTTGTGTACCCGCTGAGCTCCTTACGCCGTAGGAGTTGCACTTAACGGAAAAAACTTACCCGCGATAAGGGATCAACACGGAACTCTACAGGCAGAAAAAAAACTGAATAGTTATGAAATCCGTTATAATTTAGGTTCTCTTCGCCTACAGAAATCAAATTTTAGTTGACATATTTAAAAGAATATGTTTAGAGTCATTAAATCATAATAAAGAGTATAAGAATAGCATTCCCTCTCACCAAAAGTAATTGCTTTTTAAATATTTTGACAAGTTTTCAAGTTTTGTCAATTGATAAATGAATAATCTACAACGATAAAGAAAAAAGAAAAACAAAACAACGAGGAAGATACCTCCATGGAGGGAACACAATGGCGGCTTTGACATTAGCCTGTTCGTCCTTCTTATTTGGACCAAACACTTCTCTTTAAGATTAGCCTCTAATTTTGAAAACAATGCATACATGTACATGAGGGTACGCTCAAAGTTTTGGAAAGATTCCAAAATTTTGAGAGTACCGTCGTATCTGAAAAATCGTCTGCCTTTTAGGCAGAGCCGTGGAAATACATGCCCGACTTGTCCAACGTCTCATTTTCCTGAGGACAAGTAAGAAATTTTAATTTACTTGTCCTGGGACGAGTAATTCATAGATTTAGCTTAGGAGAGTATCCAAGTTATAAGATATACATTTTTTCTTATTTCTCAAGTAAACATATGTTGTGGGTACTCATTAGAAGCGCCTCACTTTCTTATTTCTCAGAGAAAACATATGTTGTGATACTCATTAAAAGCGCCTCACTGAGGCGCTTTTAATGAGTACCCACAACATATGTTTTCTTTGAGAAATAAGAAAAAAGTGAGGCGTTTCTAATGAGTACCCACAACATATGTTTTCTTGAGAAATAAGAAAAAATGACAATTTTCGGGCAAGTAAAATGGATTTTGACCATTTACTTGTCCGTGGACAAGTAATAAAATTTGATAATTCCACACACTTGCTTTTAGGTATGTCAGGTTATGTAATACAGATATTCCGAGAGAAAAATGGTTAAACTATTTGCAAACAGTGGAGACCTCTAATTTGATGCCGCTTTCTGCAGCATTCTCTGTGGATTTTTGCATAATTTGCAGCCATTTTTACTATAGGAAAAAAATGGGTGTTTTCGATATTTTTTTAAAAATCACTGAAAACAAACACTCTGCCAGGCTAGATAGTTACGACGAAACGTTTTGCATTAAATCATGACAAAAGTTTGCTAATTTACTTTTCTGAGTAAAGCAGCATGCCAATGTAAGTGCTTATTCAGTAGATGGCATTTAAATACTTATTGTTCTCAGAAAATATTGCTTTACATGTGGATTGCCAAGGAGACAGGTCGCATAAAATGTGAAGCCATGCATAGTTCGACATGTGGATTACCAACCGGCACAATGGCTCGATTGGTAGATCGTATGCTTTGTGACCAGGCGGTTATGGGTTCGATGTTATGGGTACCCATTTGAATTGCATCGACCTATCGATGCAATTCAAATGGGAACCAACAACATATGTTTTTATAGAGAAAATCAGAAAAAAATCGCATATGCATCATTAGATAAGTCTTTTGCGGATTCTTTCAAGTGTAGCCTTAGTATAGGTGGATACATATTTTATCACAAGTTTTCCCAGTAGTTTTGATTACCTAACCGCACAGTGCGGTAATTAGATAGAATATGGTATTCAAATTCAACGGGGAAAAGTCCATTTCATGAACTCAGAATGGAAAGGTTCAGGTTCTGTTGTGTTTTCTTTCAGTGCTGCCTAAATTCGATGTCAAAGTAGAATTGCCACCATACGTGCTAACGAGTGACAAGGAAATGCACGGAACAGTAAAGGCAACGTGAGTATTTTGGGCTGTATGATTCTTTAAGACCTCCAAATTCGAAGAATAGTCCAAAAGTAATATTGTATTTGAACCATTCGTTCGTCCGTTCCTCACGCTTTTCTTGTGAGCAAGATACCTTGATAAGTATTTGAGCTAGGGCCTTGAAACTTGATGAGCTTCTTGCAGCTGAGGAGTCGATCATATGATTAACTTTGGACTGATTATGTCAGTTATGCTCCAGCCCAGCTTTGGCAGTTTGAATGGAAAACCATAAAGTTGGGGTCATAGTGCTTTACAAACATATTTCTAGATTTTTTTATATATTTTTTTTTTTCTTTTTTTGGTTATTTCTATTTTTCGCTTGTGGTCATATCATTTCTAGCGATATATATAATGGGGCCACGCAATGAGATAAGGCGAATTCGAGCTTATATGAACAGAAATGATCCAGACGAGGCCCCGAGGTTATAATTTTTTTTTCATGCTCCACCTCGGGGTCAGACCAGAAACCCCTCTTTCGACATCTTTCAGAAACTCGATTTTTTGTCACCCTCACGCTTTTTTATTTTTTTTTAAAAAAAGCAATTGGGATATTTTGAATGCCTCAGTCTTCCGTGACGCTACTCATCCTAAACCAATGGGCGAAATTTAACCAAACTTGCTACATGACTTCCCCTTATGGCAAGGATGTGCGAGAGCAACATTATTTTCCGTCTGTGTATGCGTCCATCCGCCCGTCCAGCGTCCGGCCATCTATCCGTCACGCTATCTCCTCCTAAATCACTGGACGGAATTTAACCGACCTTGCTACATGACTTTCCCTCAAGGTAGGATTGCGAAAGCAGTACTATTTTTCCGTCCGGCGTTCGTCCGTCCGGCAGCCGTCCATCTGTCCGTCACGCTATCTCCTCCCAAACCAGTGGTCGGAATTTAACGAAACTTATTACATTTGCTGTCATAGGAAGGGTGTGCGAGAGTGAGTCCGTCCGTTATTCCGTCCGTCTGTACGTTTGTCCGGCATGCTGTTTAGCAACATAAGCACGGAGTGTGGGGATTTGCGATGGCGCGTGATCGAGTGTGCATCTATTTTTTTTTTTTTTTTTTTTGTACGTAGCGCCTTACTTAGAAAAAGAAAGTTTGTTAAATTTTGTAATGATTCAATACCCAACCTTTTGTCGTAACTACCTATGCAGCAAAAGGTTTGTTCAATTAAATGTTTTTTAAAAAGATAAAAAAAAATGCCATTTTATTCAAAATTCGATAGGGTAAGGTACATGTAGTTTCCAGGCAGGCACACAACGTTGAAACAACGTCGATTCAACGTTTCAACGTCAAGACTTTGAATCGAAGTTGAATCGACGCTGTTTCAACGTTGCGTTCCCGCTGGCTTGATTGCAGATTTTCAACGTCCAACTTGTACAAAATGTCTGAAATTTTCACAATATTGTTATGAGAAATCATCCTGGAGCCGCCCCTGGGTGACTGCCCTTACTTAACCTCTTTATTCGCCTTTTTTCAGGTACACATACGGAAAACCTGTAATCGGAAAGGTTCTTCTACAAGCTGACCTCGACTATTCTTACAGCCCCTGGAAGTACCACGGTGATGAGGTCATGGTTGAAACCACCTTTGATGTAAGTTTTAGAATTGATCCTTTCAGTCTGGCAGACCAAAATAGATCCCTGGGCAAACAGTGTAGATCCAGATAAGAAGGCTCCTAAGGAGCCGTCTTATCTGAATCTACACTGTTTGCCATTCTGTATTTTGAATCAGTTGACATGTCCATATTCAAGGATGAAAGAGTCCACTTCAGAAATTCAGAGACGACAGGATTAACCTCTGAAATTCAATATCAGCAGACCACATTTGGACCGCGCCATGCAAAAACGGGCCCTGTGGTTATAAAACCTTTTTTAATGCTCAACTCAGCTGAGCATGAAAACATTTTATAACCTCGGGGCAAGATATCTTAAGATGTAACGTTACGAAAACACGCCTATTCAAATACATAGAAAATATCACTACCAAAAACTAAAGATTTTCAGATAAAAAAAAACTCTGATAGTTTCCATATTTCTGCTAAAAACATAGATTGTGGGTACTCGTTAGAACCGCCTCGCCAAGGCGGTTCTAACGAGTACCCACAATCTATGTTTTTGAGCAGAAATAAGGAAAATAAGGTATACCCCAATAAACCCCAGTTTTACTATACAAAAGTGGAGTTGGTATGTTTTCATCATGGACAAAATATTTATCTGGTTACTCCTCTTATCTAGGGCTATGTGATATATATTTCAGATTAATGGAGAAGCAAAATTTACCGTGCCGTTCAACCGTATCTCGGAAGAAGTCGATCCCTATTCTTATACCCCTCTGGTACAGAAGCTGAACGGCTATCACGTGACCGTGAAAGCAAGCGTCACAGAGAGTCTGAACAACCTGACGAGAAATGCAAGCAGTTCGACCCAGTTTTACGAGCAGCCATACAGGGTTAATTTTATATCAAGCCAGAGCCCATCGTTCTTCAAACCAGGATTGCCGTATAAAGCTTTTGTATGTTCATTTATATAAAGCTATATAAACTTATAAAGAAAGTATAGAAGATGTCCAGGGATGTTCAGGAAAAGCCGCAAGCAGAGAACATAGCTTATCACTTACAGCAAGAGAAAGAGCAAACAAATCAACACATACCATTACGAAAACTTGCCTATTCAAATGTACTGAAGATTTTACCACCAAAGAATGAAAATTTTCAGATAAAAAATTCTGACATTTTTCATTTTTCTGTTCAAAGCATAGATTGTGGGTACTCGTTAGAACCGCCTCGATGAGGCGGTTCTAACGAGCACCCACAATCTATGCTTTTGAGCAGAAATAAGAAAAATAATGTATACCCCTGTAAACCACAGTTTTACTGTATAAAAGTGGGGCTTAAGGGGGTAAAGTATATTGACATGTTTTCGTGATGAGTACACAAACCACAAAACAAAGTCAAGCAAAAGAACGAGCTACCGCTTCCCCAACAAAGTGATTACAATGTTAGATAGGATTCCATTAACACAACAATAAAATTACAAAAATGACAAAACACGATAAAAGCCCCTCAGCGATAATACAATAGTATAGTTATTTCGGGAAGTTGGGGGCGGGTGCTGAAATCGACTTTTCTGACATCAAATCTTCAACGAATCTACAATTTTAGTATTTTTGTTTCATTTCTGATGGCAGAATGATATGAATATTCAACCTTAGGGGTTACTCTTTTTGTTCGATAAGGCATTTTGACGCTTTTTCTCAGTTGAGTAGTAGGAATGTTGTATGCAGTTCACAATGGGAAAACGATGCTCATCCCACAGGCAAACAGCAAACAAATAGACAAAATTATACATCTGTAAGTTCTGTCCTCTGTTCTTCACTCTGGGCTGTATACATTTAAATGTTTAGCCATTGTACAATGGAAAAGGTAATTTTCTTGATAATTCGTGATGGCAACGAGGGCTCAGTTGTTCAAAACTAACGATGTCGTTAGTTAACGTATCGTTAAAACTTTGATCATCAAATATAGCATATACGCTAATATTTTTGCTGAAAAAATGTGAGTATGTTTTGCATTTGCAAAACCTACTCAAATTTTTTCAGCAAAAATACCAGTGAATTAGATATTGTTCTTATTAGAACAGTTAACATTTTGACCACTAACGAGCTCGTTAAGCTAACGACGCTTTGAACAACTTGGCCCTGATATGAGCTAGCACTTTAGAAAATGGCACGTTTCACATAGGCGACCAGTAAATGCTCAGGCAAGCCTGTGTATAAGCCTTTGCTATGTGCAAACATATAATAGATACCTTGATGAAGCCTCAGACAAAAAACGCCTGTCTTTAGCCCCAGAAGGGTCCTGTTCATGTGTAGTTGAAGATCCATACACCGGAAAACCATAAAGTCCCAATTTTAGTGTGTCGGCTTATATTAGTTTTCACTTGAGCACGTACACTTGTATATTCCTTGTTAACTCACCAGGGCCCAGTTGTTCAAAGCGTCGTTAGCTTAACGAGTTCGTTAAGGGTCATTTCGTTAACTGTTTTAGCGGATTCAGTACACGATATTCTCATAGTTTTTTGCTGACAAAATGTGAGTAGCTTTTGCACTGCAAAAGCTACTCACATTTTTCAGCAAAAAATTTCAGCATATTTGCGTATCACTCGATTAACTAACGACATATTTAGCTTTGAACAACTGTGCCCAGAAGATTAGCTCCAGGTCAACTAATGCCGTGGCCTGTTGTCTGTCGTAGGTCTGTCAGTCGTCCGTCCGTCGTTGACTTTTCACATTTCCAACTTCTACCGAATCATAAGTCAGATTGAGCTGAATCTTCGCGGGAGGCATTGGGGCTACATGGAGATTCAGAAATGCTAAAATCGTTTCGTTCCGATATCCGAGATGGCCGACACTGCGACCATCTTGAAAAAATTCAAACCACATCAGCTCCCGAACGCTCAGTTGGATTGAGCCCAAACTTTGTGGAAGGCTTTGGGACGACGTAGTGATTCAGAATTGCTAAAAAACCGTTCCTTTCCAATATCCATGATGGCCGCCATCTTTAAAATATTCAAACGCCGGTAAGTTGGATTGGACCGAAACTTGGTTAGAGGCATTGGTGAGACATGGAAAATCAGAATTGCTAAAATCGTTCCGTTACGATATCCAAGAATGCCGCCACTGCGGCCGTCTTGAAAATTTTCATACAACATCTCCTCCCAAATCGTTTGTTGTGTTGAGCCGAAACTTGATGGGAGACATTTAAGCGACATATTCAGAATCGTTAAAATGGTTCCGTTCCGATATCTGTCAGACACGGCGGTCATCTTGAAAATCTTCAAATGACATCTGCTCCGGGACGGTAAGTCGGATTAAGCAAAAACTTGATTAGAATCATCGGAGCGACATAGAAAGTCAGAATTGCTAAAATCGTTCCGTTCTGATATCCAAGACGGCCGCCATGGCAGCCATCTTTATTTTTTTCAAACCACATCTTCCTCTCAAACCTAGGGTCAGTTTGAGATTAAACTTGGTGGGAGGCATCGGAGAAACATGGAGATTTAGAACTACTAAAATCGATCTGTTCCATCCCAAAAGGCGGCCGTTATAAAGTTCTTCAAACTACATCTCCTCCCTTACCTCTAAGTTGGGTGTAGCCGAAATTTAATGGGTAACTTCGGGGCAACATAGAGATTCAGAATTGCTAAAATAGTTCCGTTTCATAGCCAAGACGGCCGCCACGGTGTCCATCTTGAACTTTTTTTAAACGACATCTGTTCTGGAAAGGTAGGTCGGATCAAGCCGACACTTGGTAGGGGGCATTGGGGAGACAGGGAAAATCAGAATTAGTAAAATCATTTCGCTCGGATGTTCAAAATGCCCACTATTGCAGCAATCTCGCAATTCTTCAAACAACATCTCCTCCCAAACTGTAAGTCAGTCTGAGTTGAAACTTGGTGGGAGGCATAGGAGAGGCATGGAAATTCAGACCCAGTCAGCATTCTACGTAAATCTATATCGGGCCGTCATCGGCCCGTCAGGGTAGCTGACGGGCCGATGACGGCCCGATGTAGATTTACGTAGAATGCTAGCTGGGAGAACTGCTAAACTCGATTCGTTTCGATAGCCAAGATAGAAGCCATGACAACCATCTTGAAATCTTTAAATGATATCTGCTCTCGAACGATACGTTGACTTAAGCCAAAACTTGGTGGGAGGCATTGTGGTGACATAGATAATCAGAACTACTAAAATCGCTCCATTCCGATGTCCAAGATGGGCGCCAAGGTGGCCAACTTAAAATCCTTCAAACAAAGTCTCCTCCCAAATCATTAGTTGGATTGAGCCGAATATTGATGCGAGACATTGGAGTAACAGAGATACTCAGAAAGGCTAAAATTGTTCTGCTCCGATATCCAAGGTGGCTGCCATGGCGGCCATCTTAAAAATCTTGAAACCACATCTGCTCCTGCATGGATAGTCGGATTGAGCCAAAGCGGGAGGCATTATGGGACATGAGGATTCGGAATTGCTAAAATTATTTTTTTTACGAATCCAGGATTGCCGCCATGTCGGCCATTTTAAAAATCTTCAATTGTTATCAGCTCCCAAGCAGAATTGAGCTGACACTTGCGATATCCAAGATGGCCATCATGGCGGTCTTCTTGAACATCTTGAAACCACATCTGCTCCCGAATTTACGTCGGTTTGAGCAGAAAAGTGGTGGGAGGTATTGGGGCGACATGGAGATTCAAAATTGCTAAAATTGTTCCATTCAAAGAATAGAAGACAGAGCAAAAGTCCCTCTTGATGTATCTTGTGCGCAACATCCTCCACTTTGCATCAACATTACCTCCTGAATCTTAAGCCGAACTGAGCTGTTCAGAAACTTAATATGAGGCATCAAGGCAACATGCAGATTCAGAATTGCTAAAATCAATCTGATTTGATTGTCAAGATTGCCAACCTGGCACAATGTGACTGTCATGATCAGCCTAATCTAGGTAGCGATTTGTAGACCACTTGGGCCTCTAGGTCTCTTTATTTAAATACCTTATATTTCTGTTTTAAAGCCACATTTGGTAACAACTGAACTACAAGGTGATAAAACGTACCTTCTAACATATGCGCCCAACGAAGACTCAAATCAGCTTGCGCATTAGCGCAGTCTGATCAGCATTACGAAAGTACGCCTATTCAAATAGATTGAAAATATCACCACAAAAAAAACTGAAAGTTTTCGGATAAAGATTTTATATTTTCATATTTCTGCTGAAGACATAGATTGTGGGTACTCGTTAGAATTGCCTCGCCGAGGCAGTTCTAACGAGTACCCACAATCTATGTTTTTGAGCAGAAATAAGAAAAATAATGTATACCCCTGTAAACCCCAGTTTTACTATATAAAAGTGGGGTTGAAGGGGATCAAAATTATATAGCGTGTTTTTGTGATATTGATCTGTTTCGGGCATACATGTTGCGATGCTTTATTTAAGTTTGATATTGTTTTCCCAGGCTACCATCACCCAAGCCGACGGCCGACCAGTAATTTCTACGAATAGAGATGTGAGACTTGTCACATATATTAAGTTCTATGATAAAACAGTACACAAAGACAGAGCACACTCTTTACCTGACGTCATGTATGCCCCACCACCAACTGGAGTTCTTGAAATAGATGTCGACCCTCCAGCAAATGCTAAATCTCTTCACTTAGAGGTAAATATATCAGTTCTGATTAATGCCAAATCTCTATATTTAGAGGTAGTTTCATCATGCTAACTAAATGCTACATCACTTTGATTAGTGGTAATTGTATCACCCTTCATCAAATACTGAATCTCTTCATTTAGAAATAATCTAATCATCATTCAGCAACTGCTAAATCACTTCATTTAGAGGTAATTTTATCATCCGGCATCAGCTGTTAAATCTCATTACGAAAACACGCCTATTCAAATATATTGAAAATTTCATCAGCAAAAACTGAAAATTTTCCGATAAAAACTTCTGATATTTTTCATATTTCTGCTCAAAACATAGATTGTGGGTACTCGTTAGAACCGCCTCGGCGAGGCGGTTCTAACGAGTACCCACAATCTGTGTTTTTGAGCAGAAATAAGAAAAATAATGTATACCCCTGTAAACCCCAGTTTTACTATATAAAAGTGGGGTTGAAGGGGGTCAAAATTATATAGGCATGTTTTCGTGATGTCTTCATTTCGAGGCGATCTCATCATGCTCCAGCAAATGCTACATTAATGGTATTTGATCACCCTTTATCAATTTTTTATGCTAAATGTCTTCATCTAGAGGTAATCACATCATGCTCCCACAAGTGCTAAATCTCTCCATTTCATCAAGAAAACATGCCTATATTATTTTGACCCCCTTAAACCCCACTTTTATATAGAAAAACTGGGGTTTACAGGGGTATACATTATTTTTCTTATTTTTGCTCCAAAGCATAGATTGTGGGTACTCGTTAGAACCGCCTCGCCGAGGCGGTTCTAACGAGTGCCCATAATCTATGTTTTGAGCAGAAATATGAAAAATATCAGAGTTTTTTTTATCTGATTTTTTTTTCAGTTTTTGGAGTTGAAATTTTCTATATATTTGTATAGGTGTGTTTTCGTAATGTTGTGGTAATCTATCATCCTTCATTAAATGCTAAATCTCTTCATTTAGAAACATTTTATCATCCTTCATCAAATGCTATATCTCTTCATATGATCATGGTAATTTTATAACGAAAACACGCCCATATCATTACGAAAACAAGCCTATTCAAATGTACTGAAAATTTTACCACCAAAAACTGAAAATTTTCAGATAAAAATTCAGATTTTTTTTCTTATTTCTGCTCAAAACATACGAGGCGGTTCTAACGAGTACCCACAATCTATGTTTTGAGCAGAAATAAGAAAACTAATGTATACCCCTGTAAACCCCAGTTTTACTATATAAAAGTGGGGTTTAAGGTGGTCAAAATTATATAGGTATGTTTTCGTGATGTATTTTTGACCATCTTAAACCCCATTTTTATATAGTCAAACTGGAGTTTACAGGGATGCACAGTACTATTCGTATTTCTGCTCAGAAAACGTAGATTGTGGGTATTCGAGTACCCAAAATCTATGTTTTGAGCAAATATATATGAAAACTACCAGAATTTTTCATCTGGAAGTTTTCATTTTTTTTTTTTTTTTGTTGATAAAATTCTCAATTTCTCAATATATTTGAATAGGTGTGTTTTTGTAACGTATTATCCTTCATTAAATATTGGTTTAAACAATAGTATATTCAATATAATATGTACAACACAAACATACAAAAATGACATTAAGGATCAGATAACAAGCTAATTATTCTCATCATCCTCCATCAAATGCTAACTCTCTTTATTTAGAGGTAATTTTATCGTCCTTCATTGAATGCTAAAGGTATCGTCTATATCCTCCAGCAAATACTAAATTTCTTCATTTAGGGGTAATTGGTCATCCTTCATCAAATACTAAATCTTTACTATCACGAAAACATACCTATATAATTTTGACCCACTTACACACCACTTTTATTAGTAAAAGTGGGGTTTACAGGGGTATACATTATATCACGAAAACATGCCTATATAAATTTGACTCTCTTAAACCCCACTTTTATACAGTAAAACTGGGGTTTACAGGGTATACATTATTTTTCTCATTTCTACTAAAAAAAAAATAGATTGTGGATACTCGTTAGAACCGCCTCATCGAGGCGGTTCTAATGAGTACCCACAATCATCTCTGTTTTGAACAGAAACATGAAAAATATCAGAATTTTTTATCTGAAAAATTTCATTTTTTGGTGGTAAAATTATCAATATATTTGAATAGGCATGTTTTTGTAATGCTTATTTCTTCTCAAAAACACAGATTGTGCACTCGTTAGAACCGCCTCGCCTCGTGTTTTCGTAATGATTTATATGTAATATCATCATCCTAAAGTAAATGCTAAATCTCTTCATTGAATTGCACTTTCACTATCCTTCAGCAAACACATTTATATTGCGCATTTAGATGCAATTTTATTAATTCTTAGGGTCTCAGTTCTCTCATATCAGTAATAAATGAATAAAAGTTAAACTTTAAAGGTTGCTAACGGATACATAATTTGATACATCGAAACTCACATGAGCTTATCTTCTGTTTCAAACTGATTTTCCCAGACTGCTGTTTTGATAATAATATTGTCCGTAAAATTAACCAGAAAAAGTGTTCTGATATGTTTTCTGAAAATAATTTATGCTCTCACTGAGGTTCTGAGAATTTGCACGCTCAGTTTGAGCCGGCCTCGGTGGCTCAGTTGGATGCGCAGTCCGACTGGAGACCAAGAGGTCGCAGGTTCAACCCCCGCCGAGGTCGGCAACATTCTTTCGTGGAGATTGATCATGAAATATTTTCTACGGTCATTCTCTGCCTTCCGCTGATTCAAGAAGGGCAGTTGTCAGTTTCTGGCGAAAGAATGTGCACAATACTGGTTAACCGCTTAGAGGACTAAGCCTGCCCAGTAAACGTGTGGTTAGGTAAACTGACCGCGCTCGACATGACCCCATTGGGTTGACTGGGCCGTAAAACCTCAACACAGACAACATAAACAAACGCTCACTTTGAAAGAATTATACATGATTATCATAAAAATACATAAAAGTACAAAAAATATTTTAAAGTAATAGATTATACTCACTATTTAATTGATAGCATTTTTACCTCCCTTGACCCAGCTCGGCTACGTAGCCTTGTTAGAAAACTGCGTGCTAAGACAATATTTTCTTCTATCATACTTTACTACACAGTCCTCAAAAGCATTTTACAGTCAACTAGGGGCAGCTTAATTTCATTTAGAAATAGGTATTTTCAGACAACGAAAAGTAAGGTTATGTCAACATTAGCTCCGTTAGCAACCTTTATAGGGAGATGATACACTTTCCTTGGCAGAGGAGGGAACTGTCAACATGTTTTTGCCTCCCTTCTCAAAAGGGGTCTACACTAAAAGAAAAGAAAGTGTCCCCTCTTTAGAGCGGATCCCTTTTCATAAGAAACTTTGTGTGCGAGAACGAAATCATGAAGTTATAAAAATTATTTCCCTTGTACAAATGGTGGAAAATCTAATGTATCCAGGCCCTTCCCCATCCCCCGCACCTCCCTCCCTATATAACGAAAACACGCCTATTTAATTCTGATATTTTTCATATTTCTTCATAGATTGTGAGTACTCGTTAGAACTGTCTCGGCGGGGCGGTTCTAGCGAGTAACCCACAATCTCTGTTTTTGAGCAACGTTGAATCAATGTTGAATCGATAAAACTTTGATCATTAAATATGGCATATACGTTAATATTTTTGCTGAAAAAATGTGAGTAGCTTTTGCATTTGCAAAAGCTACTCACATTTTTCAGCAAAAATATCTGTGAATTAGAAACTGTCCTTACTAGAGCAGTTAACATTTTGATCTCTAACGAGCTCGTTAAGCTGACGATGCTTTGAACAACTGGGCCCAGAAAGTTAAGTCTGGGATAACAGTGGTATGAGATAAAAAGCAGTTGAAATTAAAAAAAAAAAAAAAAAAAAAAAAAAAAAAAAAGCATATATCAAACTAAACTCTTATTGTCCTTTATTTAGTATGACTTAAGCATTAGTTTGAGTGTTATAGGTGTTTGAGATACCGAGAATCTATTGTATAGCGTCTTGCTTGTACTTGTAGATCCATTACCAGGGTTATACAGCAACCTTAAATATTAACAAGCCCTACTGGATTTTGGACACGTCTATGCAGTTGGCAATGAATTCGTCGGTCGCGGCTGTAAGTAATCAGCGTTTCACCGCCTCTTCTACTCTGTGGGCTAATTCAGCAGACGACATTTTAAAATATTTTTCCTATTTTTTTTTTTTTTTTTTTTTTTTTTTCGAGAGAACAGGGATTGACATTTCATGTAAACTGTCTTCATTAGAGACAATTTGCATGAAATTTCAGATTCTGCGTTTGGGGAAAAATAAGAAAAATCATTCCAAATTGTCGTCTGCTGAAGATTTTACCCAGAATGCTAAGCGTTAGATGCGTCTCATTTCACGTCCGCGTCTACCTTAACCCATTTTAGACTGAATAACCCCCCCTACACTATATATTGGAATAGTCCAATTTCAATTGTATGTATGTCATGCTAAATGATTAATATAATTCTAGACAAAAATGGCTGAAGTTTTTGCAAACAGTGGAGATCCTGATCAGACGCCGCAGAATGCGGCGTCTGATCTGGATCTGCCCTGGTTGCCAATTACCCTTTTTTATGGGATGGTGGCGGGCGGGGTGGGTATACAGACTAAAATGGGCGAAGTATTCGGACTCCTTGTCTCTATACCATACTTGTCCTAAAGTTTAAACAAGTCCATATTATTACCAGTGTGATGTGTCTAAAATTGCTTGACGAGTGGCAGACAATGTAATACCCTCGTAAAACGCCGCATTCTGTGGCGTCTGATCTTGTTCTGCACCATTTAGACAAATATGTCTGTTCGAATACTTAGGCAAATGAAATAATAACTTAAACCATTTCAGTCCTGTAGACCAAACCAGATACATGTGCAAACAGTGTAGGTCCTCATTACGAAAACATGCCTATTCAAATATATTGAGAATTTTACCACCAAAATATGAAAATTTTCAGATGAAAAATTCTGATATTTTTCTTATTTCTGCTCAAAACATAGATTGTGGGTACTCGTTAGAACCGCCTCGATGTATAAAAATAATGTATACCCCTGTAAACCCAAGGTTTACTATATAAAAGTGGGGTTTATGGGGGTCAAAATTATATAGGCGTGTTTTTGGGATGATCCAGAAAAAATAGTCATTTTCACACTATAAAGAAAAACAAACGAATATGCCAGACTCGTGTAGATTTTATGCGACAGACCGCTTGCTCAACAGTTAACCTATTTAAGCTATTCAAGGGTATCGGTTTTGAATCCCTCTTTTACTGCGCGACGGTGCTATGGACCACAGACTCAGTGGCACAATCTTAAACCTTTTCCAGGCGGTTTGCACTTGGCCCCGAGATTATAAATCTTTGTTCATGCTCAACTTAGCTGGGCATGAAATTTCACTGCTAATAAAAATGAAAATGTAAACAATAGTTGACATTTTCATATTTACATCACGAAAACATACTTTTATAATTTTGATCCCCTTAAACCCCACTTTTATAAAATAAAACAAGGGTTTACAGGAATATACATTATTTGTCTTATTTCTGCTCAAACACATAGATTGTGGTTACTCGTTAGAACCGTCTCGGCGAGGCGGTTCTAACGAGTACCCGCAAAATATGAAAAATATCAGAATGTTATCTAAAAACGTTCAGTTTTTGGTGGTGAAATTTTCAATATATTTGAATAGGCGTGTTTTCGTAATGATTAGCAGGAAACATTTTATGCTCAGTTATGTTTAGCAAGAAAGACTGCACACTTGTTAGTGAGTCGAGCATGAAAAACGTATTCTAACCTCGGGGTCGATATTAATCGTCTGTGGTTGGACTCAACCATTGTGACTCCTGGTGAATCTCTTTTCTTTTGACTTTCGATTTATTTTCAAGTCCTCATCTTTGTTTCATCATAGTGCTGCGGTGTTAACCTATTTAAGCCTAGCGACCGATAAAAGGGACTTTGGCAAACAGTTTAGACCAGGATCAGACGCCGCAGAACGCGGCGTCTAATCAGGGTCTACACTGTGCATTTAATGCAAGAATGTTTAAAAAACATTGTACAAAAAAAACTAACCAGACACCCCTTTTATAGGAAACAGACCCGTTCAAAGACTTGAGGTAGAAGAGTTAAATGGGTTATTAATGTGTATGATTTATCTGTGTTGATCAATGGATGAGGTATGGAACCAGTATGCGCTCCAAACATTCATACGAGTCATTCATACACGCAGTGCTCGTCATGCCCTTAATCGCCGGCTTTAGCACCTCTCTCCAGTCGACTCTCGTTATTTCGAAGACCAACGGACATTCTGATATACTTCGAGATATCCGTACCTCGACATATCAGATACGCAGGATTCAGGAAAAAAAAATAAATCGCATAACCACATTTCACAAATGAACATGTAATTTGACTCTTAAAGTTAGTAATGCATTGAAAATACTGCGGAAAAGAGGAGACATTGCTCCTTAGGAGCATGAACCTTCACTGGGCCCACATGTCCGAGGGTACATTTTCTGACGTTAAAAATTCGGTTTTATCCAGTCATTTCCTGTAACATTCTGTATTATGCAACCCTGCTCACTCTTGCGGGCACACTTACTACAATGTCGATGCAACGTAATTGTGTTTATACAAAATGACTTTACATCGACATTCAGGCGACGTTGTATAAAAGTCGTGCCAGCTGCAACGCCTGTATTCGTAACATCGAATAAACAGTACTCAGAATTATTCAAAATGAGGCGACTGATCTCAGAACGACCAGACCAGAAAATATTAACCCTGGTTCTGCTAAACCCGGATATGCCCTGCCTTTGCAAACAGTGTAGATCCATTTATCATTAAGTATGTGAATTTGCATCAATAGTAATCTGTTTAGCTGTCAATTAGAAATGGGCTTGGCATCTTAATTTATTCAGCATAACAAGGGTTAACTTCACTGAAGCCTAAGTAATCCACACATCCATGAAGTCTGTGTGAGGTCATTCTTATTAGTTTTTGTTCCGTCGTTCTAAGCGTATACCCCAAACATCACTGACCTTGTGCCTCCCGCTGACGTGTGTTTATGTCTTATTATTTCAGATTGGTCGGACAGCTGTGTTTCATTTACAGTCACTGGATGCAGTCAATGATATTTTCTATCTGGTATGTAGTGGCATTTTTGTGGTCCATCATCTGCTTATATATGCAAGTGATTGATGATCGATTGAACATTGATCAACAAAACTGCTAGAAATATTAACAGTATTGTTCGACATAACATGGTTTTGGATATAATAGAACTAGAATCTTGTTGGCAAACTGTATAGAAAATATGTAAAAATGACCATGAATGGTCATTTTTCTATATAACCTATACGTTTTGAAGTGGCTATAACTACAGGTTTTGTAGTGAACACATCTTTTCTAGGGCTCCTTACCATGGTATAATTTAGTCAGTGTATATATCTTGCTGCTAAGAAATTATACTGTTTATCCGTATGGTTCGTCTCTGCAGCCTTATTTCCGTACATGTCAATGTATGCCAATCTACTCTGTACCCGTGAGGTTCCCAGCTAGCATTCTATATAAATCTATAGCGGGCCGTTATCGGCCCGTCAGCTACCCTGACGGGTCGATAACGGCCTGCTAAAGCTTTATATAGAATGCTTACTGGGTTACCTGTACGATCTGCGATGATGACATAGCCATCCTTTCCGATAATCCGAATAATGACCATGACAGTCCGTCCGTAATCAGTTTGTAAAAATCGCTACAACTTTTTAACGGCTTAGAATATTTTGATAATGTTTGGCATTCCAAAACATGTTGACACGACCTAATCAATGAAATTGTCAAATGCCAGATTTCTTTATAAATAGCCTCGCTGAGGCATATCCATCCGTAATCAGTTTGTAAAAATCGCTATAACTTTGATACCGCTTGGAATATATTGATAAGTTTTGGCATGCAGATACATATTGACAAGACGTAACCAATGAAATTGTCAAATGCCAGGTTTCTTCATATAAATAGTTATAAATAGCCTCGCCGAGGCAAAAATGTGAAAATATGACAGCGACTGTCATAACTCTCAAACCGTTGGGAATATTTTGGTAATATTTGACGGTATAATCATGCCAATGCGTTTTTGCGGGTCGTGCCACTGCACTTAAGTTGACTTTACATAGATGTGTTAAAGTAATGCCGTGCCAAATCATTACGACAGAAAATATAATAAATGAAAGCCACCTTTTCTCTACCACGGGTATCAAGTCCATTGATACATGGTCCGGACCATGCAAAAATGTATCTTCAGGCATATATGGACAGTGAAGGCCCAGTTCAGCCTGCGCAACCTGAAAATTTTCAGAAAAAAATTCTGATAATTTTCATATTTCTGCTTAAAACATAGATTGTGGGTACTCGTTAGAACCTCAACGTCACAAAACGTTCCTTCAAACAAGGGTGCCCAGATTCAGATCAGCAAGCACATTCGCAAAATCTAGTCAGAATCTTCAATGAGCGCATTTTAGGTAGCCAGTGATGCAAACTTTCTTCGTGCGGACAATGAAGACTGATAAGACTGCGCATATGCGCAGGCAGGTTGAAGACTTCGTTGGTCGCACATGTCAGAAGCTACATTTACTCATATTACGCTTCATTTTCATGGATAGTTTGATATATTTGGTACAGGTACTGTCGAATAACCTGGTGGTACACACCGGTTCCATGGATGGTAATGGCCAGAAGTCGGTGTATATATCTGTTCCTGTCACATCTCTGATGGAACCTTATGGACAGCTGATTGTCTATTATTTCACCGTGGACGGACAGTGGAATGCTGACTCAACCTACTTTTCAGTGAATGACGGATCGGCTATTTTCAAAAATAAGGTTAGGATGCATGTGTTTAATATACTTGATAATATTTCGCCATCTTTTAGAAGGAGACAACGTTCATGACTTTTGGTTTTCTTTATTGCATATCAAGCCTTTCTGAAGTGGTGTCTGCTCTAAAAGGAAAAAAATCTTGCCATCAAGAGGAACAACATCTTTCTTTTTAGATTAACCCCCTTTTCGGAAGTGTGGCAAAATGGTTTTGACAGAGTTGACTCCCCTTAAAGTGTGTCCATTCCACTCAGCCATAATATGAATCATTCATATGAATGCATAGCTCCAAATTACGCGTTTTGTTTCCATTACGAAAACTCGCCTATTCAAATATATAGAAAATTTCACATCCAAAAACTGAAAATTTTCAGATGAAAAACTCTGATATTTGTTCATATTTCTGCTTCAAACATAGATTGTGGGTATTCGTTAGAACCGCCTCGACGAGGCGGTTCTAACGAGTACCCACTATCTATGTTTTTGAGCAGAAATAAGAAAAATAATCTATACCCCTGTAAACCCTAGTTTTACTATATAAAAGTGGGGTTTAAGAAGGTCAAAATTATATAGGCGTGTTTTCGTGATGTCTCAATTTTTTCAGTCAACCATAAAGTGTCGATACGAGTTTGTCGCACCTGCGTTGGGCGCGCATGTTTCCGTTCGTTCGTTCGTTCTTTTGTAAGTCCGTGTACTTACGTCCGGGTGGGTGTCAACCCGAAATGAAGTCTTGAAAGAGTAAAACTTTACAGTTAGTTTCACTTCACTGATTGTTTTATCGCACTGAGCTGAATGACAACTCTCACTCTTCTGGTGCTAGTTTTGATAATTTAGTATGCAGGTGCTATATAAACGTCTTTATTCTTTTTTCTCCATGAAAATATATGTAGAAGCCCCTCGACGAGGCGCTTGTAAGGCGTACCCACAACATACTCCTATGCTTTTGTTGAGAAATAAAAAAAATATTTTCGAGGTACCCCTTCTAATCTGGAGCAATTTAAATTTTCATTTTATATTCCTGCACCTGTATTTTGTAGTAATATTTTGTACTAGCATGAAAAATGTGCCATGTTTTCTTTTACTTAAGAAGATATTGTGTTCCTCACTTTTAACCGGTACCCACTCTGATTTCAGTTTCTCCGTCCTATCGTGCCTTCGGTAATAACGTGTCACTTTTGTTTTGTTCGTTAGGTCGCAATAGGCTATGACAAGGCTAGCGTAGAGCCCGGAGACAATATAACACTTCAAATATCTACTGACCCACAGTCTATGGTGCACCTTCTTGCCGTTGATCAGAGTGTTCTTTTGATGGAAACAGGAAATGACATCACACAAGGAGATGTAAGTCATATTCACTTTTCACTATCTTTTCGCGTAGCATCCCAGATTCATTTAACTTTACCATTGTGTAAGCTAGAGCAGTAGATGTTGTTGACAGTGCAACTAGACTACCTCCACAATTTGAATGGCCTATTTATTCTTATTCTTTTCATTATGTCTTGATTTCCTTGCTACATCCGTTTATCTTTTCTTTTATTCCATTTTACTTACAAATATTCACCATTTAAAGATACCTATTAAGTCATATATTTCCTCTATATATCTTATATCCGTCAACATCACTGTTAAAACACAATTTCACTTGCAACCTTGGCCCATTGTTTCATTATCGTTAGCTTAACAAGCTCGTTAGTGGTCAAAATGTTAATTGTTCTAGAAAGTACAATATCAAAGTCACAGGTATTTTCGCTGAAAAAATTGTGAGTAGCTTTTAAAGCAAACGCTATCCACATTTTTCCAACAAAGATATTAGCGTATATGCCATATTTAAAGTTCAAAGTTTTAATGATACGTTAGCTAACGACATCGTTAGTTTTGAACAACTGATCCAGTGTTTTAATATTTGCAGCATTTTGTGCAATGAACATTGATCGAATCGTTGGCTCATGATCACGAATATACGATACGTGAAAATATTATGGGAGTTGAATTCATGAAAGCCGAATGCCTTTTTGTTGTTCAGATCCCTTTTGTATACTGTATGTATACCAATGTGTAACGTAATGTTTTGTCATTTTGTACATGTTATACAAATAACCATAGTTTAAAGCAATAAAGTTGCTAAAAATGAACCAAAGCAGTGTTGCTCAAAAACATAGTAAGCTTTAACTCATCCATATAAATAATACTTTTCACACTTGGATAATTTAGCAAACTGCTCTTTTGTGTGTGTAAACTAGGTTAAACTACACAGCGAATATACATGCTACTGTGTATATTGGATGTTTTAGGTCACCATAACTTAAACAGGCTCAAATGAGATGTCCAAATTACATTTCCTGCTTGTAAAAGGGATCTGAAGTAAATTAAAATCTAAGTTATGAGGCTTTTACTTTAAAGATAACAATATAAAAACAAGTAATACAAAATAAGATTTTTGAGCAAATACACTGCTTTTTAAAATCAATTGGAATAGCACGAACCGCTTCTGACGAATACCTAGTCGATACGTGTTTGTAGAGAAATGAAGCAATCCAATTTTGGTTCCCTAAATTGCCTCATCTCAAGTGATGGTTTACAAGACTTAGTATGGGTTTCACATAGATGTATTAACCCTTTCAGCTTGGTAGACCCAAAACGGATACCTATGCAAACAGTGTAGATCTAGATGAGAGGGCTCGTAATAAGCTATATCATCAGGATCTACCGTGTTTGCCATTGTTTTCTTTTGTTGTTGTTGTTGTTGTTTTTTGTTTGTTTTTTTTCTTATTTTTATTGACATTCCTGTTTACAAAATAGTGGATGTGTCCAAATTCAAAAATGGAAGAGTTCATGTCAAAAACACCCATGCAACAATTATTCTTCAAAATTCTACTACAGACATTCGCTAGATTCTAATGAAATAAAAAAAAAAGATATTGGTTTCTCAAAGACATAAAAGTAGGATATGACTGGGTCATAAGTCTTATTACCGACGCGAGTTATGACTAGAAATACTATTTATAATTAAGGACCCATACCTTCATTATTTAAGACTGCGAAAGAATTAGATTTTGTGATTTGCACAGCTAGATGTTTAACAAAAATTACCATGAAACATTTTAAGAACAAAATTACACAAGAGCCGATACTGGAAAATAAAAACTGTCCACTTTTTAAATATTGCCTTCAGGTATATAAAGAGACACTCATGAACTGCATTTCTTGCAAATTACTTCATTTTAGTTACGTGTTTATTTGTTTGTTAGTTTTATATCAAGCTGAAAATTTATACACTTCTCTTATCTATCTGTTATACTCTGCAGAATATTTCCCTTCTTGGGCCTCACCTGGAATCTGACCTGGATTCTTAGGTCGCAATACCTCTAGGTCTATGGCCCTTATCAGCAATAGTTTTAAATGATCAGTTCTAACAGACATATTTGTGTCTTTTACTCTATTAACCAAAACCTTTTACCTAATTTTACTTTCCCACATATGAAGCAATATATCCTAGATTTCCATAGCAATAATGTTTTGGTTTCAGCTGACAAATATTATTGTCTTTGTGTGACGTTTGCACAATGGTAATACCTTAAAAAAGGAACCTGGCAGTACTAAAACATACATGCAGACTTCCAAAGATGAGAAGTCTATAATTGACAATCATAGTATTTAGTCTGTCTGGTTTGCAGCTAATATTAAAGAGAGCCAGGACAAGCTTCCTACGTTGTATTGGTTATCGAAGTTCCATAAAAGGCCACAAAAAGTACACTTTATCGCAAAGTCTAGTTCATGCTGTATGAATTAACTCTTAAAATTGTTATCTTCTTGTCATACTGCTATTAAACAGCATGTAGTTAAATACCTTGAGACAGTATGTGAAAGATCGGTAAGAAGCTTTTTTGGTCTTTACAAAGTCGTGTAATTTTATATCAACTGAAATTTAAATATTTCCTTGCGTCTAGTGTGTCAACATACGAATACCCACAGTTGAAATAACTCTGCCGCATAAACTAGCCTGATTTATCTGTCGGGAATGAATCTGTTGAAGAGAAAATTCTCTTTCCCGTGCTTGTAGTGAGAAATAAACTTTTATTTTTTCACTTTTGAAGACCATAAACGTAATAGTAATAATTATATTTTGTGGTCTTATCAAAACGTTTGTGAAGCTTTTCGGTTTCTTCTTGCTAAAATCTTTATTCGGTTTGATATAAAATTAATCCAAGACATTGATAGTATATTTATGGGTGCAAATTGTGCACCCCGCCCCCACACACACCCCTAAATAATGTGTTGTTGCTTTGTTATGGAAGAGACTTAATGATGTCCTTTTCTCATGAGTATCAGGTCAATATTATTGAAGCATTCAATTCAATATCCCGATATTAATTTACTTATTAAATATTGATAATTGATATTCTGAACTAATGGTTGACACAATTTGTCCAAAAAAATCCACAATAAAAGAAATCTAATACCTCAATTAAATAAAGACCGTTTCGGGATTTAAATTTATCAATATCTATTGACATAAATCTGCACGAAACTTTATGACAAACGGGACGATTTAAATGTTGTAAAATTTCCATTTCTGGATGGCGCTGTTCCTCATGCTACATCCTATGATGTAGATATTTTCCAGTTAATTCGATTTTCTAGAGTATGTAGTTGTTAAATATAGAAATAAAAAAATAAAAGTTAAACTACATTTCCTAAACAAGGTTACCGCTATCATTAACTACGTAAAACTTTTCTAAGTTTTATCGGCGTCATTCTTAACTAATGTCAACATATAACGGTTTGAAAACGCTTCAGCAAGAAGGTCTGTCCGACAGTGAATTGCATGGCGACTTAGTCTATAAATTCAGCATGATTGTTGGCAAAACTATTTTGGAACAATTTAAACAGATTCACACTCGCTACAAAAAAGATAGGTAACAACATGTACATTCGGTGGCAAACGAGGCATGGTTGTTAATCCAGTCATTGTTGATAACATTGCTTCCTTCTTTAATTGCACGTCGGTTGGTCGGTCCTCAGACTAAATGAGAACCCCCTTCTCAATCTGCTTTAGATGGAAGGCGCCTGACTTTCAATATCTGTGGTTGGGCCCACGGTGGTCCTGTTTGCGGTTTTCTTGTGTTCTTGCTTCAGATCGGCATTTAGCCCTTCGCTTTGTTTTTTTACCACATAACGAAAACACGCCTATATAGTTTTGACCCCCTTAAACCCCATTTTTATATAGCAAAACTAGGGTTTATAGGGGTATACATTATTTTTCTTATTTCCGCTCAAAAACATGGATTGTGGGTACTCGTTAGATCCGCCTCGGCGAGGCGGTTCTAACGAGTACCCACAATCTATGTTTTGAGCAGAAATGTGAAAAATATCAGAATTTTTATCTGAAAACTTTCTGTTTTTTGGTGGTAAAATTTTCAATATATTTGAATAGGCTTGTTTTCATAATGTATGTGGTTCACTGTGATGTAAAACACATGAGGTAGAAGACACCGAACATGTGTTTGGAAGTTGGAGCTGCATCAGAATTAAGGGGTGAGATTTCGCGCGAATAAATCTGGTTCAAGCTCACTACCCTACAAGTAGGTTTCTCATCACAAAAACATGCCCATATAACGTTGACCCCTTTAAACCCCACTTTTATATTGTAAAACTGAGATTTACAGGGATATATATTATTTTTCTTATTTCTGCTCAGAAAAAATAGATTGTGGGTACTCGTTAGAACCACCTTGCCGAGGCGGTTCTAATGAGTACCCACAATCTATATTTTGAGCAGAAATTTGAAAAAATATCAGAGTTTTTTTATCTGATTTTTTTTCAGCTTTTGGAGGTGAAATTTTCTATATATTTGAATAGGCGTGTTTTCGTAATGACACTGTTCCAAGCCGATTCCTCTGTTGTACTTCTTTGTGCATTGGTGGTTTCAAATGTGGCGCTTGTTTTGTAAATATTCGTTCCTCATTTCTTTCTCATTTGGTACCACAGAAAGGTTGTGCTTCGTGATTTAAACATTTTCTGGGCATCTCCACATTTTACGCTAATAAAACAATAGAATCATTAGACATTACATTACGAAAACACGCCTATTCTAATATATAGGAAATTTCACCTCCAAAAACTGAATTTTTTAGATAAAAAAACTGATATTTTTTCATATTTCTGCTCAAAACATAGATTGTGGGTACTCGTTAGAACCGCCTCGCCGAGGCGGTTCTAACGAGTACCCACAATCTATGTTTAGATCAGAAATAAGAAAAATAATGTATACCCCTGTAAACCCCAGTTTTACTATATAAAAGTGGGGTTTAAAGGGGTAAAAATTATATAGGTATGTTTTCGTGATGAATAGGCCCGTTATATGTATTGGTAAGACATGGCATCAACTTTAAACCTTGCCAGAATGAATGAATTAAGATGCCACGCCCACTTTAAATCATTCAATCAGATAACTTGATCCAAATTTTTTATATAAATATACATATTGTATGGAAAACAGTGCAGATCCAGATCATTTGGCTTCTGAGAAGCTGTGTGTATCTGCTTTCGGTATGGTCTTCATTTTATTTTTTTTTTAGTTTTTCCACATTTTAACTAGTCAGTGTTTTTGTGCATTAATACTATCAGTTGTTTGTAGACTCAAAAAAAAAAAAAAAGAAAGAAAAAAAAAATCACTATTTAAAATTCAATTCCTGCACAAATGCATGACACAAATTTTAGAATGACAGCATTGTCCTAAGACGCTATCTAAAGCAACGTCATGCAGCGGTAATATTTGAAGGCGTCCGGTGTAATATCACGTATTCAGTGATATCCGCACGTTTGTTTGCTCCTCGAATATTATCGTACATTTTTAAACATTAAACATTTGTAGCTATATCATAAAATGCTTTATCACTTAACCTACTATATGAGAAATTATTAAGTTTTTTTTGACTTACTAACGCATTTTCACCTGTGACAAAAGCCAACTAAATTGAACCGGTTCTCAAAATACTATTACCCGGGCTCATAATTTAGAATATCTCCCGGTCATGTAAATTGCCTAGCAACTTCACCTGTGGCAAAAGCTAGCCAGATTGAACCTGTTATCAGAGAACTATCACACGGGCTATGTTACGATATCTACTGCCCATGTGATCAAATAGTTACTAGTATTTATTGGTCATAGTTTCTTTGGCCTCAGGCGATAGCTAATCAGGTGGTCCACAGCACTTGGGGCTGATAGTTTTGACTGTCGCCCAGAAAGGTATGAAATAGTTGTTTAATATTACACTATAAAGTCCACAAGATAATTCAGCGAAATGACGCGCAACGAAAAAAATAAATAAATAAAAACACCTATCCCTTGTATGAATTACGAAAATCAGATCAGAGAGATCAGTCTCTTCTCTCATCAGTATATTCTACAATATCATCAGAAAGTGGGCTAAACAAAGACCTGAAAAGACTGTTGAAAAGCGCAGGCTTCTCTGTGCCTTCTTTCTTCGGTTATGATATATATCGCTATTTCATTGTATGCAATACTTAAGTTGACTCGATACACCAGGGCCCGGTTGTTTAAAACTAACGATGTCGTTAGTTAACCTACTATATGAGAAATTAACACTTTAATCATTAAATATGTGCTAATATTTTTTGCTGAAAAAATGTGAGTAGCTTTTGCATTTGCAAAAGCTATTCACATTTTTTCAGCAGAACTACCTGTGAATTAGATATTGTACTCACTAGAACGGTTAACATTTTGACCACTAACGAGCTCGTTAAGCTAACGACGCTTTGAACAAATGGGCCTCTGAAAAGGCGTCCACTCAAGTAGGAAAGACTTGGCTTCTAAGGAGCTAATCCTTTTTATTACGAAAACATGCCTATTCAAATATATAGAAAATTTCACCTCCAAAAACTGAAAATTTTCAGATTAAAAAACTGTGGTATTTTTCATATTTCTGCTCAAAACATGGATTGTGAGAACTCGTTAGAACCGCCTCGGCGAGGCGGTTCTAGCGAGTACCCACAACCTATGTTTTTGAGCAGAAATATGAAAAATAATATATACCCCTGTAAAAATAATATATACCCCTGTAAAATAATATATACCCCTGTAAACCCCAGTTTTACTATGTAAAAGTGGGGTTCGAGGAGGTCAAAATTATATAGATATGTTTTCGTGGTGCTTTTAGGTGGACGCATTTTCAGAAGGGAGGCAAAAACAGATTTGAAACAAAGAAAAGCCTCCACTTAAACACTTACTTTTTTAATACAGTCGACTCTCCTTATCTCGAATTCCAAGGGACGCTCTGAAATACTTCGAGATATCCGTACCTCGACATATCAGATTTGCAGAGTTCAGGAAAAAATAATTCGATTAACCACATTTAATTAATAAATATGATATATATCCACAATATTTTGTTACCTGTTGTTAGATTTTCATGTTTATACAGGGACCAGATTTTCACTTCGAGATAAGCGGTTATTCGAGATAAGCGAGTTCGAGATAGCGAGAGTCAACTGTATTTACAACTCTCTGGACAAATGCATCAGACGACATATTGATGACATCATTTTCTTCTTTTTTTTTTTTTTCAGCATACAGGATTTGACAAAATATTTCAAAATGTCGTCTGCTGAAAATTTTACCTAGTGTGCAAAGCGTCCAATACTAGCTTTTTTATTGTTTCAGGTGGTATCACAATTAAAATCAGCTTCTCCACCATCCCAGTACAGCAGTTATATTCACGACCCAAAACAAGTCATGCAGGTGAGTTATAAAGCTTTCTGTAGTATATGTACAACCCGAACTGTCAGCACACACAATTATGATAAACCCGAAATGGCTCGAACTACCCTGGTCTAGAATAAATTTCCATTTGAGGCATTAAGGAGGATGACTGTATCTGTGAATGAGTTTTTTAGATAACATTATTGAGGGCATATAATGTCAGAATATGTTTTTACTTAATTTTATAGATATTATTATCAAAAGAACAGTATATATGTCTTGATATTTGATTTTAATCGATTCACATGAAATGTCAAGACCTATTTTTCCTGAAAAATAAACGAGAAATAGAATGGCGTCTGCTATAAATTTTGCTTGGTGTTTTAAGTGTTCATTTAGGAATATCAAAGTCTTTGTGTTTGTTATTCAGACAAGTGGTGTTCAGGTTTTAACAGATGTCAGAGGATTCTCATGGGCGCAACCATACTACAAGCGACACATAGATGACTGTCGTAAGTAAATAGTGTATTTGTAGAACTGCCGAATCTGTATTTTTGGTTGAGTTTAAACGGCTCAGTCAACACTATTATGTTCATGTCGAAACGGTCAGTTTACCCTACCACAATTTTCCTCAGCAGGCTTAGTCCTCTGAACTTTTTACCAGAACTTGAACAGATTCTTTAGCCAGAAACTGACAACCGTCCTTCTTACATCAGCGGAAGGGTGAGAATGACTGTAGAATATATTTCATGATCGATCGCCACGCAAGAATGTTACCGGCCCCGATGGGGATCGAACCCGCGACCTCCTGATCACTAATCGGACGCGCATCTGACTGAGGCACCGAGATTGGCTTAACCCTTGTCCTGCTGAACCCGGATGTACCCTGTCTTTGCAAACAGTGTAGATCCAGATCAGTTGGCTTCTGAAGAAGCCAGCTGATCTGGATCTACACTGTTTGCCATTAAGTATGTGAATTTATAGTAACAATCCAGATCAACTAATCTGATTGGCTGAAAATTAGAAATGGGTGTGGCATCTTAATTTATTCAGCAGGACAAGGGTTAATACTGTATCTACAACGTGTTCCGTTTATCATATTGACCGCATCAAGCGACAAGATGCCTTTGGACATGCCTGCACATCATCCTGCGCATGCGCAAGGTCTTATCTGGACTTTTGCTTCAGATAAAACGTATGATATTTTTCATATTTCTGCTGAAAACATAGATTGTGGATACTCGTAAGAAACACCTCGGCGAGGCGGTTTTAACGAGTACCCACAATCTATGTTTTTGAGCAGAAATAGGAAAAATAATGTATACCCCTGTAAACTCCACTTTTACTATATAAAATGGGGTTTAAGAGGGGTCAACATTATATAGGCATGTTTTCGTGATGCGGAGTTCCACAAGTCGGTGCAAATGGGTGGGACTGTATATGAAGCCCTGCAAATTAGTGTGCTGCCATATGAAGATTGTTAATGAAACCAAGACACTGATTTTCATTCTTTTATGTACAGTCGAACCTCGTTATCTCGAACTCGCTTATTTCGAATTACCGCTTATCTCGAAGCGAAAATCTGGTCCCTGTTTTAACATGAAACTATGACAACAGGTAACAAAATAATGTTAAAAAGACTCCTCTTTTCCACATTATTTTATATATATATTTCTAACTTCAGGAGTCAAATTACATATTCATTTGTTAAATGTGGTTGTTCAATTTATTGTTTTCCTCACTCTCTCAACTCTGATATGTCGAAGTACGGATATCTCGAAGTGTTTCAGTGAGTCCCTTGGAATTCGAGATAACGGGAGTCGACTGTATTTGCATTTTCGATAGATTTTGTTTGACATCGACGTTAGTGCGGCGTTGCTCAAACGTCATGTGCCCGCTGTTTGTTCATAATGACCTATATTTTTAAGTTTTCTTTCATTGTCTAACATTCCGTCTGTAGACGCATTAAAATGGCATAACTCTAAAACCACTGAATTAACGTTTGCGCATTTTTACTCAAGTCGGCTATTTTCTTTTGTTACCATGTCAATAGTAGGCTCTCAAATGAGCAAAACCTTCTGAAGATTGTAGACGAGGAACTTCGAAAACGTCGAGAATCTACCATTTTCGCTATATAGAACGATTACTTCGCATACGTTAAGCGTACATATAAAGTAAAGCCATGAATGATACATTCTTTCAAATGTCACTTGTCGGATATATTTTCCCCGACGGACAGATCCAGAGGGGGTTCCTGGGGTTCAGTCGAATCCGCTTTTGACTTTTTTGGCAATTTTTGATAAAGTTGCTAAATTTTAGATACCCTATGTAACTCAAATTTCGTACGCCTTACTCTGTTTCTCATACTTCTAAAATGTTAACAAGTCAGTTTCAACGTCTATTTTTTATGAGTGTTAGTGTAGACCATAATCAGAAATAAGAAATATATTTACCTGATACACCGTCTCATCTGTAAATAAGATATAGAACATGTTATTCTTGTTTTTCGAGTATTCTAATCAGCAAGCCTGGTGAGTAGCAACTTCATTTATACGTACATTTGAAACACTAGACCTAACTAGTCAACGCAGATCAGAAAGAATTTGTCTTTACGCACACATAGGAACAATCCAGAAAACATATCACTTCGAGCTGAAATGAGGGCTACTCCTAAAAGCTAAGCAATCAGCTCCTTCTTATCCAGGGATGTGATCACAATATAAGGATCAAACATGTTTTTTTTTTTTTCATGCATTAACATTCGCCTGGTCCGGTGGGAGGTGTTGAAAACCGAGGCATTCGGCCTTCGGCCTCGGTTTTCAACACCTCCGCGGGACCTGGCGAATGTTAATGCATTGAAAAACCATGTTTGATCGCTATTATTGCATTAAAACTGAAAACATTTACTACATTTCGCGTTATTTCTTGCACAATTTTGTTTTGCCTTTTCACAGATGTCTTGCGAACGTACACATCTCCTAACGACAGCAAATCTGTAGCCCCGGTACGATCATACTGAAAGTTGCGTAGCCGTGCATTAACAGCGCGTGAATTGCCTTGTTAACAAACGTCAAAAGATTGCCTTTGGAAACAAAAAACATTCTACAGATAAGAAAATGGGAGTCTCGGTTTTATTGAGACTTCATTAGCAGTAATGACGTTTGCAACACTGCTTACACCCTCTAGCGTATACATGAGCAGAACTCCATTTTGAAAGATTCCACAATGGGTCCAATGATCCCAAAGGAACTGAAATATAATCTGCACTATGGTAAAGTACGGGGAGACGTTCTACCGCCGCCACACGGCACTAATACCAACTGCAGTGTAGCAAAACAAACGTAAAAAAGATTGCCTTTGGAAACAAAGAACACACTACAGATAAGAAAATGGGAGTCTCGATTTTATAGAGACTCTTCATAAGCAGTAATGACGTTTGCAACACTGCTTACGCCCTCTAGCGTATTCATGAGCAGAACTCCATTTTCAAAGATTCCACAATAAACTCAATGATCCAAAAGGAAATGAAATATAATCTGCACTATGGTAAAGTACGGGGAGACATTCTACCGCCGCCACACGGCACTAATACCAGCTGCAGTGTAGTAAAACAAACGTCAAAAAGATTGCCTTTGGAAACAAAGAACACACTACAGATAAGAACATGGGAGTCTCGGTTTTATTGAGACTCTTCATAAGCAGTAATGAAGTTTGCAACACTGCTTACGCCCTCTAGCGTATACATGAGCAGAACTCCATTTTCAAAGATTCCACAATGGGCCTAAGGATCCACAAAGATTAAAAAAAATCCACAATAGGCCTAATGCACTGCTTTTCGCCGGTTTATGCACGGCTGTTAATAACGTGCGGCACTGCTTTTATGCAATAATGCTAGTCATGACCCACTAAGCTAAACAAAAAAAACAACAAACAGAACAAAACAGGACAATAACCGCAGCGAGCAGCCACGATGCCGGGCCCTACGAAGAATAAAAGAATCACCGCCTTAGAATGATCTTAGTAGTAAAATCAGCAGGGGTTTAAATCGATTTTACTGACGTCAAGTGTTCACCCTAGGTTTAAACAGTATAAAACAAAAAAAGAAAAATTGTTCGGCACACACAGCCCTAATGAAACATCATTGAAAAACATGTAAATCATATTAAATCACTTTGATGATACAAGGATGATGAGTCCTAAAACACCTCAGATATTGACAGCCAGACAGTAAATGACTAGTTGAACCACGAAGAACCCGAAAAAAAAACCATTACATCGCGCATCATTACTTTTCTGGGCCCAGTTGTTCAAAGCTAACGACATCGTTAGTTAACGATTCGTTAAAATTTAGATCGAGTGATACGCAAGTATGCTGAAATTTTTTGCTGAAAAAATGTGAGTAGCTTTTGCGCAAAACTACTCACATTTTTCAGCAAAGAAAATCAGAATATTGTGTATAGAATCCGCTAAAACAGTTAACGAAATGACTCTTAACGAGCTCGTTAACGACGCTTTGAACAACTGGGCCCCGAATTTAGGTTGGCATAATATAGACAGAGCGTCTGAAACCCGACCAACTATCGTGAAATTAAAGAAGAAAGTATAACTATCAACCATAATTGGGTCAGCCCTTTCAGGCTTGCAGACCAAACTTGATACCAGTGCAAACAGTCTAGCTCCTGATGAGACGGTATCATAGAGATATACAATGTTTGTCATTCTGTTTTTGTCCCCGATGTTAGTAGAAGGCGACTATTAATATGGGCCCGAGGTTCTGTCCGTCGTAGACATAGTGATTGGTAGCTCCCTTTACAGTTTTATACCGAGTTTTTTTGTTTGTTTTTTTTTTGTTTTTTTTTTTGATACTTTGCAGGTGTTTTGTAATATTTGTGCATGTGGTTTTGGGAATATCCTCCCATTATTTTTATATATGTTTTTCCACTTTTTCGACCTCATTTTTTCCATGTCCGATTACTATTAGAATAGATACTTTGTGGGCGCAACTCCTCCTAGAGTTTTCCACCGATAATTTTGAAACTATGCACATTTGTTTTACTTGTCTAAGGATGTGCGTGTGGTTTTGTGGTAATCCTCCTGTTATTTTTCATTATTTATTTACTTTTTCGACTTAGTTTTTGTTCCTATTCCGATTAGTATTAGAATAGATATCTTGTGGGCGCAACTCCTCCTAGATCATTTGGAAACTGTGCATACTTGTTCTACATCGTCTGAAGATATGCGTATGGTTTGGTCATCATCCTGTCACTATCCAACTTTTTTTGCACTTTTTCAACTCAGTTTATAAGGTTTGACTCGCACGATGATGGTGATACCTTGTGGGCGCAACTCCTCCTAGAGTTTTAAACCGATCATTTTGGAACAAAGCATACTTGTTCTACATGGTCTGAAAATGTGCGTGTGGTTTTAGGGTTATCCTCCTGGATTTTTTTATCAACATATTCTTCTTTTACAACTTACTCTTTTCAAATCTGACATGGTTTTCCCCGACCCCATTTTGGCAGTTTTTACCCCCAAAACTTTGTTCAGGACTCTACAAAGCAAGAAGAAAGGGTCCTGAGTGATGCATACATAGTTAAAATCCAAAATTGATTTTATTTATCTATGGCCTGGCTTTGTATTTTAATCTATTTGCGGTCTAAAGGCCAGGGCCCAGTTGTTCAAAGCTAACGATGTCGTTAGTTAACGATTCGTTAAAATTTTAATCGAGTGATACACAAATATGCTAAAATTTTTTGCTGAAAAAATGTGAGTAGCTTTTGCATTACAAAAGCTACTCACATTTTTTCAGCAAAAACTATCAGAATATTGTGTATTGAATCCGCTAGAACAGTTAACGAAATGACCCTTAACGAGTTCGTTAAGCTAACGATGCTTTGAACAATCGGGCCCTGGATTTCATATTTAAGCAAAAGTTAACATACGAGCGTATAAAGCAAAAAGCAAATTGTAGCAGACAACATTCTAAAATTGATTTTATTTCTCAAAGAAAAAGATTTGACATTTCATGTGAATCGTCTGCATAGCAGACAATTCACATTAAAATATCAAGCCTTATTTCTCTAAAAAATGTACTTCAGTGTGTCGTCTGCTGCTATTGCGATTAGTGCTTTAAGAGCCATCTTTAAAACAATAAACCCTAAATCTTATTGAAGGACCCCTAAAGTCCATATACGGGAGTCCCGAGACCCTCATATCAAAACCTCGAGGAAAAACCCTTATAAGTGTATGAATAGACACGTGTGGGCGCAATGCTCACTGATCATTTTGAAAATATGCATACTTATTCTACACGGTCTGAAGATGTGCGTGTGGTTTGGGGGTCATTCTGTCATTATTGGTTCCAACTGTTGCCACTTTTTTGACAACTGTTTTTAAGTATGACATGATGTTGTGGGTAGCTTGTGGGTGCAACTCCTCTAACAGTTTTATACCAAGCTTTTTTGGAATTTTTCATGTGTTTTAACTTAGTCTTGAAGTATGCATGCCGTTTGGTGTAATCCTCAAGTTATCTTTTGTCAACTTTTTCTGCTTTTTTTCCACTTACTATTTTGCCAGGCCTCAGAGGTGTATGTTGTTTGATTTTAATCCAATTCTTTTCAGCAAACGGATCGAATTTAAAACTCATAACCCTTTACTAACAAAGCCATGACGTCGAGGAACTCTTGCCCGCAATGGATTTTATTGATTTAAGACCAAAACCCTTATTTGCGTCAATGGGCATGTCCAAAATTCAATGATGGAAGAGTCCATTTCAGAAACTCAGGGGTGAAAGAGTTGTAAATTATGCATATTAAACTCTGTCGCATTCTGATTTGTGAATGTGTTAAGAATATTTAGCAGTAATCAAATAGCCCGACCCTACCCGACCCGCCCCGCCTCAACCCATGCCCCACACCCACTGACCTCTGGATATTCATGTTGTAGATAAGTGCAATATAGGAAATTATTAAACAATCACATTTGTTAGTTATTTTTCTTTGATATGGTTTCTAGCGCCAGGATATTATAGACCTTCTACGTATATGCCTTCTACTGCTTACATGTTCACGACTACAGCTCTGCCATTTTTGCTGCCTGGTCAAACTCCTACTGCTCAGCCTGGCTTGGTTGCTGGCATGGTTCCTTCAGCAGTGCCAGGCCAGCTACAACAAGTTAAAAGGACTCGCAACTTCTTTCCTGAAACCTGGATATGGGATAGTGTAATTTCAGGGTAAGGTTATGTAGTGAGCACTTCATAACTGTGGAATATTGTTAGGTGGAGAACGCTATAAACGTCAGCATGGTCAACTTTTCAAAGCAGAAATGAACTAACTGCAGTATATAAATCTGGCTAAAGGTTCAAATTAAGGCATGTTTTCTTCATGAAATTATGACAGGTGTTTTTAGGGTGCTTGATACACTCCGTAGGCCGGCCTCGGTGGCTCAGTCGGATGCGCGTCCGACCGGTGATCAAGAGGTCGCAGGTTCTCTCCTCGCCGTGTCCGTAAACATTCTTTCACGGAGAGTGACTATGATATTTTTTCTATGGTCATTCTCTCCCTTCCGGTCACACTACCCCTTCCGCTGATTTAAGAAGGACAGTTGTCGCTTTCTTGCGAAATAATGTGCAAAAATACTGGTTAACTGTTTACAGGACTTAGCCTGTACAGAAAAAGTGTGATTAGGTTAATTGACCTGCTCGACATGACCTAAAGGGTTGACTGGGCTGTAAAAGCTCAACTCAAGCAGTCAATACACTTGGTAGCTTTTCGTCTGATTTTTACAAGGAAGACATGTTTGTGACTTCTGTTTGCTTTTTCTGCACACCGAGTTCCTTCTGAAACAGAGTCTACTCTAAAAGAAAAACAAAATCGCTCTTAGGGGGATCTGAATCTTGAAGGCACATTTTCGCTTGACGCGGACAATTTTATCTTCACGCTTTTCCAGCTGTCCCGTTAGAGGAACGGGTACATCCGTATGAAAGAAGACAACGTCATCAAAGTGATTTGACTCCATTCCGAAAAGGAATTTTAACAAAATCCCCTTGGATTGGACTGCATGAAAACAATACGAAAATTTCATAAATTGTCTCCCTTGTACAAAAATGCGGAAAAATCATAAAGTTAGCAACAAAAAAGTATCATCTGAATTAGTCAAGAAAATGGTATACGTTAAGCGGAAGGGCAAATTTGTAGCGGAGAACCTCCAAAAATTGATTTTATGTTTTCATTTAAAATAAGACGACACTTCATGTGAATCGTCTGCTAAGCTAATCAGACGAACTACATGAACTGTTAAGTCTTATTATCTCAGAAAAGTAATCAAAAGTAACAAATGTGTCGTTTGCAGTATCTTTTTTTGGCGCTTCAAACCTTATGATAAATATTGCATATAAAGTATATTCCATAATTCATTTGCTTATTCCATGGTGGTCTGGCGTTGTCTTACTGTTTACAGATGGCTTCCATTATCGCAAACATTGATAACTCATGCTACTGCATAAGTCGAATAAATGGCCGATATTGGTTTAGCTTGCCGTATGCTCCTTAAATTTGAGCTCCCATCTTTTATTTAAAAGTATTGTTATCTAAAACCAAGCATAATTGCTCTTTTGGTTCATGAGTTAGAGACAAGTCATTTTGTTACCGTCAAATGATGTCAGCTCCTACGCCTAGTGTTACGTCGCTATAGGTTATACTTTCCTTCTTCGGTAACCCAACTTATACGTTTCTCTTTGCCACGTACAGTAAAATAATAGCGAAAATGTCTGTAAGTGCCGCAAACTTAGAGCATGGCCTACAAGCGAGACAACTTTTGTGACTTCCTGTTTATTTTTCTGCACACAAAGTACCTTCTATAAAAAGGTTTCTGACCATTTTTCTGACGAAAGAAAACAGTATTTTATCAAAGTAAGATTTACCTCTCCTTGAAC
Organism: Anodontia alba; assembly: GCA_964016985.1. NCBI lineage: Eukaryota > Metazoa > Mollusca > Bivalvia > Lucinida > Lucinidae > Anodontia > Anodontia alba. The sequence goes on along the minus strand of OZ024826.1, from coordinate 34,359,209 downwards.
GTGTTCCGCCCACCCCGCCCCCTTAAGTGATAATATAAAAGGTACATTGCGGTAATGCTTAAAGAAAGCTGTGGAAAGCATTTTTGAGACGTCCCTATCTTTGGTTCATAAGCCTTTTAAGAGAATATACTTTTAAGTGCTACGACGTTGATCTCAGACGCCATCACATTATTTTAGGGGAATGGATACGCAAAATGAAAAGTAAACAAACAACAAGAAACAAAAAAACACGAAAAACATAGCAAGCTAAAGTCTCTCTTCCTGATTTTGCGACAGCTCGCTGCGGGGCGGATTTCATGTTTTCTAGAAATGTTTGCTGTCTGTTGTGTTTGGTTAGTCATTACGAAAATAAAAGCCTCCCAGTCAGCATTCTACGTAAATCTATATCGGGCCGTCATCGGCCCGTCAGGGTAGCTGACGGGCCGATGACGGCCCGATGTAGATTTACGTAGAATGCTTGCTGGGCTATTCAAATATATAGAACATATCACCTCCAAAAACTGAAAATGTTTAGATAAAAAACTCTAAAGATATTTTCATATTTCTGTTAAAAACATAGATTGTGAGTACTCGTTAAAACAGCCTTGAAGAGGTGGTTCTAATGAGTACCCACAATCTATATTTTTAGCAGAAACAAGAAAAATAATGTGTACCCCTTTAAACCCAAATTTTGCTATATAAAACTGGGGTTTAAGGGGGATAAAACTATATAGGCATGTTTGGTGGGTCGTGTCTGGCGCTGTGATCAGCCAAGCCAAACAAAGAACGAGCAGCACAAGAACCACTGCTTCAGAACGGTCATTAGTTACAAGAAGTATATTAAAAAAAAAGATAACTGCCGAAGGTTAAAAAGGCTTAGTGTATATTCATCACGAAATAATACCTGTATAATTTTGACCCCCTTAAACCCCACTTTTATAAGGTAAAACTGGGGTTTACAGGGGTATACATTATTTTTTTTATTTCTGCTCAAAAGCATAGATTGTGGGTACTTGTTAGAACTGGCGAGGCAGTTCTAATGAGTACCCACAATATATGATTTGAGCAGAAATGTGAAAAATTTCAGAACTTTTATCTGAAAACTTTCAGTTTTGGGTGGTGATATTTTCAATATATTTGAATAGGCGTGTTTTCGTAATGTAAAGTAATCTGATTGGCTGAAAATTAGAAGTGGGTGTGGCATCTTAATTTATTCTGCAAGGCAAGGGTTTATCTATTATTTATAATGCGTACCGTTTTTACTCAGTATTAGGACACCTTAACTGTATACAATATTTCCTGAATCGAAAGAGACCATTCTTCTGCCTGTCGATAAGTCTAACAAATTGCTAGACGAATAGAATAGCAAACAGTTCTTGGCCGTCTGATTAGGGTCTTCACTGACTGCATAGGCATGTACGTCCCGATACTAAGGATTATTATGGTAATGTTTCTAAATCAATAAATACATTGACTCACGCGACGTTACATGACGTTAGAACGTCAACGATGCTGTTCCGTTGCAAACAGGAAAATTGTTTGCAATTGTTTTGCAACCAATTTTTGTCGTCTAATAATGGATGAAAAATAATATAAGTGTAAGTAATAAAGGTAATTTATTTAAAGTTCATTGAAGTATGAACAATTTAAGGTCACGAGCAAAAGGGGTTCATGTAAACTTTGCTCGCGACTCAGTGTTGTTCATACTTCAGTGAACGTTAAAAAATTACTTGCATTTCTCTAGTAGAAACCTTAGAAACGTAGCGTGACGTGCAGTAATCGTTCTTGTTTTGGTTCGTGACATTATAAGCCTTCCCGACACTTCGGATGGTGTCGTTTCTAATCAGCGATTGGTAATACGTATAATGACGATTAACATTGAGACATCTCTATAGAAGCTTTGCAGTATAACAACATCGTCATTTGGATTCTAGACAGGGACACGGCACCATATTCCCTGCATGAGAAATGTATTAACCCATTTACGTAGAGCGGACTCTTCTACCAAATCTCTCTGGACCGGTATGGTTCTAGCAGATGGGTGTTTGATTAGTTTTTATTTTTTCTAAAAGAAATTCTTGTGTTTAATGCAAACAGTGTAAATCTAATCGCGAAGTCGGCTATGGGTCTGCACCGTTTGCTAATTACCTTTTGGGGTTTTCAAGACCAAAATGGGTTAATACTTCCCAGGCAAACAAATCAATCCCTGTACATACTTTAAGCACCAACCCTGAAAAAATTAGTTTACCCAACACGGAGCCCCCACCCCCAACCCAATCATTTTATTCACTGTAACTGATGGGGAAATATGCTGATAATGCTGATAATGGATAGGACTGTGCATGAAAGATAAAAAAAAGGGTGCATTTATGGGTGTAAAGTCAATAATTTTGAATAAAATCCCAAATTTTAAATACGCTTTTCGAAATTTAATTTTGTCTATGCATTTATGTTTTACTGGTCAGTATGTTTTTTTGTTTTTTTTTTTTATAAATTGCTGTCTCAGTCAGAAAGCACTATAGGCAGTTTTAGCTTTAGTGATAAATTTGAAAAAAAAAAACAAAAAAACTGCTAATAATTTTTTTATTAATATTGATCTTAAAATTCTAGTGTTAATTTCAATGGAACTATATTTTTACAAAACAAAATAATTTAAATATTTTTTCTAGTATCAAGATGTGAATGCCGGAACACAAAGTTTGGTAAACAATGGTAATTTTAATAATACAATCTGTAGTTTTGCAATTATTATTTTAAAAACAAACAAAATCGCTGCCTGCTGCTAAATGTTTAAGAATGTTAACTGTTCCTTGGGTAACCCCAGATGTGTTAAAATGAATGCTATAAACATTTCTTTCTTTTTTTTCATTTGTTTTAAATATTGTTTTTTTGTTTGTTTGTTTTTCTTTTTTTTATATTTTTATTAAATAGTCCTTTATCGTTTTATTTCCATCTTTTTTTCATTTGTTAACCGACAGTACACTTATACATAACAAATCCATCTATATGATGCTTACTTAGGAAAAATAATAGTCAGATGACTATAAAGCAAACGTGCAGTTAGATTGATTGTTCAAAAGGACACATAATGTGGTTGTCATAGCAACCAAAGGGTGCTTTAGATGCAAAATACCTATACTTAATAGCTTCAGACATATCTCCAAAGCCACTTAAGGTAGCTTCATAAATCTCTAGACAAAAACAGAAAACCGCAAACTGATCAAGGAATATTATTTGATTTGCTGGTAAAATAAATATTTCGGTTGCCATGCCAGCAGAAAGGTAAAACCAGTACATACATCACGAAAACATACCTATATCATTTTGACCCCATTAAACCCCACTTTTATATAGTAAAAATGGGATTACAGGGGTATACATTATTTTTCTTATTTCTGCTCAAAAACATAGATTGTGGGTAATTGCCAAGACGGTTCTAACGAGTACCCACAATCTATGTTTTGAGCAGATATATGAAAAATATCAGAATTTTTATCTGAAAACTTTCAGTTATTGGTGGTGAAATTTTCAGTAAGTTTGAATAGGTGTGTTTTCGAAATGTTTATTGGCTCGGGATGGATGTGTTGATTGATTGTGGCTTTCCTGGGTGTCTTTGGTTCTATATTTAACCTATAGATTGTGAAGCGGGAACTGGTCATGCAATGAACTGATCAAATCTTAATATCAGTATTCAGCAGCAGTCTTGTATGTACCTTCTTTATCTTGGAATTCAGGAGATATACATCCTCAAAATCATGAAACATGTCAAACAAAGGTTTTGAACAATATGGTTCTTAAATCTTTAAATTTAATCGCAATCATTTTAGAATGCTTACGCCGACGTAAATGCCACCGACACCAAAGACATTGCCTATGTTGATGCTAATGCAACAGTTCCTCTTATGCTTTTGTACATATGAGTTTAAAGATAGAGTTTTGAATGGAAAGACAATATTTCTAAAATTGTAAGTGCTTGACGGTATCTATCTTGATACGTGCATGTATATACGAGTAATAGGCAAAAAAATGGTTAACTAGTATCATATGAAATTGTAATTTTTTATTAAATTTTGAGATTTTTTGTTAAAAAAAAAAAAACGTTCTAAAGTACTCGTTCGTCTATTATTATCAAGTTAGATTGTAATTTTTAGAGCCTTTATAGATAAAAATTATTAAATTCTAGTTTTGTGGAAATATTACAGAAAATACTCATTTCATCATTAAAAATGACAATTTTCGACCCAAAATATAAATCGAATATTGACTTCAAAGCCCAAGAAAAGAATAAAAATTCACTGTGAACGAAAATATTCACACTATGAAAACGCTTGTTAGTTTAAAAACATAGTTGCAAAACTTGGTGATTTTTGTTTTCTCCCTCAAAAAAAAAGAAAAAAAAACTATACTTATTTTACATCTGATTATCACAGACATTTTTATCATGATACATGTTGACCTGTTTACTTTAAATCTCTTCTGAAAGTCAACATAAGATAGGCATAATATTTTTAAAAACATTACTTCAGAAATTCGGGATTTGTTTTATTACATTATTAATAATTTACCCAAAAATGACTACTTTAACACCTTTTTTCTTTCGTGCACAGTCTGGTTTCAACATCAGAATATGTTTTCTCCTTTGATTGCATCTAACATATTAAGGTGGAGGGGACCTCCGTGTAGGGCAGTCCCCCTTTTCTTGAGCGAAGGTGATATTGCAGTAAGGCGAGGATTTTCCCTAATTGGCACAGGGTTTGAAGACAAGATTTCAAAAATTACAATATTTAGCTTTTTTATTACATACTCCGGTAGCCCGATGTTTGAATCATAGTACGTTCGTAGGAAGGAAAATTTAAGCTTAGTTTAAAATTTATGCTACTGGCTTACTTTTACTAGGAGGTTATTTAGTCCTATTTATCCCCCCAACCCCCAAAACAAAAAACAAAAGAAAAACAAGCTCCTAAATTAATACTATGTTCAAAACGATGGAAATTCCATTAAGTAATCTTTCTGTTTGGGAAATATTTCTTGCATTAGAATGACGAGAACACAACACTGATAGGAAAATATGGTTAAATGAATACAGTCTGTGCGCATGTCTGTTATACCTGCATTGAATTCTCTTTCTCATTTCCGGTTAAATACAAAATTGAATGCATTCCATAAAAGTTGTTATTAAAATATGCTCCCCCCCCCCCCCCCCCCGGCCACACACACTCACGCAGACCCAAGTTCCCATATATATATTACATAACTGTGTCAGGGAAATATCTCCATTAAAGGGCATCGTGGTCTAGGGGGGAAACATATTTTTATAACAACTTTTATGAAATACATTCAATTTTGTATTGTTATGTTTCAGATATCGGGCTTCCATAATATGTAATCTGAATTTAAATGTTTTGTTTGTTTTTTTTTAAATCTGGTCTTGAACACCTGAGCAAATCAAGGAAAATCATCGCCTTACTGCAATATCTCCTTTGCTCAAGTGGTGCTCCGACTAACAGTAAAATTTCAGTGACTCGAACACCAATGGCCAGTTTACCGTGGCTGATTCCAATTCAGTAAATACTTCGGATGGCTCAAGAAAACAAATGTTAAGGGATACTTTTTGGACTTCTGTCATGCAAATGTATGTTTTGTGTCCTCATTAGAATCGCTTTATCATAGCGACTCATTAGAATCGCATTGTCTAATGAGAACACTCTGCATGTCATTATTTATAGAAGATCGAAAACATCCTAAGTTATCCCCTTCTGACCTGGCGCTATGATTAACCTTCGATAACGAGAACTACCCATCTCTGGAACAAATTTCCACGGTCCCGAAGATGTTCGAGCCATTGAAATGCGACTGTAGTATTATCTAACTGGACGGCTTCTGCGCCTGAACTGGGTCGTAACTGTTTACTTTTGCACCGACAACACCTGTCCTCATGCCGCGGCTTACTTTGTTTTGATTTCTAGCGCCAGGCTATTATAGGCCTAATGCTGGTTTTGGTCTGTCTACATTCATGCCAGGTCTGGTACCTGGTCAAACTCCTACAGCTCAACCTGGTTTAGTGTCTGGACAAACTCCTACAGCTCAGCCTGGCCTGGTGCCTACAGGGCAACTACAGCAAGTCAAAAGGACTCGTGACTTCTTTCCTGAAACCTGGATATGGGACAGTATTATGTCAGGGTAAGGGTAGTGAGGCTTTCCCTGGTTACTCATTACAGGTTGGGAAGTCCTTCGAAGGGAAGCCAGCATGGTCAACATGTTTTCGACGCTAAAACAAAAATTATGATTAACCCTTACATCCCCGAGTTTCTGAAGTAGCCGCCTCCGTTTCTTGACTTTTGACATGACCACTGATGCAAAAAGGGTTTCAGGTTAAAATAATATAATAAAACAAATAGAATAGCAAGCAGTGTATATCCTGACGAGACGGCTCATTACGAGCCGGCTCATCTGGATCTACACTGTTTGCACAGTATCTGTTTTGATTTGCCGAAGACTGGATATAGTTTGTAGGTTTTCTGCCAGGTATTACAAAAGAGACATACTGTTTGCCTTCTGACATATACAGCCGCATCTGCCCAAGGGGTATTAATTCTCTTTGTTCAGTTTTGACAGAGTTGTATCCGTTGGAACTGTACCAATTGCCTTAATGAGAACTGATCCTCTTTCATGGGAGGTAATTGTCAAAAAACATTTCACGTTCCTTCTGAAAAAGGGTCTACTCAAAACAAACGACAGAGCTGGGTGTAAAATCATTTCCTTTGTTTTTCGAGTAGATCCCTCTTCAAGAGGGGATTGTCTTGCGACAAAGCAGAGAGGAAGGCACAAGTCGTCTGTCTTGTCGGGACAGAAAATCGGATACCAAGTACTAGCTTTCATAAGATAGTGCACAGAATATGTTAAAATGATAAAGTTATAAAGTCATACTATTCCGTTGAATCCGCTTTCCGTGCCTGTGGTGGGACATCACGAAAACGTGCCTATATAATTTTGACCCCTTAAACCCCACTTTTATATAGTAAAACTGGGGTTTACAGGGGTATACATTATTTTTCTTATTTCTGCTCAAAAACATAGCTTGTGAGTACCGTTAGAACCGCCTCGCCGAGGCGGTTCTAACGAGTACCCACAATTTATGTTTTGAGCGGACTGTGAAAAATAACAGAATTTTTCATCTGAAAATTTTCAATTTTTGGTGATAAAATTTTCAGTATATTTGAATAGGCATGTTATCGTAATGTGTGTTCAATTGTCTAATTCCTAGATAGTGTTGAGGTAATTTAATGTCACAGCGCCAGAAAGCGTACCTTCGGACATCTGCGTCGTCTGATCAGGGTCTTTATTGTTTGCAAATAGATTAGCCATTTTTCCCTAGGAATGTTTAAATACCAAAGCCTGAAATACTTAAACATTACGAAAACACGCCTATTAAAATACACTGAACATTTTACCACCGAAAATGACAATTTTTCAGATAAAAAAATTCTGATATTTTTCATATTTCTGCTCAAAACATAGATTGTGGGTACTCGTTAGAACCGCCTCATCGAGGCGGTTCTAACGAGTACCCACAATCTATGTTTTTGAGTAGATATAAGAAAAAAAATGTATACCCCTGTAAACCCCAGTTTTACTATATAAAAGTGGGGTTTAAGGGGGTCAAAATTATATAGGTATGTTTTCGTGATGAGCTGAAATTGGACTCTTCTAGTATATAGTGTGAGGGAGTTTATACAGTCTAAAATGGTTTAAGTCTACTTCTAACGTTACCATATTCCATACCTCCAGATATTTTTTTCTTAGTTCTCCAAGAAAACATCAAGGGTTGAGCGCAAGACTGGCGTAAGTCAGATGGTTGTTTTTTCCCCAAACCTAATCTCCTCACCATGAAGGCGTTATGAAGATTACAACATTTCTTTCTGTAAACAATGAAAATTTAGGTGCCATTGCTAGCATTGTTTACAAAGGGGTCCAAGTTGCCCCTAAACAAGGGTTTCAAAAATACGTTTGAGTTACCATAGTCGCGCTCAACCCTCGACATATGTTGTTGGTACTCATTAGAAGTGCATCGGTATAGCGTTTCTAATGAGTACTACAACATAGATTTTGTGGAGAAATACAAAATATCAATTATTTTCGGTTAAAAAAGGCAAACTTACCTGGAGCTATCTGGTTCCATTTCCTAAAAGTATTTTTATCAAACGTGTGTCTGGGCGGGAAAATGGACTTGAGGGTGTCGATGACTTTACACATATCGGAGTGCACTACTCGGATACATTTTTCCAGTTCCTTTATCATCCTTATCTGGAAGTGTATTTTCTGGAATGATGACTGGCGGAAACGGAACTAGTGGATCCGGTCCATTTGCTGGTATCGATTCTCAAAAGTTTTCATCACAACTACAACAAGTTTCAAGAACAAGGGAACATTTTCCCGAGACATGGATTTGGGAAACAATATATGCTGAGTACGATTCTCAGTTCTCTCTTCAGATTTCAGCTAGGCTTTAGTAGCTGGTGTTAGTGCTGTGTGGTGGCGGTAGAACGTCTCCCCGTACATCGGATTATATTCCACTTTTTTTATCATTGGGCCCATTGTCGTGTAATTAAAAATTGAGGTCTGCTCATGTATACGCTAGAGGGCGTAAGCAGTGTTGCAAACGTCATTACTGCCGAAGACACGTTTTTTACATGGCGCGGCCCATATTAAAGAGAACGGATATATTTTCTAAGGAGGCCGTTCTTTCTAAATTTATTAATGTTACTGTCTGAAAACAGGGCCCACTGGAATTTTACAGTAGATCCCTTTTCAGAAAAGGTTCAGTGCCCAGGAAAGCAAACAAGGAGTCACTAAAACTGTATCCCTTGTTCAAATGAAAAAAAAAAAAAAAAAAACGCCACCAGGCACTGAGGTTATAACAATTCAGTTGAGCATGAAATTTTCTTTGCCAATATTGTTGGCATTTTCATATTTATTAGCGGAGAGCGGGCGCCCGTAGCCTAGTGATTAGGAGAGTTGACTCTTAATCCATTAGGTTTCTCACCGCTGTGGTTCGAGCCTCGCTCGGGTCACATGGGGGAAAGCAAAGTTCTGCTTACGGATGGTCAGGTGATTTTCCCTGGGTTTTCGGTTTTCGCCCACCTTCGATGAACGATCGGCTCGATGTAAGATAAATATTCTTGAAAGGGCCGTAAAACCCAAATCAAAAAAATATATATATAAGCGGAGAAATTTTCATTCTCAGCTATGGTAAACAAGAATTTGCAGATTTTTATTATTATTATTATTGTTAATGGGGCAAATGTTACGCAAAGCTGAGAGTTGAACATGAATAAGGTTTTATAACCTCGGGGTCAATGTATCCATTCCCTTTAATTTCCGGAAATTGTGTAAGCAAAGTTGTGCCCAGCTTACACATTAACACAGAACTGCGCGGATGCTACTACCGGTATTGAAAACACTATCTTGGATTCATGTATTCCAGTGCCACTTGGGATACCAACTACTGGCCCTCCAAGTACGTACGCTCCTGGAATGTACCCTACGTGGGTACCTGGTCGGGTTCCAACTGCATCATCACTGCAACAAGTTTCAAGGACAAGAGAATATTTTCCTGAGACATGGGTTTGGGAAACTATACTTGCTGGGTACGGCTCTCTGTTATCTTCCTGCTTTTTCCCTGTCAGAGTTAAGCGCTTTCAGCCTTGTAGACCAATTCAGATACTTTGCAAATAGTGTAGATCGGATGACACGCTTTCGCTTGGCGCGGCACATATTAATAAGAATGGATACATTTTCAAGGGAGGCAACTCCTTCCATATTGATTATTGTTACCGCCCGATAAGGGGTCTAGTGTAAATAGACTTTTAAGATAGAGTCCTTTTCAGTAAAGCTCAATGCCCAGCCCCTTGTTTAAACGGCAAACAAAAAAAAAAAAAAAAAAAAAAAAAAAAAATGTATCCATTACTGTTAATTGCCGAAAATTGTGGAATCAATATTATGCCCAGCTTGCACGCTAACACAGGACAGCGCGGAACCTGATACTGCTATTGGAAAGCATTACCTCCGATTAATGTATTCCAGTGAGAATACCGACTCCTGCCCCTGGTATGACGTACGCTCCTGGACGTTACCCTGGGGGATCAGCTGGTGCCGGGACTAACAAACTTCCAACTCTGTCATCACTGCAACAAGTTTCAAGAACAAGAGAACATTTTCCTGAAACATGGGTGTGGGAAACTATACTTGCTGGGTACGGCTGTCTCTTTCTGTATTATCTTGCCTTTTCTCTGACAGGATTATGTTTCAGCCTTTTGGACCAAAACAGATACATTTGCAACATTGTAGATTCTGATGAGACGGCCCATAACGAGCTGTCTAATCAGGATCTGCACTGGTTTGGTTCTAAATTTTTTATTGATATCCCTAATTATAACAGTAAATGTGACCCAATCAAACGTTGGAAGTGTCCATTTTAGAAACTCAGGTTTGAAGCTCGTTGGTCTTTCTGTTCGGCACACTTTACATTGTGTACAAGATATCTCAGAATTATTTGAGCAAGGGTTTTGTTATTTGGCAATTCATTGAAGCTGAGGAGTGATCACTTTATAATATTTTGAAAACAAAATTCTATTTAAAGAGTGTTATTCTCCTTTTTTAGATTTGGCCATTTGTAGGGACAAGTATTAAGTTTTACAAGCACACATTTCTACAGTTTAACTTCAACTACTAAAATACCGATTGCTTGATTACCGTCACTGATTCGAACTCCCTAGGAAATTTATACCAGTTTAGGGACAATAAAGGGAAACTATTTTTTTACCCTCAAAATGTATGTTGTTTTTATATACTTAAATCACCTCATCGAGGCGATCCTAATGGGTATATTCAATATACCATTATTTTATATAAGCTCGAAAAGAAACTACTAAATTATCTTCATTTGCATCTCGATCTGGTGCTATAACCCTTGTCCTGCTGAATAAATTAAGATGCCACGCCCACTTATAATTTTCAACCAATCAGATAACTTGATCTGTACTGTTGCTATAAATTCATACACTTAATGGAAAACAGTGCAGATCCAGATCAGTTGGCTTCTTCAGAAGCCAACTGATCTGGATCTACACTGTTTGCAAAGGCAAGGTGTATCCGGGTTCAGCAGGAAAAGGGTTAACCATCAAAGGCTCAAACTACCCGATACTAGAACACATTTCTAGCCTCCCAAAGATCTTCGCGTCATTGAAGTTTGACTGTGGTTCTTTTTATGTGTGTTTCATTACGAAAACACGCCTATTCAAATATATAGAAAAAATTCACCTCCAAAAACTGAAAATTTTCAGATAAAAGAAGTCTGATATTTTTCAAATTTTTGCTCAAAACATAGATTGTGGGTACTCGTTAGAACCGCCTCGGCGAGGCGGTTCTAACGAGTACCCACAATTTATGTTTTTTAGCACAAATAAGAAAAATAATGTATACTCCTGTAAACCCCAGTTTTACTATATAACAGTGGGGTTTAAGGGGGTCAAAATTATATAGGCGTGTTTTCGTTATGGATTGATTGTGTTGCCTCACGCCCCTCCCCCCCCCCCATCCCGCCCCCCCCCCCCCCCCCCCGCACCAACCCTTATTTCATTTGATGTGTGTGCTATATATGATCAATTTATCAGGAGTATTCATACCTCTTATAAAAAAAAAACGGTATATGTTGTCACAAAAACCTACTGTCCTTTCGACATCTCTCAGAAAGACGTTTTTTGCTTGGCGTTTTATTTTAAATGAAAATATTTTGTTCTGATTTACCATATCTTATCAGAAACCATTTGTCTTTTCTGTTTCTGTGTTTTGTTCTCAAATATGTACCCTAAAATTAAATTTACGACCAAAAATTGGTCTGACCTATGCAAGTTCTATAGTAAAGTGATTATTTGGAATTTTTGTCTGAGAAAATATCTTTTTACTTTTCTTTGCTGAATTTGAATTATTGATGTTTCACAACAATATTGTGAAAATTTTAGAAAATTTGAACAAGTGGAACTTGTTGAAAATCTGTTCCCAAGTTACCTATCCTACAGATTTTTGCATAATTTGCATTCATTTTTACAATGGGAAAAAAGGGAAAATATTTGATTTTTTTAAACCAACGACTAGAATTAAACTTTTTTGTGAATAGGTAGTTACGACAAATGGTTTTGCATTAAATCATTACAAAAGTTCGCAAATTTACTTTTTCTGTGTAAAACGCCAAGCAAAAAACGACTTTCTGAAAGATGTTGAAAGCACAGTAAGTTTGTGCTTATGCAGTCACTCCTATGAGCGCTAATTTAAGCTTTTTTATGGGGGTGCTTATCAGCTATATAGACATATTGGCATGAAAGTGAGTGACATGGCACGCAGCATTATTTTTCTTAAATCTCCATTGAAATCATCCACTATGCTTGTCTTGCTACTTTCTGACCATTTTAAGACCTTACATTATGTGTTGGTGGGCCGATAAATAATATTTGAGGTACATGGATACGCTTCATCACGAAAACATGCCTATATAATTTTGATCCCCGTAAACCCCATTTATATATAGTTAAATGGGGTTTACGGGGGTATACATTATTTTTCTTATTTCTGCTCAAAAACATAATTTGAGGCGGTTCTAACGAGTACCCACAATCTATGTTTTGAACAGAAATTTGAAAATATCAGGGTTTTTTTCTGAAAATTTTCAGTTTTGGAGGTGAAATTTTCTATATATATTTGAATAAGCGTGTTTTCGTAATGGGTATATTTTTTCTACCTTTTAGGAGACAATATTTAGATTTCCCGTTTACTTTCTTAAACATCGATTCCCTTCAGAAAAGGGATTTACTCTAAAAGGGGAGCAAATTCTTTCATTATAGATTAGACCCCTTATCAGAAAGGAGCAAAACCGGTTTTGGCAGAGTTGTCTTCCTTGCAAATATATCTGGTACACAGTTTAATGTCGAACGTTTCAATAATTACACATTGCAGAAAAATGTATAGGAATCTAAACAATCATAATTGGCTAACTTTACAGTCAACCCTTGTTATCTCAAAATCCGAGGGGTGAGATATTTTGCTTTTTATGAAAGAGGAGGTGTTTAAGATAAAATGAATTAAAAAGTAAATAAAATATAGAAAATTTCATGAATATTGTCACACAGATAGACTTTTGCATCACAGGTAATTCGAGAAATCGGAGTGAAATAAAGGGAGTCAGCTGTATATTTTTGTGTAAATGTAAAATGTTGACCATGCTGGTGCTTTGTATTTATCTTCACCACTCTAGAACCTCGATTAAAGCTCGATTAAACTTCTAGAGAAATAATTTGATCAGGGCTTACAATATTAGAAAGATGATTTATACGTACCTCAAGGTATTCAAATTCCAGGTTTTCGAATTCACCAGGATTTCGAATTCAACAGGTATTCGAATTCAACAGGTATTCAGTTTCATCCTTTATTCGAATTTTATGACATGCACAGCAAGGCGTATAGGAGAATAGATACACTTTCAGGAGAGGCAACTCTTTCAATTATTTCACTCCTTTCTTAAAAGGAATTTACTCTAAAAAAAGGAAAGCATTTGTCCCAGTGGGAGCGAATTTCTTCCTTCTAGAGTTTACATCTTTGCAGAAGGTTCTTGTGTGCATGTAAACAAACTGGGCCCAGTTGTTCAAAACTAACGATGTCATTAGTTAACGTATCGTTAAAACTTTGATCATTAGATATGGCATATACGCTAATATTGTTGCTGAACAAATGTGATTTGCAAAAGCTACTCACTTTTTTTCAACAAAAATACCTGTGAACTAGATATTGTACTTACTAGAGCAGTTAAGATCTTGACCACTAACGAACTCGTTATGCTAGCGACGCTTTGAACAACTGGGCCCTGGAAGTCACAAATGATGTCCCTTGTAAAATTGGTTGGGGAATCTATCGAGTCCCCTAAGACTAGCACCTCAATCGATGCCGCAATATGCAGATTTCACCCCATTTATGCCGAGTTGACCGTTTCTACTTAAACTCTTTGGACATGTTCCTATATATGGGGTGTCTTGTAAGTTTTACATATTACCATGTTTTGTATGAATATCTGAACATAATGCAAACAGTGTAGACCCTGATCAGACGCCGCGTTCTGTGTCGTCTGATCTGGATCTTCACTTTTTGCCAATGTCCTATTGCAAGTCATAAATGGGTTGTGGTTGGGACGCCACCTGGATTATACGAGATGTGTATAATTGGTGACGGGATAGGTAGGTTATATCGGCAATGTCAGCCTTAAAATGACTGCATAGAAAATGTTCTTTATGACATGCTGCAAGTGACACTTCAGATTAGTCTGCGCATCTCGGAATTCGTATCATAGTCTAAGCTGTAAGTTTTCAGAAATCTTTCATCCTTGGCTATACACAGAACACCACAAATGTTCTAATTGGATTACGTGGATGCGCAACCTGATCTGTCTTCCCAGTCAGCATACTACGTAAATCTATATCGGGCCGTCATCGGCCCGTCAGGGTAGCTGACGGGCCGATGACGGTCCGATGTAGATGTACGTAGAATGCTTGCTGGGTTCATTGTGCGTATAAGATAAACTTTCTCACTTTTTGCTAAAATGTGTTTACAAGAGTGCCTGAACTGTGCAGTCCCAACCTATGCACAAATTGACTTGTGTGCTTGTTGACCGCTTAATAATAGGTTACGCCACGGGAAAGGTATTCAGGGCATACGCGGATAGCAAAGGCCTGACCAGATTGTGCATCTGCACACTCTGATTAGTGCCTTCACTGTTCGCTTTAAGAATCGTTTTATACTATAAATATGTATATACAAGTTCTTTATCAGATTGTATGGCCAAGGCCTTTATCATTTTGCGCAAGATTCATGATGATCGCACCTGCTTAGGACCCTTTGATTTCAGCGACGTTTTTTCTTTAAATTTCAGCTGTATAGCTCTATATTAATAAATGACCCCAGGGCATGGCCAGTTCGAACTTCAGGGACATGGTTTAGTACGATTTATGTAGGAGACCACTAAACATTGCTACATACTAAATGTATATAATATATATAATATATAATCTATGGGTCTCATGGTTTCAGAGAAGAAGTTTTTTCTCCATATAAGTCTATGAAGCTTATGACCCCCGAGGCGTGACCAATTTGGACCCCAGGGGCATGGTTGGCAGGATTTATGTAGGAAACTACTAAATATCACTACATACTAAATATGTTAACTCTGGTCCTCATGGCTTCAGAGATAACATTTTAGGTTTCTTTAGCTAAATAGTTCTATATAAACAAATGTCCCCCCTGCGGCATGGCCAGTTTGAGCCCTAGGGGCTATATTGGCAGGATTTATATAGGGGACCACTTCTACAAACTAAATATATAAGCTGTGGGCCTCATGGTTTCCGAGACGAAGATCTTTTAAGGGATTTTTTTTTCATCTTTATTTGGGAGCCAATGACCCCCGGACACGGCCAGTTTGGACCCTAGGGGCATGATCGGCAGGATTTATGTAGGGGATAACTTTACAATGCCACATACTAAATACATAAGCTTGGGCCTCATGGTTTCAGAGAAGAAGAATTTTTTTTAAGTTTTTCCTATTATAAGTCTATGGGAGTTAATGGCCTTTGCGGCATGGTCAGTATGGACCCCAGAGGCATGGTTGCCAAGATTTATGTAGGGGACTACTAAACATTGCTACATGCTAAATATATTAGCTATGAGCCTCAGAGAAGAAGATTTTCGTGAGCTTTTCCCATTATAAGTCTATGGAAGCAAACGAACCCCGGGGCGTGGCCAATTTAGATTTATAAGTCTATGGGAGTTAACGACCCCCGGGGGATGGTCAGTTTGGACCACAGGGGCATGGTTGGCAGGATTTATGTAGGGGACAACTACACATTGCTACATACTAAATATATAAGTTGGGAGCCTCAAGGTTTCAGAGAAGAAGATTTTTTTTCCATTATAAGTCCATGCGAGCTAATGACCTCCGGGGCATGCCAATTTGGACCCTAGGGGCATGGTCGGCAGAATTTGTGTAGGAGACCACTAAACATCGCTACAAACTTAATCTGTTAGCTGTCATCCTCGTGGTTTCAGAGAAGAAGGTTTTCAAAGATTCTTCAGCAATATAGCTCTATTTAAACATAAGCCGCCCCCGGGGTATGGCCAGTTTGGAGCCTAGGGGCTTGATTTGCATGATGTATGTAGGGGACCATTAAACATTGCTACATATTTAATATACGAGCTGTGGGCCTCATGGTTTCTGAGAAGATTTTTTTTTATTTTTTTCCCATTATAAGTCTATGGGAGTTAATGATCCCCGAGATGTGGCCAGTTTGGACCCAAGGGACTTGGGCCCGGTTGTTCAAAGCGTCGTTAGCTTAACGAGCTCGTTAAGGGTCATTTCGTTAACTGTTTTAGCGGATTCAATATACAATATTCTGATATTTTTTGCTGAAAAAATGTGAGTAGCTTTTGCAGTGCAAAAGCTACTCACATTTTTTCAGCAAAAAATTTCAGCATATTTGCGTATCACTCGATGTAAATTTTAACGAATCGTTAACTAACGTCATCGTTAGCTTTGAACAACTGGGCCCAGATTGGCAGGATTTATGTCAGGGAACAACTAAACATTGCTACGTACTAAATTCATAAGCTGTGGGCTTCATAGTTTCAGTGAAGAAGATTGTTTTTAATTTTTTCCCATAATAAGTCTATGGGAGCTAATGACCCTCGGGGCGTGGCCAGTTTGGACCCCAGAGTCTTGATTGGCAGGATTTATGTAGGAGACCACTAACCATCACTGCATACTTAATCTGTTAGCTCTCGGCCCCATTGTTTCAGAGAGGTCATTTATTAATTTAGAGCTATATAGCTCTATATAAACATATGACCCCCTGGGATTTGGCCAGTTTGGAGCCCAGGGGCTTGATTAGCAGGATTTATATATAGGACCACAAAACATTGCTACATACTAAATATATAAGCAGTGGGCCTCATGGTTTCTGAGAAGTAGTTGCGGTCGTGGTACCTAATCAGAATGCTCAGTCCGACATACATGGACCCGAGAATAAAAGGTGTAATCATTTTTTTCCCATTATAAGTCTGTGGTAGCTAATGACCCAAGGGATGTGGCCAGTTTGGACCCCAGGGACTTGATTGACAGGATTTATGTAGGGGACCCTTACATTGCTACATACTAAACACATAAATTATGGGCCCCATGGTTTCAGTGAAGAAGATTTTTTAAGTTTTTCCCATAATAAGTCTATGGGAGCTAATGACCCCCACCCCACCCCGGGGCGTGGCCAGTGGACCCCAGGGGCTAGATTGGCTGGATTTGTGTTTGAGACCACAAACCATCACTACACTGAATCTATTAGCTCTCGGCCTCATGGTTTCAGAGAAGAAGCTTTTTGAAGGTTCTTTAGCTATATAGCTCTATATAAACTTATGACCCCCCTGGGATGTGACCGGTTTGGAGCCCAGGGGCTTGATTGGCAGGATGTATTTAGGGGACCACTAAACATTGAGCCAAGGGGCTTGATTGGCAGGATGTATGTAGGGGACCACTAAACATTTCTACAAACTAAGTAAATAAACTGTAGGCCTCATGGTTTCAGAGAAAAAGATTTTTTTAAAGTTTTACCCATTATAAGTCTATGAGAGCTAATGAATCCCGGTGCGTTACCAGTTTGGACCCCAGGGGAAAAAGATTTTTTAAAGTTTTTCCCATTTTGTCTATGGGAGCTAATGACCCCCGGTGCGTGACCAGTTTGGACCCCAGGGGCTTTATTGGCAGGATTTATGTAGGAGACCACTAAACATTGCTACACACTAAATATATTAGCTGTGGGCCTTATGGTTTCAGAGAAGAAAACTTTTTTTTTACGTTTTTCACTTTATAAGTCTATGGGAGCTAATGACCCCAGGAGTGTGACAAGGTTGGACCCCAGGGGCTGGATTGGCAGGATTTTTATAGGAGACCTCTAAACATAGCTACATACTTAGCTCTCGGCCTCATGGTTTCAAAGAAGAAGATTTTCGAACATGACCATTTGTACATATTACCAATCCCCCTTTAACACAAGGCTCCACATGAAGTTTGAAGAAATTTGGCCCAGGGGTTTCAGAGGAGAAGTCGTTCAAAGGTGTGAACGGACGACGGATGGGGAGTGATCACAATAACTTATCCTGAGCCTTTGGCTTAGTTGAGCTAAAAATGCATACAACACTAGGATTCGAACCCATAATGTCCAGATTTATAGTCTAGAAAACTACTACTGTGCTATTGCGGATTTACGGTTACGGCTGCTAACAATATTTATTGAAGGGAGCTATTCAGGTGGTAAATATCGAAGGGAGCTATTCAGGTGGCGCTTACCTTTTTATTAAAATTGATTTGGTCTAACAATATTTACAATCAGTGACTTATCCTCTGAAGATAGGTGCTGTGCAGTAAAGTTTACTAAAAATATCACAACCGAAAGATCAATGCGAAAGGTCAATTTAATCAGCCTATAAGAGAAGCCATCATCACAGATTCTGTCTAAACTCGCCGGTATGTGTGTTTGTATTGAAAACTAACATTTTCAGTGTACGTTGACACTTTCAGATCTATAGGCAAACTCAGCAGATGACAGGTGTATGATATTTTTTCTTAATTTTCCCAGAAAATAGGATTTGACACGTCATGCAAATTGTCTCCTAAGGACACAATTTGCATTAACTGTCAAATCTTATTTTAGGAAAAAATAAAATATTTTAAAATGTCTGCTAGAAATTTTACCAAGAACGCTTATTGTTAATATACACTTTTACATAATGTTGTAGGACCGACGGTTCCGCTGCGTTTACGTCACAGGCTCCAGACACAATTACGTCCTGGGTTGCGACGGCTTTCTCTGTCAATCCTTCCTCTGGGCTTGGTATAGCCGACTCTCCAGCCAAGGTAAAATCATTAGGCATGTGATTAACATGCGTAAGAGAAAGATTTGCAAAATACAGAAATCAATTAACATACACTACTTTGCTTCTTTACCATATGGGTAGCTGTTAAAGAAAAGAATTTATCGCTTTTAAATTAGGGGCTACTCTTAAAGGAAAGAACTTGCTCCCTCTGGGAGCAAGTTCTTTCCTTAAAGAGTAGCTCTTATTTACTGTCCTTTTGACATCTCTTGGAAAGACGTTTTTTACTTGGCGATTTTTTTAAATGAAAATATTTTGTTCTAATTGACTATATTTTATCAGAAACCATTTGTCTTTTCTGTTTCTGTGTTTTGTTCTCAAATATGTACACAAACATTAAAGTTAAGGCCAAAAATTGGTCTGACCTATGCAATTTCTATAGTAAAGTGATTTTTTGGAATTTTTGTCTTAGTAAATATTTTTTACTTTTCTTTGCTGAATTTGAATTATTGATGTTTCACAACAATATTGTGAAAATTTCAGAAAAATTGAACAAGTGGAACTTGTTGAAAATTTGGCATACCCTACAGATTTCTGCATGATTTGGCTTCATTTTTACTATGGAAAAAGTGAAAATATTTGATTTTTTAAAAACCAATGACTAGAATAAAAGTTTTTGTACTTTGGTAGTTACGACAAATGGTTTTGTATTAATCATGACAAAAATTTGCAAATTTACCTCCTCTGTGTAAAGCGCCAAGCAAAAAATGACTTTCTGAAACATGTCGAAAGCACAGTAGAGAGATGTTTTCAAAATATTTCGTGGGTGAGCGTAAAATAATTACGTTCTAGCTGCGCCATGAAAATGATAAAAAGAATTAAACATAAAGTGTTATATCTTGTTTACAGTACAATTCCTATATTGTAAGCAGTCCACATTAAAAGCACTTTTTGACAGTCCACGGTGGCTTCTTCCTCATTATTCCGTATTCAGACAACGGGAGTCTGTATTTATTATTTCTTTATTCCAGTTCAAGACATTCCGACCATTCTTTGTGAGCCTAAACCTACCCTATTCTGTAATTCGAGGAGAGGAGGTCGTCTTACAAGCAAATATATTCAATTATATGGGACAAGAACTTGATGTAGGTATACTCCAGGGGCATTTGACGTTGAAACAACGTCATATTAACGTCAATGCAACCTTGTAAGTCTTGTTACGTATAGACATTGTACTGCTGTTAGTACAAGACACCATCTCTGTACCTTAACCCTAGTCCTGCTGAACCCGGATATGACCTGCCTTCGCAAACAGTGTAGATCCAGATCAGTTGGCTCTAGATCTACACTGTTTGTCATTAAGTATTTGAATTTATATAAAACATCTGGATCAAGTAATCTGATTGGCTGAAAACTAGAAATGTGTGTGGCATCTTAACTTATTCAGCAGGACAAGGGTTAAGAAATACTGATGATCTCCAAGCAACGCAAACCAATCTCTTCTTTAACTTTTATTTTCCTTCTGCTGTTCGTGTCTGGAATAATCTCTCAAACCGTATAATGTAAGCTCCTTCCGAAGCAATGTTTAAGCATAGATGCAAATAAAAAGCTCCTACTGATCACTTGAGCCGGGGACACAGCATATCGTACAAGATTGCTAAGGTGTCCAATGAAGACTCAGATCAGCCTGCACATTCGTGCAGTGTGATCCTAGTTTTTATATGGCATTCTTTGGGTAACCAAGGGTCCAAAGTGTCTTCAGGCCATTACGAAACACGCCTATTCAAATATATAGAAAATTTCACCTCCAAAAACTAAAAATTTTCAGATAAAAAAAACTGCTACTTTTCATATTTCTGCTCAAAACATAGATTGAGGGTACTCGTTAGAACCGCCTAGGCGAGGCGGTTCTAACGAGTACCCACAATCTATGTTTTTGAGCAGAAATAAGAAAAATAATGTATACCCCTGTAAACCCCAGTTTTACTATATAAAAGTGGGGTTTAAGGGGGTCAAAATTATATAGGCATATTTTCGTGATGCTGACAGCGAAGCGTCTGATTAGACTGCACAGATGCACAGACTGATCTGAATCTTCGCCGGGCGCACGTGCAGTCTTGTATGAAACGTTGTGCCCAAGCTCATTTTTGATTAGGCACACGAATGGGACAAATACAGGCTTGCTCACCCTGACAGAATAAAACTAGTATGCAGCAAGCTCAACTCGCACCTATATCGTAGAATATTGTTCCAAGTTTTCTGCCTTTATTCAAGGCAGAATGTAGTGGATTTCAAAATCTAAAGCACTCTTTTTTCACAAAGCCCAACTACGCAGACGTAAGAAAAAATATATCTTTATTTTGGCTTACTGATGTCACCGATGAAGCCTAATAGGATGAAACTAGCTAGTCTGCTAAGAAAACTTGACACCAGCTGTTTTAAGTTTTATACAGTTGACTCTCGTTATCTCGACCTCGCTTATCTCGAATAACCGCTTATCTCGAAGTGAAAATCTTGTTCCTGCCTAAACATGAAAATGTAACAACAAGTAAAAATATTGTGGAATCCTAAGGAGCAATTTCTCCTCTTTTCCACAATATTTTCGATATATCTCTGACTTCAAGAGTCCAATTACATATACATTTGTTAAATGTGGTTGATCGAATTATTTTTTCCTCAATTCTGAAAACCTGATATGTCGAGGTACGGATATCTGAGTCCCTTTGAAGTCGAGATAACGAGAGTCGACTGTTTGTATGTTCATTGCTCTTATTGTCACATTCCTATTAAGATACGGTATGATTTTAAATACATGTACATGTATAAGTAAGCGCATGACAAAACTACAATTAGACCTGTGTGCGTCGCAATGACTCAGATCAGCCTGTTTATCCACCCAGTATTGTAAGGGTTTTTTCATCCCTCTTTGGATACTCGCGAGACTGTAGAAGGCACGTGCGATCAGTGAAGACTCTGATCAGACTGCGCGGATGCGCAAACTGGTTTGGGTCTTCGCTGGTCGCACAAATCCATTGTTTTTAGTTTAACATTTACATATTATCTAATGCAGACGCTTCATTAGTATTTTTATAAGAAACAACGAAAAACAACTGAACAACACATACACCAGGCGCTCAAAGTTTTGTCGTACAGTAGACTAAGTCACGTTCTTGCACCAAACATTCGTCATTGGACTTAGCCCCATACCAAATATTTAATAAACCCCAATAAAAAGGTATAACAAACTATATATCAGATTGTAGGTCTTGATATCTAAACATGAAAATAATTCAGATTTTTCCTAAAATAGACTTAGCCCCGTTCTTGCACTAACCCCTTCATTTAATGGCTTTAATACTGCTGGAAATAATTACTTATGAGCTTGGACTAAGGTGTAAACAGCTGTCTATCGTCGTATCAAAATATAGCGGTTCTCAACTTTTGGCTTTTATTAGAAGCTGACTATTTTTTTACTCAATAATTCTGGATAAGAAGCGTTTCTGAGTTTCTATCTTTGTAGTGTGGCCTTACTATAGTCCACTGAAAAGTTAACAATCGCCAGTAGATTAGGTTGTACGTCTGAACATTTGTTCCAAAATTTGTGATACGGTTTTGTTCATTAAAACTTCTTCAGTCTGTTCCAAATTTTGAGACTATGTATATTTATGCTTTGATACTGAATCAACATTTATGTTGACAAGGTTTTACTAACCACCATTTACATATTTGATTCAGATAAAATCTAGTAAAGTAATTTTTAGTATAGGATTTCAGTTTTAAAATGATATACTCGTAGATTATGTTACTGCTTGGTGATTTCGGCACTCCCTGGACTTTTCTCTTACCTTTTTTGGGGAAAATGCTGATATAAAGGGTATAAACATGGTTGGGGTCATTTGGGTGAACTGTATGCTCAAGAATTTATTTTGAATAACTACAAAACATAGGAACTGAAGTACATTGTATGGTAAGTAATCTACTACAAATATACAGATAGAAACCACTTCAGAATACAGGACTATTTTGAAAACAAGAAGATTGGTTTAGCGCGCGTTATTTGAAGCAGTATCCGCCCCCGCCCCCCTCCCCGCACACACCCCTTGTTCAGTACTTCATATGACTTACAGGTATGCTGGGGAATCCGCCGGCATCACTCTGTTGCCAACTTGATTTGATTGTGATCTGTCTATCTATCTATCTATCTATCTATCTATCTATCTATCTATCTATCTATCTATCTATCTATAGTATTTACCCTAAGTATTTGGACACCTTAATTGTATATATCGCTCAGTTTACAGATCTATTAGCCCTGGTCCTTATGATTCCGGATATGCTCTGCCTTTGCAAACAATTCTTCAGAAGCCAACTGATCTGGACTTGACTTCTTTGTCGTTTAGTATGTGCATTTACATCAACAACCTGGATCAAGTAATGTGATTGGCTGACAGTTAGAATTGGGCGTAGCATCTTAATTTATTCAGCATGGCAAGGGTTAATCGTTCAAGCTGCGGACTGAGTGATTGGTTGACTGACTGATCGAGCTGAGTAGTTATTGACTGAAACATTTATGCATACGAAATATACAATTTGGAATGTTCCACTTCAAACTTGTCATGTTTAGGTTACAAACATGAATTTAGATTTTTATTTTACTTCCCTGCAGCTGGTGATAAACTGTAGCTGGTGTTAACTGCCGTGTTGCGGCCGTAAAACGTCTTCCCGTATTTCACCAAAGCGCAGATTACAGTATAACCTCAATGGCTCGAACACCGATGGCTCGTTTACCGTGAATGACTCGAACTAGTTTTTGAGTCCCTATGACATTTTTCCGATAGCTCAAGTAAACAAACATTTAGGGATATTTTCCCCAGTTTTACTATATAAAAGTGGGGTTTAAGGGGTCAAAATTATATAGGCATGTTTTCGTGATGTCCACGATTCGTGCTCTGAGGTTTCATCGAAGTGTACATGCGATATTGAATTTGTTTTCAACCAGGAATATGATGCTAAATTAGAGTAAGCCTGTTAGTTTTATAATCTGCGAACAGGGGGCAACGAAACATTAATTTTATTGTATTTATTTCAAAATCCTTAACAGGTTGTGGTGACACTAGAAAAATCGAGTGACTTCAAAGTGATACAAGTAGATCAATCAGGCAACAACAACTACGTTTCTCAAGACATTGTCAAAAGACTGACGGTGAGTAGAGCATTACATTCTAAAGTTGTTTTGTTTTTTTTTTTAAATAAAATTCTTTCCAATAAATTTTATCTACCATTTGGTCCAATAACCCTAATCAATGTTACGAAAGTCCTCTATTTACCGAGACGTTCAAGCATTACCAAAACAAGCCTGTTCAAATAAAATGAAAATTTTACCACCAAAAAATGAAAATTTTCAGAAAAAAAATTCTGTTATTTTTCTTATTTCTGCTCAAAACATAGATTGTGGGTACTCGTTAGAACCGCCTCACCAAGGCGGTTCTAACGAGTACCCACAATCTATGTTTCTGAGCAGAAATAAGAAAAATAATGTATACCCCTGTAAATCCCAGTTTTACTATATAAATGTGGGGTTAAGGGGGTCAACATTTTATAGGCATGTTTTCGTGATGATATGTAACTGTAACCGAATTTGTCCAGATTCGTTTCTAGTTCGTTATAATGGAGTTTCTATGTTGTCCTTTTCTTAAGAAAATCAAGCAGAATAATTCAGTAATACTCGTCGGTATAACGACTATTGGTTTCTACAACTTATGACCAAACTGAATTAAAATATCAGGAAGAGCTTCACAAACACATTGATAAGGCTATTAGGTATAATGTTTATGAACCTCCCAAATA
The DNA here is from genome assembly GCA_964016985.1 of Anodontia alba. Taxonomy (NCBI): domain Eukaryota; kingdom Metazoa; phylum Mollusca; class Bivalvia; order Lucinida; family Lucinidae; genus Anodontia; species Anodontia alba. The sequence goes on along the minus strand of OZ024826.1, from coordinate 34,334,432 downwards.
AAAATAAAACGCGTTTCTCATTGCAGGTAAGGTAAAACCTCAACGTAATGAAATTGGGCAACACCAAACAAAAACATGTCTTCGGGCATATGCGGACGGAAGACCCAGATCAGCCTGAGCATCCGTGTAGTCTGATCAGGGCCTTCACTGTTCGCTAACAGAATCATTGGATATTATAGAATGTATGAGAGCAAAGGCTAGGATGATACTTTGCACATGCCTAAGACAACCTGAATCTGCGCATTTTTCACATGTTTGAAGGCATTTGTTTCGCTTGACTCGACCTAAGCGTTCTGTAAATCATACGTACCAAAAGGAGATACGAATCAGCCTTTAAGTGCATATTAAATAAGATTCGTTTTCTGACTTTATGACTCAAATGATATGTCTATATTACAATCAGATATTTACCGGCAAATACAAACATTTCGAAAACACGCCTATTCAAATATATAGAAAATTTCACCTCCAAAAACTGAAAATTTTCAGATAAAAAATTTTGATAATTTTTCATATTTCTGCTGAAAACATAGATTGTGGATACTCGTTAGAACCGCCATGGTTAGGCAACTCTAACGAGTACCCACAATGTATGTTTTAAGCAGAAATAAGAAAAAACAATGTATACCCTGTAAACCCAGATTTACTATACACTTAAAAGTGAGGTTGAAGGGGGGGGGGGGTGGGTAAAAATTATATAGGCATGTTTTCGTGATGCATTATTTCTTTTATTTCTGCATGAAAACATAGATTGTGGGTATTCGTTAGACCGCCTCGGCAAGGCAGTTCTAACGAGTACTCAAAATCTATGTTTTGAGCAGAAATAGGAAAAATATCAGAATTTTTATCTTAAAACTTTCAGTTTTTGGTGGTGAAATTTTCAATATATTTGAATAGGCTTGTTTTCGTAATGATGTGCAGTAAGAGTCATAATCACATAACAGTGTAGAAGTTGTCCAGGAACCGCCATGATTACAGAACAGCTTAGATGATTCCGGGAAAAGCTACGATTACTGAACAGTATTTTGCAACAAATGACTTATATTGTTTTAAACTTGTCTTGAATTTGCTATCGAGAAATCAAATTGCTCTTAATTAGTTGAAGTGGAATTAAAACAAGTATTTTTCTTTTTACAGATAGCTGCGGGTAAAGCAGAGTCTGTTTTCATCCCAATTGTGGCCTCAATAATTGGAACTATGGATATAACGGTGAAAGCACAGAGCGTCTTAGCAGCAGACAGAGTCAAACGGCAGCTAATTGTTGAAGTAATATATCTTTCTTTTTATTTTGTCTCTGACTAAAAGCCTTGAAATCGCCTTAGTAAATTAAGCACGATATTGTCTAATTTGATTGATTTAGCGTGATCTGGACCTACACTGTTTGCAAATGCAGGGCGTAGCTGGGTTCAGCAGGACCAGGATTAAATCTGATAGTCATCCGATGTAGGAGGAGCCGGGACAATAGACATAAGCCTCTATTGGCCGTGCAAGCCTGTGTCGTTCGTCCCAAAATTTGTGACCGCAACTCCTCTTACGCCTTTAGTCGGATTTTTATGGAACTTTGCCATGCCATAAAGATGTGCATACTGTTTTCGATTTTTGATCCGATTATTTTTGATGGAGGTAACATCGTTTTCGACACAGTTCCTATATTGCAAAGATATGTTGGAAACTCCTCCTCGCCATTTGTCGGATTTATATCAAACTTGGCAAGTTTTCTTGCCAATGTATGACGGGTGCGAATTTTGCCAGCTATGAAGATGACAGTGTTGTGCTTCTTTTCGACTTTGCAAAGCTTGTGTCCGCAACTCTTCCAACACCTATAGTCAGATTTTTTAGAAAGTTTGCATGTTTTAATTTTGATGTGGCCACAAGGTTTCCAGAAAGAAAGTCTAAGTCGAAAAGGCCGCCACGATTGTGCAACCGCACGGGCTGATCCGAATGACTCTTGTCGTACAGGTAATCTTGTTGAAAATGCTGTGTCTCTGGCTCATTTATTATTTTTGTTTTGTATATTTGACTAGGCTGAAGGCTCTCCTATGCACTTTAACTTCCCAATGATTTTAACTGCAAACACTAACGCTGATGTAGAACTTGCCTTCCCGGACAACGTCGTCGCTGACTCCCAGAAGATACACGTATCAGCTATTGGTGCGTATTACATGTAATAGATAAGTCCCAACGTCAGAAAACGTACCTGTTGACATGTTTGCCCAGCGAAGATTCAGATCAGCCTCCGCTTTCGCACAGTCTGATCAAAATCCTCAATGGGTGCGTTTTGGATAGCCAAGGCTGCAAAGTTTCCTCATTCGGACGACGAAGACTCTGGTCTGCGCTAATTAAAGTTTTCGTTCGGCGCACATGTTAGAAGCTACGTGTTCTCACGATGTCGCTCCTAAATACAGTTGACTCTCGCTATCTCGAACTCGCTTATCTCGAATAACCGCTTATCTCGAAGTGAAAATCTTGTCTCTGCTTAAACATGAAAATCTAACAACAGGTAAAAAAATATTGTGGAAAAGAGAAGAAATTGCTCTTCTCCTCTTTTCCACAATATTTTCAATAGATCTCTAACTTCAAGAGTCCAATTACACATATATTTGTTAAATGTGGTAAATCGAATTAGTTTTTTCCCCAATTCTGCAAATCTGATATGTCGAAGTACGGATATCTCGAAGTATTTCAGAGAGTCCCTTGGAATTCGAGATAACGAGAGTCAACTGTATTCTGTTTATAGGGACACATAAACCCATTGTAGACTGGACAGACTCTCCCACACTAAATATTGGAAGAGTCCAATTTCAATTTTGTGTACGTCCAGCTATGAAATTTAAATATTCCTATAGAAAAATGATTTAAGTATTTGCAAACAGTGGAGCTCCTGATCAGACGCCGCATAATGCGTTTGATCTGAGTCTTCACTGTTTGCCATTTACATTGTTAGGGGTCTTCAGACTACAATGGGTTAAATAATTATTCGGATACCTTTATAAATTCATACTAAATTTATGTTTAACCTTTCTCTCCCTCTGGGCTAATTCAACAGACGACAAATTGGTGATAGGTTTCTTTCTTTTCTTTCTTTTCAGAAAACAGAATTTGACATTTCATAAAAATTGTTTCCATTGGAGTCAAATTGCACGAAATGTCGAGTCTTGTTTTCTGGTTAAAATAAAAAAAAATCAAAATGACGTTTGCTCAATTTTTTGTCCAGAGAGCTAAGAGTTAAGTGAAAGTTCCATACCTGTGCTGATTTTTGCGAGCAGACATTCAAGGCACGTCTTTGTTTTGATCAAGATCATCACCGTTTGCGCTTTTTCAGCAGTATTATCTACAGCAACCGTAGGAAAATGACCAGGTTTCAAAAAGTCATTATTTGCCTAAAGCTTTACTCAGAAGAAGAAAATTAGCAATTTTTTTTGTCATTTATTCAATGCAAAACTTTTGTCGTTACTACCAACTACCTACGCACATATTTTAATTCTATTCATAAATTACAACAAAATCGAATCATTCGTTTTGCCATACTAAAATGGCAACAAATTGTGCAAGAATTTACATGGTAGGTAGATTTGGGGCAATGTTTCAACAAGTTCCACTTGTTTAAATTTCTGAAATTTTCATAATATTATTGTGAAATAGCAATGTAATTAATTATATATAAATCAATAGATACAAAAATTATTTTTCAGATTAAAACTCCAAACCTTTTAAGTATAGACCCAGCAAGCATTCTACGTAAATCGACATCGGGCCGTCATCGGCCCGTCAGCTACCCTGACGGGCCGATGACGGCCCGATATAGATTTACGTAGAATGCTGACTGGGGAAGTTGCATAGGTCAGACCAATTATTGACCCTAATTTTTATTTTAGGGTAAATATATTATAACAAAGCAGAAGAAGAGAAAGGTTTTTGATAAGATGGTCTGTCGTTATAGAGTTTTTTTATTTAAAATAAAATGCCAAACAAAACAAACAAACATCTTTGCAAGTGATGCTGTAAGGACAGTAGTTCACATTTCAGGACAAGTAATTGCCCAGTCAGCATTCTACGTAAATCTATATCGGGCCGTCATCGGCCCGTCAGGGTAGCTGACGGGCCGATGACGGCCCGATGTAGATTTATGTAGAATGCTAGCTGGGTGGTCATGATTAGAAGTTAAGGTGTCCGAATAATTATGGTACAGTATCATACAATTGTGCATGGACCGCACTTTGTCATACAAATGTAACTGACTGGCTTTACTCAGTTTGTCTATGTGTTACAGTGCAAAAAGTAGAAGTTTTGCTTCAGCATCAAAGCAAAATGTAGAGTTCTTCTTTCTACATTTTTTACTGTCGCATGATCAATATCGACACAAAATGTAGAAACGTAGAACACATTTACCATAAGTGTATTATTATTGTGCCTATCTATCTGGTAGATTTATAGTTTATAGAGTACGCTGCCCTTCACCTCATGACACCTATATAATTGTTATAAAGACGGCCGATTTATTTCGTATACTTGAGTTATAACTAACTATCGAACTTATCAACACAAAATGAAAATTTTTATACATTTTACATTAACGGTAATGCAAAATTTTGAAACATTTCTACATTATGCGTTGACATCAACACAAAATCTAGAAATTTATACATTGCGCGTTAGCGTCAAATCATAATGTAGAAATAACTACAATTCTACAGTTCGCGTTGTAGCGTTCTAGTAAACAACCGTTTTTATTTTTATAGATAGATTTCATATGTCATTTTTCGTGACCATCAATTTTTCCAGTGTCAGCGGCTTTCACACCACTGAACATGTTTCCGCAGAAACCGAAGTGCAACCTATATTCAAGTTTTGCGTCATTTACAAATAGATATACTCAAAATCATACATGTATTTATTTCATGTTAAAGAGCATTATCTCTCGTACTTTAAATATAGTGTTGGATAAAGACAGAAATGAAAAATGCTTAGTTTAAGTGATGAATGCATATGTACGAGGAAAATGTAAACAAACGGTAGTAATTAACACATAATACGTCAATACGCTATCGTTTTGGCTACTCTAGTGAAATTTCAGCCAATAAAGGCGTATCTCTCGTCAGTGTTGGCTTCTGCCAAACATCTTGCATGGTCTCGAAATACAATTGACTCTCGTTATCTCGACCTCGAGTCGACTGTATGTCGTTTTACTGTCTTTGGCGCTATGATTTGTATCTCAGCATTCTGCACAAAATGTTAGCAGCGATCAATACATTGTATTCAGATTCAGTTATGAGTTTCATCACGAAAACATGCCTATATAATTGTGACCCCTGTAAACCCCACTTTCATATAGTAAAACTGGGGTTTACAGGGGTTTACATTATTTTTCTTATTTCTGCTCAAAACATAGATTGTGGGTACTCGTTAGAACCGCCTCGCCAAGGCGGTTCTAACGAGTACCCACAATCTATGTTTTAACCAGAGACGTGAAAAATATCAGAATTTTTTTATCTGAAAATTTTCATTTTCTGGTGGTAAAAAAATTCAGTATATTTGAAAGGCGTGTTTTTGTAATGTGCGGTTTCCAAGGTCACATGAACACAGAACCATGCAAAGGCTAGCAGGGTACCAGACCTAAATGACCGGTTGCCTGAGTTATTTGTATAAGTTGTAATACTTGCTTTCATGTTGTAATGAAGTTGAACCATTTCGTACCTACAGACAATACAGATACCATTGCAAACAGTGCAGATCTACATTGTTTGCCATTCCATTATTGAATTTTGACTAATACCCCTATTTGCAATAATGGGTGTATCCAAATACACAGATAGAAGAGTCCATTTGAGAAACTCAGAGTTGTAACGGTTAACAAGCTGTGTCTAGGCATCTTCAGTAAATGCTTTCAGTGTATACATGTACCTCCTGGTCAGAGTTGTAATATTATACACGGGTCATTAATTCGTTAGGCACCATTCAACATTGTCGTAGACGATATTCTAAAAAGTGTTTTATTTTGCAGTGAGAAAATGAGGCTTGACATTCCTTTAGAGTGGATTCATTCGAAATGTCAAATATTATTTTTAGATATAAAAAATAAACCATCTGGGCCCAGTTGTTCAAAGCGTCATTAGCTTAACGAGCTCGTTAAGGGTCATTTCGTTAACTGTTTTAGCAGATTCAATATACAATATTCTGATATTTTTTGCTGAAAAAATGTGAGTAGCTTTTGCACTGCAAAAGCTACTCACATTTTTTCAGCAAAAAATTTCAGCATATTTGCGTATCACTCGATGTAAATTTTAACGAATCGTTAACTAACGACATCGTTAGCTTTGAACAACTGGGCCCTGGTGCTGTTGTGATTGGCGCTTTTAGGGTAAACAGAAAATGTCCTTTGTATTCATTAGAACTGAACCCATTTACGTCGTAGGGACTCTTCTAACTCAACTCTTTGGACAAGTCCATTTATAATAGAAGTGATGTCTAGTTAGTTTCTTTTTTTTTTTTTTTTTTTTTTTTCAATTACTACCATTTTTAATAGAATTCTATATTAAACAAAACAAAAAAATCATGTAGACCGTGATCAGACGCCACGTTCTGTGGCGTCTGATCTGGATCTACACTGTCCTTTTTATGGGACGCTAGGAATACATATGAAAACATATGACCACATTTTAAAATATGTTTTCTTTTTTATCAGAAAATAGAATCTGACATCCTTAGGAGACAATTGGCACAAAATTTCAAAGATTACGAGGTATTTTTATCGATTTGTCGTCTGCTGAAATGGCCATTTAATTGTACATTCAACTTTCAATGACTCAAACACCAATGGCTCGTTTACAGTGAACCCTCGTTACAACGACAACATTTGTTCCCAAAGACGTTGCCATTAAAACGAATTTGCTGTTGTACAGAATACTTAATGAGTAGAGTGATATGGAAGAAAGGTTTTGTTTTCTTCTTATTTCCTCACAGTATGTATGTTTTGGTTATTTGTTAGAATCGCCTCACTGATGCGATTCTAACAAATATACAAAACATATGTTTCTTTAAAGTATTAAATACAATATTCTTGAATTTTTTTGACTAATTCTTACCTCTTAAGCGAAGGTTTTGTGACAGTCAAATTGCCATTATAACGAATTTTGTCGTTGTATCGAAGGTCGGTGTTAAAAAAGTTGTCTGTACTAAGGCTGATTCTATTTTGTCTTTGGGAAATTCTTTCGAAGGCTGAAGATAACAAATATTAATATTGGGGATATTTAAGGGATTTTTTCGAGGTGATTCTTATGATTACACTCTACATGCCATTATTTGTACGAAAGTCGGAAAAATCCAAAATTAGCCCCACTCGCCTCCTGATCTGGTACTATGACTAATCCTCACTGGCTCGAAGTACCCATGTCTAGAACAAACTTCCATGGTCCCAAAGATGTTCGAGCCATTGAAATTCGGCTGTATAAATATTATATTTTCTCTCCAGGTGATTTAATGGGTCCGGTGGTGAAGAACTTAGAGAATTTACTGCGACTACCAACCGGCTGCGGAGAACAAACCATGTCAAGCTTTGCCCCAGATGTCTTCGTCTCCAATTACCTTGAAAACACCAATCAACTTACTACAGAGATCAAAGACAAGGCTGTTATGTATATGCAAAAAGGTACCATAGAAGCCGGGAGCCAAAGCGCCACATAATGCATGTTTGTCGACCGAAAAGTACTGGGCCCAGTTGTTCAAAGCATCGTTAGCTTAACGAACTCGCTAGTGGTCAAACTGTTAACTGTTCTAGTATGTACAGTATCTAATTCACAGGTATTTTTGCTGAAACAAATGTGAGCAGCTTTTGCATATGCAAAAGCTACTCACATTTTTTTCAGCAAAAAAAATAGCATATATGCCATATTTAATGACCAACGTTTTAACGATACGTTAACTAACGACATCGTTAGTTTTGACCAACTGGGCTCTGATATTCTTCTTATATATCACCATTAAAACAAATTTTGTGAGTACTCATTAGAGGCACCTCGCCGAAAAGCTTCTAATGAGTACCCACAACTTATGTTTTCATGGAGAATTAAGAATTATTATGTAGATACCCCCTCTTATTTGAAGCTCTCTCTCTCTCTCTCTCTCTCTCTCTCTCTCTCTCTCTCTCTCTGTGCAGGCCACGATGGCTTAGTCGGATGCAAGTCCGACTGGTGAGAAGGATGTCGCGGGTTCGATCTTCGCCGGGTCCAACAACATTCCTTCGTAGAGATTGATCGCGAAATATTTTCTTCGACCATTCTTTGCCTTCCGCTGATTCCAAAAGAGCAGTTGTCAGTCTCTAGCGAAAGAATGTGCACAAATACTGGTTAACTGCTTAAAGAACTAGGCTTGCGCAGGACAAGTGTGGTTAGGTAAACTGACTCTTGTAGCTTGCGCAGGACAAGTGTGGTTAGGTAAACTGACTCTTGTAGCTTGCGCAGGACAAGTGTAGTTAGGTAAACTGACTCTTGTAGCTTGCGCAGGACAAGTGTGGTTAGGTAAACTGACTCTTGTATAAAGTTTCAGAAATGCCTTAATAGGCTCCATGATCACCTGGTAGGGTAACTCCTATATATTGCATAGTATGGATGTGCTTGCCGAACGGCCCCCTTTTTCAGCGCTGCTTGTATATGATAAGCCCTTTTTTTCAACAAAAAGTAAAGGCCCCCCTTTTTTTCTGACATCCTGGTATATGCTTATATTTTTCGCTCAGAGATTTTTTGAGGCTGCTTGTTCTCTAGGTATTCAATGAATTGACTAGTGTATTTGTCTAACTGCCAGCAATAAATGGGTATAAAAAAAAGCAAAGGGCAGTATATGAATAGGTCAACATATCGGACGACCAAGTGTATGAATGGGTCTGTTTTTTCAAAGGCTAGGTATATGAATGGGATAGGTTTGGAAATACTGGCTGATACACCCGCACCATATAAACTCCACTATAGAGAAGCACTGTTAACTAAAATCAAGATAACTCGAAGCCCTAAAAGTTTGAGATAATGCAGAGTTGAAAAAAATTATCAAATTTTATTACTTGTCCATGGACAAGTAAAGAGTCCAGATCAACTTGTCTAAGCTAAAAATTACTCGACCGAAAATTGACATTTCTTTTTATTTCTCGAAGAAAATACATGTTGTGGGTACTCGTTATAAATGCCTCATACCAACTACATACGTTTTCTTCGAGAAATAAGAAAAATCATATATTCCATAATCCGGATATTCGTTATAGCTAGAGCTATTATGTCCTTGTCCTAGGAAAAGTAAATTGAAATTTCTTACATGTTATCAGTGAAATTAGCAATTCTGAGGCCCCGGTACGAACATATTGAAAGTTGCGTAGCCGTGCATTAACAGCGCGTGAATTGCCGTGTTAATACACGGCTTTTCGCCGGTTAATGCAGGGCTGTTAATAACGCGTTGCACTGCTCTTTTATGCAATAATACATTTTTTCAGGGTACCAGAGAGAGCTTGGATTCCAACATTATGATGGATCGTTCAGTATTTGGGGCTCAAGTGATAGACAGGGAAGCATGTGGTGAGCAAATCAAAGATTCAATGGCTTTATACATCTGGCCTGCTTCTGCGTCATCTAGACTGCTATTGTACCGTACTTACCTTAACCCTTGTTATGCTGAATAAATTAAGATGCCACGCCCACTTCTAATTTTCAGCCAGTCAGATTAATGAATAGATAAGGAGGCCACGCCTGAAACTTCGCTGGGCGTACATGTGGGATGGTACGTTCACTGACTCATATAGTTTTTGACATTTTGATACCAACAGTGTGTAATGGAATAATGTGTAATCATTAACCAAGTATTAGCTTTTCCAAAAAGCTAGCCAAGTATTAGCTTTTCCAAAAAGCTAGCGGGTCAGTTAGCTTCAGCAATTGCATTTGCGCTTATGCTTAACGTGATGGCATATGTGTCAAGATATATTGAAGTTACCTAAATGACTCAAGTTATTTTCTGAGTTTCGGTTAAGTCCGAACTGTTGAATTTACCTCTAATGTGTACACAAATAATAGGTGCCACGGACTTTGTTGACAGTTACTACTTTCCTGTGATTTTTTCCCTCAATATTTTGATAGTGTTACAATCAGTAGATAGTGTTACAAATCTGGCTGCGGGACTTGCACGCTTTCCAGTTCTTCCTGACAACACCTTTGGGTGGCAAACCTACTGCTCTACACCAGGACTGGACTGGAATACTTTATAATCTGCTCCTTTTATGTCTTGGCGATATTTCGTCCTTGCTGAAGCAAAATTTCACTTGAGTGCGACATCCGTATGAAGCAAAAGATCCTGTTAATTGTATACCAGAAACATGCCATAATTGTATAATAAAACATTCTATTCTATTCCATTCGTTATTAGATGCACGACAACTACGTCAACAGTCTTGGTAGCTACTTTCGCTTAAGCTGGGATCGGTATAATTCCCGTATTTGATATGTGATCATCACAATTCCTATAAAGGCGGCAGTGCGACCCGCAATAATACAATGTTGATGTATTTTATAGATGTTTGTCCGTGTATATCTGTATCACACATTTGCGTACGTGTATGCGTGCGTGCATGCGTGTGTTAGAGAACCCCTACTCGGACTAAACAGTTAGCTGTAACTGGTCCTGTATCAGGATTAAAGGCAAGATTGGATGCCTGTAAGACCAGTTTAAGTTCAAAACCGCCGCACACCCATCCACTATCCTACCCAAGCAGTTTTACTGGTGTCTTTTATATTCCTTATCTGCTCCATCGTTATTTATTCGTTCTATTTTCTGTGGTAGTTTTATGCCATTATTATTCTTTCTGTTTTCTGTGGCAGTTTGATGCAATTATTTATTCGTTCCGTTTACTGTGAAAGGTTGATGCTGTTATTTATTCGTTCTGTTTCTATGGAAGTTTGATGCAATTATTTATTCGTTCTGTTTTCTGTGGAAGTTTGATGCAATTAGTTTTGTTTTCTGTGGTATTTTGATGCAGTTATTTGTTTGCTCTGTTTTCTGTGGTAGTTTGATGTAATTATTTATTTGTTTTCTTTTCTGTCATATTTGATGCAACTGTATGAAATTGATCATGAAATATGTTCTACGGTCATTCTCACCCTTCCGCTGATTCAAGAAAGGCAGTTTTCAGCTTCTGGCAAAAGAATGTGCACAAGTATTTATTAACCGCTTAGACGACTAAGTCTGCCTATAAAAGTGTGGTTAGATAGACCGGCTCGATATAGTGTCGACTAGGCCGTTAAATTCCAAACCAACCATTGATGCAATTAAACTAATGCACTGGCATTGACAGGGTGTGTTCCGTGATATGGGCCTTTTCTAGCTATTTACCATTACGAAGCCCATTTAAATCTATAGAAAAGTTCACCTCCAAAATGAAAATTTTCAGCTTTCTGCTCAAAACATAGATTGTGGGTACTCATTAGAACCGCCTCGGTAAGGGGGGTCTTAACGAGTACCTACAATCTATGTTTTTGAGCGGAAATAAGAAAAAAATAATGTACACTGTAAAACCCCAGTTTTACTATATAAAAGTGGGGTTTAATGGAGTCAAAATTATATAGGCATGTTTTCGTGATGATACGGTAAAAGTCCTAGACATTCGTATACATGTACCAAAGTTTCTAACAAATGGCATATACAAACAGCGCAGACCCAGATCCTGAAGAAGCAGTCTGATCAGGGTCTACACTGTTTACCATTCGAGTAAGTATTTAAAGAAACAACTGCATGTGAAGCAAGAAGGAGTCAAAAAAATAGTATGGAATAAAGTATTCGAAATTTTAGGACAGTTACCGTATTTTATATATTCTAGGCTAACTGCATTTGTGGTGAAGTCATTCCATCAAGCAAAGAGACATATCTATATATCACAAGGTGTCTTAGACAGGGCTATCTCCTGGATCACAAACAACCAGAACTATGATGGGTCGTTTAAAAGAATTGGAAGCGTTCATGACACCATGCTGAAGGTAAAATCCATTTACGCTTAGCATTTTGAGTAAAATTTTCAGCAGACGACATTTTTAAATATTTTCTATATATCAAATCCAATGCTTTTGAGGAAGAAAAAAAGAAAAAGATCACCAATTCGTCGTCTGCTGAATTAGCGCAGAGAGTGGTAAATATTGACCAATATCATTCTGGGATGACGACATTTTTAAAATATTTTTCTTACCTTTGTCCAAAATCTTCCGAAGTGGGGATTTTTTAGAAATATAGAACACATTAAAAATCAGAAAATAACAGAAGTCGATTTGTCCATGACAAATAATGAGTAAAAAAAAAAACAAAAAAAAAAAACACTAAACACCCTTCATGCCCTCCAAAAACTTTGTGCTAACTCTGTCTTCGCATAGAGATGATTGAACAAATAGTCCCTATGAATACGAAACACCAATCATTAACCCATTTATGCCAAATGGACTCTTCTACCTTAATTCTTTGGACCGATCCATTTCAAATAGAAGTGGTGTCTGGTTAGTTTTATATTACCATATTTTTAGGAATTTCTGAACTTAACACAAACAGTGTAGACCCTGATCAGACGCCGCGTTCTGCGGCGCCTAATCGGGATCTGTACTGTTTGTCACTGTCCCTATTATGGGACGTTAGGCATAAATGGGTTAATGCCAGCACTATATCAAAGTATTGGACGCCGTTTTACGGCCTCGACACAGGAATACATGGCCCACAATGTTTGTAAACTGTCAAAGACACAATAGTTTTGTCGAGGCTTTTGTTGAGCTCTGTGTTTTGTTTCATCTCCGTGTTTGTGCTTACATGTGTTTCACTGTGATGTTTCACAGATGAGGTAGACACTATGCGGACATAACATATGTTTATAATTTGGGGCTGCATCAGAATTAAGCTTGAAATTTCGCGCGAACAAAACTGGTTTAAGCACCCTCCCCTCCACACACACACACACGCACGCACGCACGCACGCACGCACACAGAGTAGTTCTTTTATTGACCAGGCGGTTCTCTGTTGTAGTTCTCTTTTGTTCGTCTGTGGTTTCATATGTATGTTTATTTTGTCATTATTTGTTCCTCATCGACCCTTGTTTTAATACTTCGGGAAGGCTGTACTTCGTGATTATAGCATTTCCTAGGCATCTTCACTAATATATATATACATTCAGTGGACAGTAGTATAGGATATAGTGCCCAGCTATAGGGAGGAAAACAAATCCATACATGGTACTGTTTTAACTCTTTCGCTGCCAAATTTCTGACAACATTTGTCGTCTGCTTGTCTTTTTTAAATAAACTATTGCATGAAAAGAAGTTTATATGTAAAGTTGTAAGACTGAATGTCAAACAGCGTAAATCCAGACGAGACGGCACATATGAGCCGTCTCATCTGGATCTATGCTGTTTGCAAAATGCCTATTATTATCGCCTGCGGCAGTGAAAGGGTTATCGCTTACCATCTTAGGTAAAAACATCAGCTAACGACATTTTTTGAAATATATTTTTTCCTATTTGTTTAGAAAATAGGCTTTGACATATCATGCAAACTGTCTCCGAAATATCAAAACCTATTGTTTGGGAAAATAAGAATAAAATATCAATTTGTCATATCTGCTGAAGTTGCCGAGAAAGTAGTAAATGTTAATTGTTTCGTTTCTGTCTGTTTGATAGGGAGGATCAGCACGGGGCTATGGACTGACAGCTTTTGTTCTCATTGCTCTAGTGGAAAATTCGGACTCCAAAGTATGTATGAAATACACTTTTTTTTTATTTTCATTTAAGGGAAATGTATACCGTATTTACCCTTAGTATTGTGACACTTTCTCTACTAGCTATACTTCTCTTAGGATTTGAAATAGTCCATTCTACCACCAGCTGGTGTGTTTAAAATATTGTTATATGGATAACAAACATTGTAGACCCTGATCAGACGCCGCATTTTGCGGCGTCTGATCTGAGTCTACATTGTTTGCAAAGGCCTGTATGTCCTAGTACTTCGGGTTATTACGGTACACGACCAGGGGAAGCAACTCCGTCAAATTTATTTTGCCTACTTTCTGAAAAGGAGTCTTCTGTAAAAGGAAAGAATTTTGGGACCAAATTGTTTGCTCTTAGAGCAGACCACTTTTTAGATGAGACTTTGGATTTCAGAACAGCAAACAGAAAGTCACAAATGCTATGATTATTCCCTTTTCCTTTAAGAGTAGACCCTTTTCAGATGGGATTTGGTGTTCAAAAATACAAACAAGAAGTAACAAATGTTATATCCGTTGTGAAAAAATTGGCAGAAATTTTCCAAATGCATCCTGTTTCCTAAACGGGAACGAATATACAGGCCCCGAGTTCTTTAACTTGTTTCATGCTCAACTCAGCTAAGCATGAAATTTTCTCTGCTAATATATATGAAAATGCCAACAATAAATGGCATTTTCATATTTAGAGAAATGTCCATGCTTAGTTATGTTAAACAAGAAGACATTTGCAATTGTTAATTATTTGAGTTTTTATCAGGACAAATTACATGCTCAGTTGAGTTGAGCATGAAAAAACGTTTTATAACCTCGGGGCCAGGCTAAACATCAATCGAAGAAAGGCTACTCTAGGCTATAAGCGCCTGCCTCCTTTGTCAAGGAGAAACCATAAAAATAAATATGTATTTGTTAGATTGGTGTATGAATCACTTCTTAAAGTGCTGGAAGCCCTAAACCAATTTGTGACCTGTGTGCACTTCCGTTTACGCTTTGGATTCCTATATTTACCCCAGACAGTGTAGAACCATATCAAACATCTAATCGAGGGTTAAACACTGTTTGCCCATGTCTTTCTAATAGGTTAAAGAAAAGAAGGGAGCAAATTCATTCCAATGAGTTAAAATTGATTCCATTAAGGGTTTCCCCTTTAACCCATTTACGCCTAGCGTCCCATAAAATGGACATAGGTAGTGTAGACCCAGATCAGACTCCGCAGAACGCAGCGTCTGATCAGGATCTACACTGTTTGCATTTAATACAGGAATTTCTGTAAATTCTAGTAACAAAAAAAACTAACAAGACGTGCCTTATATTGTGAAATGAGTGGTCCGAAGAGTGAAGCTAGAAGAGTCCTTTCGACATATATGGGTTAATAAGGAAGGCAGATTGGTTTTAACCCTTATCCTGCTGTTCACGACAACCCCTACCTTTGCAAACAGTGTAGATCCAGATCAGATGGCTTCTGAAGACGCCATCTGATCAGGATCTACACTGTGTGTCATTCAGTTTGTGAATTTGAATGAAAACATTATATGATGTAATCTGATTGGCTGATAGTCAGAAATAGGTGTGGCTAATTTAAATATCCAGCAGGATAAGTATTAATCAAGGTGTTCTGCCCTCTGCAAACTGTGTTTCAGAAGTATGAAATGTATGTCCATGTGGTTTATCGACACTCTCACCCCTGACTCTTCCGTCATGAAATTGAATATGTCCATTATCTCAATAAGGGATGTCGCGTAACAAAAGTCGAAGACAAAATGACAAAACAGAGAAATTACAAGTAGAAAAAGCAAATAGAGTAGATCCTGATAAGATGGCTTGTACGAGCCGTCTCGTCAGGATCTGTAATGTTTGCAAAACCTTTTCTCTGGTCTGTGGATTTGAAAGGGTTAGCGTCATACAGGCATAACGTTAGAAAACATACCCTCTGACATGTGGTCCCAACAACGACTCAAATCAGCCTACGCACTCTCGCAGTCTGACCAGTCTTCATTGTCCGCATGAAGAAAATTTGCTTATTCAGCTGTCCAAAATGTGCCCAGTGAAGAATCTGATCAGACTGCAAGAATGCACAGGCTGATCTAAATCTTCGCTAGACGCACATGCCGGAAGGTACGTTATCGACTTTGCGGCTCATATATGAGCGTCTATATATAAGTACAGTCGACTCTCGTTATCTCGAAGTCGACGAGACCCTCTGAAGTACTTCGAGATATCCGTACCTCGACATATCAGATTTGCAGAATTGAGAAAACAAATCGAAAACCACATTTCACAAAATTTAATGACTGTGTAACTTGGCTCCTGGAGTTTAAGATATATTGAAAATATTGTGGAAAAGAGGTGAAATAGCTCTTCTCCCCTTTTCCACAATATTTTGTTACCTGTTGTTAGTTTCATGTCTACACGGGGACCAAATTTTCACTTCGTAATACACGGTTATTCAAAATAAGCTAAGTTGAGATAACGAGAGTCCACTGTATATGAACTGACCTATAATTTGAGTGTTCATGCATATGAATGGAACAGGGATTTACCAATTTAAAAATGCACATCCGCACAGTCTCAGTCAAGTTATCCCACTTCCACCAAGGCCTCCCTTGTGGGAGTGTCTATTCATTTTAACTAACATTTCATGTTCCATTAGTGTCAAGTCTATGTGAGTGTTGCTACCATTTTAACTGCACAGGCATATTCCATAAATTTCAAGGCCATAGGTTACTGTAACTTACGTAAAATGAATGCAAAACTAAACAAGGACATGCAGCATGAATGTTAGTAATATTGTAGAAAACCAGACATAAAGATAAATAGCTTTCAGCTATTTAGTTTGTCAGCTACAAGTTTTCCGTTTGTGACTGTTTTCAAACAGCCTTCGTGTAATTAATTGACTTACTCTAATATGCCAATTCGAAAACTGAAGAGGTTATTTCAAAGAGTACACATTTTTTTAAAAAAAAAAATACTACGATGTTTTCCTATTTCAGAATTACAGAGTAAACCAAGAAGCTGCTCGTGCACGTGCGTACCTAGAGGCACACGTCAACGAAATGACATCATTATATGATCTGGCAATCACAAGTTATGCCTTGGCCAAATCAGGCAGTAGTCTCGGCGCCGTAGCATTCAGCAAATTAGACAAATTTGCAATTTTAAAAGGTAAATATATATGACAAATGAGCAGGAATGCCAACTGAGCGACTCCAAGAGAAAAGATGCTTCAGGAATATGCCGATAGCGAAGGCCCAGATCAGACTGCGCATCTCCTCGATGAGGCGCTTCTAACGAGTACCTAAAAGTTATTTTCATGGTATCCGTCTAAAGCTATGTATGCTATATAGAAAATAATCAGCAGTGTTTGACTGATATGAAAAATCTGTCACGAAGTAATGTGGTAATTCGGTCAAAACTAATTTTTACCGAATTACCCGCGCTCCTGAGTGTCAGGATTGACTCAATTAAAATATGAATTTATGAACACCTTTCAAAAATAACTGGTTTCTAACGGTTTAGCATGTTTGGCATAATTTCTTAAATTTCTGACTTTCTACCTGGTTTAATGAGTTTACAATTACAAGAAATGAAAAACCAACAGTTTAAAATATAAGGATGAAAAATCTAACTGTTGACCTTCTAAGAATTTAGTATTTATATAATACTTATTTGGTTTATTTAGATGGCAAGAAATTCTGGACAGCTTTGGTATCACCGACAGTAGCACCAGCTTACAGACATTGGTATGACTCCTACAATCAAGGCCCACCTCTTGACATTGAAATCGCCTCTTATGCTTTATTGTATTATATAACTACTAAGCAACTGACAGCTGGGGCCCCTGTAGTGAGATGGCTTACAGCGCAAAGGAATTCAATGGGTGGTTTCAGATCCACTCAGGTAAGCCTGTCAACTTTAATCCTTTCACCTCTGAGTTTCTATTGTGGATTTTTAAACCTTTGCATTGGAACACAACCATTGTTGCAAATAGAGATGTAGCCGGCCTCGGTGGCTCAGTTGGATGCGCCGTCCGACTGGAGACCAGGAGGTCGCGGGTTCAACCCCCGCCGAGGTCGGCAACATTCTTTCGTGGAGATTGATCATGAAATATTTTCTACGGTCATTCTCTCCCTTCCGCTGATTCAAGAAGGGCAGTTGTCAGTTTCTGGCGAAAGAATGTGCACAATACTGGTTAACCGCTTAGAGGACTAAGCCTGCCCAGTAAACGTGTGGTTAGGTAAACTGACCGCGCTCGACATGACCCCACTGGGTTGACTGGGCCGTAAAACCTCAACACAAACAAAATAGAGATGTAAATCAAAAATCAAGAACATGGCCCAGTTGTTCAAAGCATTCTTAGCTTAACGAACTCGTTCATTGTCAAAATGTTAAGTGTTCTAGTAAGTACAATATCTAATTCATAGGTATTTGTGTTGAAAACTTGTGATTAATTTTTGCTAATGCAAAAGCTACGCATATTTTTTCAGCAAAAATATTGGCATTTTACATGCCATATTTAATGATCAAGTTTTAACGATACGTTAACTAATGACATCGTTAGTTTTGAACAACTGGGCCCAGAATGGCAAACAGTTTACATGTAGATTATCTGGCGCTGCACAGTTTGCAAAGGTATTTGTACTGGTCTACAGAGATAAAGAGTTAATCTTTCATCCCTGAGTTTCTGACGTGGACTCTTCCATCTATGAATCTTGACAGAATCTGTGGTTCCTATAGTGTCTTGAGGCAACAATCAGAAGTAGAATGATTAACCTTCACGAAAACATGCCGATGTAATTTCGACCCTCTTTAACCCCAGTTTTATATAGTAAAACTGGGGTTTACAGTGGAATACATTATTTTTCTTATTTCTGCTAAAACAGATTGTGGGTACTCGTTAGAATCGCCTCGTCAAGGTGGTTCTAACGAGTACACACAATCTATGCTTTGAGCAGAAATGTGAACAATATCATTTTTTTTTATCTGAAATTTTTCATTTTTTGGTGGTAAAATTTTTGTATATTTGAATAGACGTGTTTTCGTAATGCAAAATAGATCAGTCTAAGGCGGATCATTATAAACCATTATTACGAGAAATCGGGATAAACAAATACACGTTTTTCAAAGGTGCAGGGCGGACAAAATTTTACAGATTTCACAAATTCTGTCGAAGTGGAGGCACTGCTGAATTCACTGCCTCCAAAAAGCTCGTTCGATCAAGTTTTGCTGATTTTTCAATATTCCGTTTTTTAATTTGAAATAATCATTTCTACTTGAGATAAAATGTGATTAGACGGACTAACTGTTGCAGGTGGCCCAATCCACGAATATTATCAGTTAAGCCTCAACATGTGTGCCCAATAAGAATCAAATCAGTCTGCGCATCCGCGTAGTCTGATCAGTCTTTGTTGTCCAGGTAACAAATCTCTGCATCCTTGGCTATCCAAAATGTGCCAAGAAAAGATTCTGATCATACGCGAATGCGCAGGCTGATCTGTATTTCTGCTGGGTGCACATTCTCGAAGGTACTTTTTCTGACGTTAATCTCGTTTGGTCTGAGCTTTAACTGCTCAGATCAGACATACTTGTAGGGTGCGTGCTGATCTGGGCTTTGCAATCCGCATATGACGTAAGGTATGCTTCGCAGGCTATGGCTCAAATGCCCTTCGGGACCTGGCTCAAAGAAACAACCCGGGCACAAACGTTTGCCCATAGTTCTTGCAGAATTATCTGGATTATACCGTCTTGATACTGATTTTGTAACATTGACTATTATAATTTTTGGACACAGTACTAGATCAACAGGCCTAATCAGAATATGGCTGCATTATGCGCAGTCTCATCCGGGCCTTTGTTCTCCATTGATACATTCTATATTATCCAATAATTCCGTTAGCAGACAGCTAAGGTCCTGATCAGACTGCGCATCCGCGCAGTCTGATCAGGACCTTCGCTGTCCACGCATACCGCAAAGGTACGTTTTTGCAAGATGTGGCTCTAATTTTAGGACACAGTACTAGGTCTACAGGCCATGTCGGAATACGGCTCCATTATGAGCGGAAACCTTGATATGGATATTGCTGTTACTTCCGGTAACTTCACTCAAAACATCCATGTTGGAAATGCAGACGCCATGGTTCTTAAACTTATCGAGGTAGGTTTTATTTGTTCCTCATCTCTTCTTCTATTGGGAGGACTGTGCTTCGTGACAGTGGCATTTCTTAGGTATCTTTACTTCATTACGTAACCAAGCCTGTTCAAATATACTGAAAATTTTACCACCAAAAAATGAAAATTTTCAGATAAAAATTCTGATATTTTTCTTATTTCTGCTCAAAACATAGATTTTGGGTAGTCGTTAGAACCGTTCCGGCGAGGCGGTTCTAACGAGTCCCCACAGTCTATGGTTTGGAGCAGAAATAAAAAAAATAATGTATACCCCTGTAAACCCCATTTTTACTATATAAAAGTCGGGTTTAAAGGGGTCAGCATTATATAGGCATGTTTTCGTGATGTATATTTTACTATAGCTCTAGATGAGATATAGTCGAACTTAAATGACTCAAATATCGTTTAGAAATTTGTTCTAGACATGGGTAGTTCGAGCCACTGAGGGTTAATCATAGCGCCACGTCAGGAGGCAAATGGGAATAATTTAGAGATGTTGTTTTGATCTTCTATAAAATAATGTTGTGTTAAGTGTACGCATTAGAATGAGTACACACAACACTCCTTTTAATGATAAAAAATCAGGAAAAAATGCTACAAATCTTTAATATGTTAAGTGAACTCATTAGAATAAGTACACACACCACTCTTTTTAATGATGAAATCAGAAAAATTCTCTAAATTATCCATAAATATTTGTTGTATTTGTTTCATTCGAGTGTTTATAATTATGTGTTTTTTATTGTGACACTTCATTGACGAGGTAAAGGACCCCTTTGCAGACCGAAAATATGTTTGTAATACGGTACTGCATCGGAATTAACCCATTAATGCCGAGTGGGTTCTTCTTATTTAACTCTTTGGATAGGTTCGTTTCCTATATGAGGGGTATCTGGTTAGTTTTCATTATTGTCATGTTTTGTAAAAATATCTAAACTTAATGCAAACAGTGTACACCCTGATCAGACGCCGCGTTCTGCGACGTCTGATCTGGATCTACACTGTTTGCCAGCGTACCTTTTATTGGGCGCTAGGCGTATGCGGGTTAAGGGTGGCGGTTTCGCGCGAGTAAACTTTGTTTACGCTCCCCAGTATTTT
Source organism: Anodontia alba (assembly GCA_964016985.1). NCBI lineage: Eukaryota > Metazoa > Mollusca > Bivalvia > Lucinida > Lucinidae > Anodontia > Anodontia alba. The sequence continues at coordinate 34,313,415 of OZ024826.1, read as the reverse complement.
TTTCTACTGAACGTCCCAAGGCGGTATCTCTTTTGTGGTTCTTTTTTGTCCGTGCGTCAGTGGGTTTTATATATATCAGTTGTTTTGCCATTGTTTATCTTCATCTCTCCTTCATTTGGGGCATCGGGAACGCTGCGTTTCGCGACTGTGGCATTTCTTGGGTATCTTCACTTATATTATTCAAAAAATAGGCATCGATAAAAGACAGGCATACCCAACCAACATAGTATTGATCCATACCTACCGTTCCATTAAAGGGACTGGCAAACTGTGTAGATCCAGATAAGATGCCGCAGAATACGGCGTCGGTCAGGGCCTACACTATTTGCATTAAATAAAGGATTTTTTGTAAACCGCGGTAATCATAAAAACTTACCAGACCCCCCCCACCTCCCTTATAATGGAAGTGAACCATTCTGAAGAGTGAAGATAGAATAGTCTATTTGACGTAAATGGTTTACATATTTTGTTTTAATCTTCAGGTACCGAAAGCATCGCTTGGATCAGATTTGACTTCCGCAACGAAACACACGATAAACCTTAGTAGTCATGGATACGGATCAGCACTTGCTCAGGTTTGTAATAATACGCTATGGTGATATAAAGCATATTCCTGGTCAACAACTACGTCATCCAAACGTTTATATGCACATAGCTGTTCTGATTTATGGCAAAATCACGAAGAGTGCATAATGCTGCGAATAATCACTATATCATTACGAAAACAAGCCTATTCAAATATACTGAAAAATTTACCACCAAAAACGAAATTTTCAGATAAAAATTCTGATATTTTCCATATATCTGCTCAAAACAAAGATTGTGGGTACTCGTTAGAACCGCCTCATCTACAATCTATGTTTTTGAGCAGAAATAAGACCAATAATGAATACCCCTGTAAACCCGAGTTTTACAATATAAAAGTGGGGTTTAAGGGGGTCAACATTATATAGGCATGTTTTTGTGATATGCACAAAACAGGTCCATTTCAGTAATGTATTTTACAGGAAATGCAAACTTAATACATATTCTAGTTATTGTAGATACTTGGACCAGTTATGCTTAAATTATTAGTGTTGCTGAATATCAAAGTGGGTAGTCAGAGTGCCTGTATTTCCATTACGTTTTAAAAGCCAGATTTTTCGAAATACGCTATAGTCCATATGACAGGGAATTTGGTACACTAAATGAATATTCTTAATTTCATAAAACCCAAACCAGACCAAGATTCTGTGAAACTAGTTGCTGACGAAAATACATATCTTCATTGCGTATGTTTTAAGGGGTGATATTAGCTCTGTAGCTATGGTGTTTATCCAAGTGGCAGAATTTTCCGAAATTTTAATACGGTTTGCTTAGCATCAGCATATCGATTTTTATTTCTATTTCCACAGGTTTTTATACATCGAAAACAAGCACCTGACCATTCTCTTCTTAAAAGAGACCCAATTTACACAGAATTGAATTTAAAATCATTCGACTTTTAAGTGTATCTTTAAACATACAAATTCTTACCTTAAAGACATTAAAATAAGATGGGCCTTAGTCATTAGACCTATCACTGATAGGAGACTGGGCAGAAAAAATATAGTGTCAATATTCAATTATAGTTGATTCTCGCTATCTCGAACTCGCTTATCTCGAATAACTGCTTTTCTCGAAGTGAAAATCTGGTCCCTGTCTAAACATGAAAATCTAACAACAGGTAAAAAATATTGTGGAAAGGAGCAATTTCTCCTCTTTTCCACAATATCTTTAATATATCTCTAACTTCAAGAGTCCAATTCATATGCATTTATTAAATGTGGTTAATCGAAATATTTTTTCATGAATTCTGCAAATCTGATATGTCGAGGTACGGATATCTCGAAGTATTTCGGAGAGCCCCTTGGAATTCGAGATAACGAGTCGATTGTAATATAGTGTCAGTGTTCAATTAACAGGTAGAGGCCCAGTAGGAGAATTTAGTACTTGCTTAATTATCTATTCCACAGGTGATATCAATATTACCATATTGTCTTATTTTGCATGCAACATTATACAATGTTAGATAGCCTACAAAATACAGTGGTGAGAAATACCTTTACAGAGAAGCAGACTGATCTCTTGAATGACAGTAAGATAGTAGAGATATATACAAGACAGTATTAATAGATCAATACAAAAAATAAACAAATAAAGATCATACGGCCCTTCAGAAGACCTCTCTACCACACCCTGCTGTGTTCTCAAAATCAGTTACCTCTTTATCACCTGCCTTTGATCTCCATTGCATAACATCTATGTAGGGGCAATAAAATCATTAGTGGGTGATTCTATTTGGTCTCATTTTAGCTATGTCTTTAATTTGAGATATTTTGTAATACGAATAATGAAATTGCTTATATCAAAACCTGAGAAAAATAAAGAATATGAGACAAATCAAAATACATCATATTAAAGAATAGCAATTTACGGTATAGAAAAAACTTGCACAATGTGTGCAACATTATAAATAAGCAAAGTAATATTTTACCTGGGCACTTCTGTCCCTGCGTAAATATGCATATGTCTGAATGGCTAAGCATTCAAAATTTTTATAAGGGTCATTGATGAGATATAAATCATTACGACAACACGCCTATTCAAATATATTGAAAATTTTACAGCCAAAAACGAAAAAAAAATCAGATAAAAGAAACTGATAATTTTCATATTTCTGCTCAAAAATAGATTTTGGGTACTCGTTAGAACCGCCTCGACAAGGCTGTTCTAACGAATACCCACAATCCGTATTTTGAGCAGAAATAAGAAAAATAATGTATACCCCTGTAAACCCTAGTTTTACTATATAAAAGTGTTTAAGGGGTTTAAGAGGGTCAAAAAATATAGGCATGTTTTCATGATGGGTCTATAGTCTGATCTAGAAAATTCTTAAAGGCTTTTTTTTTATTTTAGCACATGTGTTCATAAAGCTCAAGACTCATTCCCTTTAGAATCTTTTCATGCACACTAACATGATTGTTTTTTACGATTTAAAAATCTGTTTTTATTCTTAGACATTGCTAAAATGAGACCAAAGGCAGTATCAGTCACTAATGATCTTCCTGAGGCTACCTAGGCGCTATGCAAGAGATGTCAAAGGCGTGTCCTGTAGAGGTAATCCCAGCAGGGGGTGGCAAAGAGGCCTGCCGAGACAACAAAAACCTTGGATGGGATATTATCTATGGATCGGATAAATAAGCAGTCAGTTCTAAATTCCCCTACTGTGCCTCTTACTGTCAATTGTTTATTGACAGAATAGCAGGTTTCTTGTGCCCATTCTCTTATCAGTGATGACTAAAGACTGAGACACAGCCTATATTTATGTCTTTAACGGACGGTTCTCGTGTATGAGCATGTGTACATGTGCATTCTGGTTTTGATGTGAGCGTATCTTTTAACTTTAAGACCGACTTTTATGTGACTTGTCTCAAATGATTTATCATTTAACAAATTTCAGGTGTCAGTAACATTTAACGTAGAAACGGAAGTGATGGATCCAGCTTTCAATCTTACCACCTCCATTCTACAGGAAACGCTCAGATCACTTGTTGTACAATCTTGTGCCAGGTATTATTATTATTAATCACTCACACCTTTTTATTGAAATTTTCGGCCGATGCGAAACGTTTGGAAAAGCCCTAAATGTCATATGCGGACACTTCCGGTCAGTCCGATTGACATCACAAAACACGCCTATATAATTTTGAACCCCTTAAACCCCACCAATATATAGTAAAACTGGGGTTTACAGGCGTACACATTATTCTTCTTATTTTGCTAGAACATAGATTGTTGGTACTCATTAGAACTGCCTTGCCGAGGCGGTTCTAACGAGTACCCACAATCTATGTTTTGAGCAGAAATATGGAAAAATATCAGAAATTTTTTATCTGCATTTTTTTCCTGTTTTGGTTGTTTTCGTAATGATGGCCTTCGCTGTCCTCATAGAGAATCACATCATCCTGAACATGCTCAAAGTATCATCAGAGCCTTTCTTCTCAATTCATACATTCTGCAGTTCCCAATGATTCTGTTGGCGGATAGTGAAGGCCCTAATCCACTCTGAAAGGAAACAATGTGCACATTCTTTCCGTTTAATGTCCATCATTTGTTAGCTTATTCATAAGCTGAACATAAAACGGGATACAATGTTATGGTATATGCGAACATCGAAGGCCCATATCAGCCTCTGTATATCGTCAAATCAGTGTCTTCTCTGTTCGCCAAGACGTAACTGTCCTGAATTTTCGAACACTATTCAATAACTTTCAGGCTACATTTTGTTTTTTATGCTGTTGTTTCTTTAGTAGACAGTCCAACAGTATAGAATCTGATCAGACTGCTCCTTCAAGAGCAGTCTGATCAGGGTCTGCACTGTTTACATAGGCGAGTTTGTAAAATCCTTTGGTATATAAAACGTTTAGGACTCTACAGTATCTATTCCCAGCTAACATTCTACGTAAATCTACATCGGGCCGTCATCGGCCCGTCAGCTACCCTGACGGGCCGATGACGGCCCGATATAGATTTACGTAGAATGCTGACTGGGTTCATTCTCTGAGCGGATAACAAAGGCCATAATAACATTAAACATTCAGTCTGATCTGGGTTTTCGTTGCTCACATTACGGCATAGCGCCCTTTTTAGGCATTGCACATCAAGTATAGTCCGGGCGAACCCCGCATACTCTGACTTATATGAGCGCATGCGTCGTCTGCCGGTTATACGCATGCGCGGTCCATATATGCCCGAAGACAAATTACGGTGACGAATTGCTTTGTGTTATTTACTGCTGTCCTCAGTGAGATGTCTTTATGTATCTGTAGGATTCCCTTATAGCTTAATGGCAGAGAGCGATTTAGATTTATTAAAACTACGGTCCTTAGGGTCAAAAACACTTTTAGTACAGTATTTTTTGACGAATTGAGAGTCTATTTTGTCTCCTTATGTTTTAGGGAATTTTCGTGTTTATCATATGCTAATGGAATGTTGAGTGCATTCGTTAGGGGCAATTTTAATGAGTACATTCAACATACCATTATTTTATTGCAGCATTTTATAGTTTTCTTATTTTATCATAAAATTATAGGTTGTGTACACTCATTAAAATCACACCATCGAGGCGATTCTTATGTATACACTAAATATATTTTATTGTAGATTGAAAAAGACACCCCTAAAGCATCCCCCATTGCATTCTGACCTGGGGCTATGATTAACAGTGGCTCTAATTTCCCATGTCTAGAACATTGTTTCATTGTCTCAAAGATATTCGAGCCATCAACTAAGGTGTGTCTTAGTCATTAGACGTATCACTGATAAGAGACTGGACAGAAAAACATATAGTGTCAATATAGGGATCAAACATGGTTTTTCATGCATTAACATTCGCCAGGTCCCGTGGGAGGTGTTGAAAACCGAGGTCGAAAGCCGCGGTTTTCAACACTCCCAAGGGACCTGGCGAATGTTGATGCATTAAAAAACCATGTTCGCTCGCTATTATTGCATAAAAAACTGAAAACATTTGCTACTTTTCGCGTTATTTCTTGCACAATTTTGTTTCACCGATGTCGTGCGAACGCTATTTCCACGGACTATGCTCGTTCTGGGGCACGACAGTACACACCTCGTGACGGCAGCAATTCAGTGGCCCTGGTACGAGCATATTGAAAGTTGCGTAGCGTAATTTGTTCCAAGGCGGTTCTTCTGTCATGGTTTATTTATGTATCGTTAAAATGTCTCTTGGCTTTTGTCTGTTTCAGATACAACGCTGACAAATTCACCACCGGAGGCATGGCCGTTATTGAAATTGGAGTTCCTACTGGCTTCATGGCAGAACTTGAGAGCGATCTAACCAAGTTAGTCGGCGTTCAAAAGACAGAAACTAAGGACCAGAAAGTCATGTTATACTTTGATGAAGTGAGTGTAATTATTAGAACCATGTCTTCGTGTATGCAATCTGCTCATGTCCTGATCCGCCCGTGCAAATACACAGGCTGATCATTCGTCTAGAATATACTTTGGGCTACGTAAATTTTAAAAAGAAAAGCTGACATACCCTGGGCAGTCAGGACATGTATGCAGATTGGCTTGTTAATCCACAGTCCACATTTTAATTTTGTGACAAAAGTGGTCTTGTGGGCATATACGAAAACAAAAAGACATAATTGGGATTCATATTCAAAGTTATATTATGTATTATAACGCGTTTTCCTTTTGTCTCAGAGCAATGTCAGTGTTTTTATCAGCTGTTTTCTTTTTCTATTTAGATTCAATACTACAAGGATACATGCGTTACCATTGAGATGATCCGAACTGATCTTGTCGCCAAGACTAAGCCGGCATCTGTGAAAGTTTTCGATTATTACGATCCAGGTGAGAAATGTACCAAGAAATTGGTCGCAACGTCAGGACCCATATCTTCGGCTATATGCACACAGCGAAGAGCTAGATCAGCCATGCGCATTCGCGCAGTCTGATCAGAATCCTCATTGTTCGCATTTTGAATAGCCAAATATGTATTTTCTTAATGCGTATAAAGAAGACTCTGAACCGACTGTGCACATGCACAGGTTGATTTGAATGTTGTTTTTTTTTGCGCATACATCATTGCAGTTCAAATGTATTCAACCTTGTCACACCAACATAAGCATTTTACATACGTGGCCACGCAAATGTATGCATATTTATTGGTATTAATGAATTAGTTTTAACACTTCATGCAAACTGCTGACTTACTTTCCTTCCCAGATAATATTCTATGACGTTTCTCGCAAAACAAGGAGGCAATTTGGATGAAAACGCATGCTCTATTTTCTGATACAAAGCAAGAGAAATAGTATCAATCTGTTGTCTGCTGAATATTCACTTTTTATTGTGCAAAGTGTTATAAAATTTGAGTTTTGCAAGTTTCCATGATTACATTGTGTATATTACCTTAAATTGTCTGGCTTGCTTTTGATTTGTTTTTATTTTTATGCTCTTACTTGTTCTCTTGTTGCATGTACGGTGCAGCTTAAGAAGCATTATAAATTCAGAAGATTTGTTGATAAAACTTCGTACACTCGCAACAAAAAAAAAGATAGGTTGCATCATGAGTATTCTGCGACAAAATGCATGCATGGTTGTAAACCCGATTATGGTTGATAACTTGGCCTCCCCATCACAAAAACATGCGTATGTAATTTTGACCCTCTTAAACCCCAATTTTTATAGTAAAACTGGGGTTTACAAGGGTATACTCGAAAACACAGATTTGCTCGAAAACATAGATGTGGGTACTCGTTAGAATCGCCTTGCCAAGTCGGTTCTAACGAGTACAGACAATCTATGTTTAGAGCAGAAATTTGAAAAAATCAGAGTTTTTATCGGAAACTTTTCAGTCTTTGGATGTGAAATTTTCTATATATTTGAATAGGCGTGTTTTTGTAATGCTCTTTAATTGTAGGCTTCGAATAAATGATGGCTCCCTCAATCTAATTCGGATAGTTTGTGTGGTCCTTGACTATCAATGTCTTTGGTCGGGCTCACTCCGGTCTTGTCTGTGTGTTTCGTGTGTTCTGGCTTCAGATCGCCATTGGACCCTTTGCATTATTTCATCACAGTGTGTTTGATTATATATGTTTCACTGTGATATTTCACAGCGGAGCTAGAGGACCCCTATGCGAACCGAACTAAAACTGGTGAAAGTTTTTAGGTAGCTGGGTATGCCATTTATATTCTTATGTTTAGGATAGATTGTGAATACCAAATCTCTAACGTTGCAGTTTGATCAAGGTGGCCACTGTTACAAGTTAAGTCATTAACCATCGTTTTATCTTGTCAAATGGACTTTTTTTTATTTTATTTTCATGCGCCTGATTATCTATTGGTCATCCGAATATTTAGGGTAATTTCGGATATATTGATATATTAAATAAGTAATCGTATAGTTAATTTACCCGCCTGTTTTGTTATTTGCTTATTTCAACTTGTAGACAAGAGAGCACTGGCCTTCTACGAATCACAGTTATTGAAAGATTCATCCTTCTGTGATATATGCGCAAGCTGTGGATGCACACGGTAAGTAAAGTTAATGTGAATGCATACACAGGAAAATTTAGACACCAACGGAGACGCATTCTGTAGGCAGGAAATCGTCTCTCTAGTTCAGTCGATTCTCGTTATCTCGGTGTGAAAAAACTCTCTGAAACAATTCGAGATATACGTACTTCGACATCTTAGATTTGCGACATTGAGGAGCAAAAATCGAACAGCCACATTTGAAACATGCACATGTATTTTGACTCCTGAAGTTAGAGCTATATTTAAAATATTGTGGAAAAGTTAGAGCTATATTTAAAATATTGTGGAAAAGATTTCCACAATACTTTCTTACCTGTAGTTAGATTTACATGTCAAAACAGGAACCAGATTTTTCATTTCGAAATAAACGGTTATTCGAGATGAGCGAGGTCTAGATAACGAGAGTCGACTGTATTTCAAATACTTAAAAGGAAAGAGTTTGCTCCTTGTTCCCTTCTCATTGTGGGTTACGCTTGAAGGAAACAATTTGCCAGAAAAAAAAACACTTGGTTCCAGAGGGATCAAGATTTTTCCTGCAAAGAGACGGACGGACGGACAGGGGTATCACTATATACCCTTTCCACCATTCTGCGAATGGCGGGGGCATAATGAGAAGAGCGGCAAATATGTCCATAACAGAGTCATTTCCTTTAACTTTTCTATGCAGTTTATTCGCGCGGCATCATACGGTCTTAGAGGCTGACATTGAAATTGGCACACAGATCGAACGCCGCACAAAAAGTAGTGCAACCTGTTCTCTAGTTTTGTGGCACTTACAAAATGGATTTATTCACAATCATATTTATTTGATGTTTGAGCATTATCCTTCTGAACAGGATGTTGGATAAATATGCATTGACAAAAAAGGATTGAAAATGCTTAGTTTAAGTGACGAAAGCACATGCATAAGAGAAATGTAAACAAACGAAACTGATTAACATATGATATATCAATATACCATAGTTGCTGATACTAACGAAATTTCTGCCAGTGAAGGCGTACCTCTCGTCAGCGTTGGCCTCTGTCAAATATCTTGTAAGCTCTCGAAATCTGTCATTTCAGTGCTTTTAGCGCTTTGATTATATACGTGCTGTCCCATTCTTGCTTCCGGTAAATTGATACACTATCATGAGAGGCAACTAGATGTCAAAATGTTTTCGCTTGCCTTCTGCCTTTTGACGCAAATTCTTTCCTTTTAGAATAGACTCCATTTCAGAAGAATTCGATGTGCAGAAAAGCAAACAGGAAGTCAAAAATATTGTCTCCCTTGGCGAAAGTGTGGCAGAAAATCTACCACCTTAAATTCTATTCATCTGAATACGATAATGTGAGCCCCAGCTTTAGGAAATGTACCTTATGAGATGTTTGACCATCTAAGATTGCTATCAGCTTTTGCATTTTGAACAAACTGGACCTTCAATAGCCAGCGCTACGTCCCATAGTATCAAACAAGACAAAATATTTAGATGTAAACGTCTAAGTACCGGCGCAAATTTTGTTCATGTTTACTTCGAAATATGGGACACGGATATACTAAAGTTTAAATAAATTTTCAATGTAATAGGCGAAAAAAAGAAAAAAAAACATTGCGAGTCTTTAATGTATGCTTTTTATTAAGCTGTATGAATTTTCTTGATCAAGCACTATGCGAATCCTAGTCATATTGGGATCTCCACGAGATTTAGTTTGTACATTATTTTTATAAAAATAATAAAAAAAAACAAAAAAAAAACATGCCAAACTTAAATAAGTTACCAAATCTTATCTAGAAGCTTATTTTAGCATGCGTCAGATATGAATACGTTTGAACTTTTTAAGTATGGACCACAGGTCATATTCAAACTTACCAAAGATGGACTGCAGGTCATATTTAAACTTACCAAACTGCTGTCTGCACTAATCGAACACTTCTCCATGCATAAAAATCTAAAGCTATATTAAGAGACCGGCGCGATTCTCGCGCCGGCCAATGCAGCGTCATAGAAAAAGAACAGCTACAACATATGCAAACAGCACAGTTTCAGGCGAGACTGCGCATGTGCGCATTCTCGCAAGAACCTATACTGTTCACTCATGTAGAACAAGAGAAACATCAGGCAACGAACTAGTTGTGTGGCCTTGATAAGGGACCGGATAGAAAGATAGATTCAACCGAAAGTCCGAAGATCCTTTTTCTCACGTCGCGGCTCAGATTATTTCTTGGCAGGGCAGCAAAGATCCTGACCAGAGCTCATAAATGTGAAGGTTGATCTTAGCCTTCATTGTCCGAATGTATGATAAGGGTTGTTTTCTAATGTTAATTTATGTATTGGCCGCGTCAAGCGAAAAAGTGCCTTCAAGCATGCGCAAAAGGCGCGGTGCACATTATCCTGCACATGCTCAGTCTCATCTAGGCAGTTGCTTTCCAGTGAAACATTCTAGTTCTTTTATCGGACAGCAAGGGCCCTGATTAGACTGTGCGAATAAGCAGGCTGATCTAGGCCTTCGCTGTTCGCATATGCACGACCCATATATAAATAAATATCAATAAGTTTGATTTTGCCAAATAGCAATGCATATTCAGTAAATTTCTACGAATTTTCAAGAAGACATTTTGTATTATGTTTTGTCTATTACTAGACCTAAATTAATATTTTGCAGATGATGACCCCGTTTGAAGAAAGCGTTTCCATACAATATCTGTGTCCTCAGTTGGAAAATAAATAGTCATATACGAGTATATATATTCGTTTGTGTTGTATTTTACGATGAGTGCTAGATTTAGACGTGGTTCTATTTAAAATAATTTGGGCTTCTACAGAATATAACCTTGTCCGGTAACCTGTGACTTGTTGCGATTTTCTATTTGACGTAATACAGCTGGGAACCAGAAGCCTCAGATTAAAGGACAATATTATATATTGATCTATATGTAAAACAATAATGGCGTTCGCCTTGTTTATTATGCGAATATCGAAGACCACGCCAGTTTGCATATCGCCTGATTAGGCCAGGCACATCACTGTTCGCCTACAAAATATTGACACCTCATTAGCGTTTCGTAATTATACTATTCGGACAGCGTGATGATGTGAAAATAGTACCTTCTGACGGGCGTCCAACGCAGACTTAAATCAGCCCGCGCATACACGCAGTCTGATTTAAGTCCTCGTTATCCGTATGAGGAAACTTTGAATACTTGGTTATTTCAAATGTGCCAGTGAAATTCTGATCAGACTGCGCGAACAATATTGGATCAGTCATTTCAAAGTCACATATACCTTTTATATGTCATATAACCTACCACCCTTGTCTGGTTTTAGACTTTTCAGAGAAAGTGTTGTCAGGCACATACCTAGTGTTTACCCTGTAAACTTAACCATTTCACCCCTAAGTTTCTCAAAAGGGTTCATCAATTTATAAATTGGGCAAAAAAAGTGTCTTCGGCTATATGCGGATAGCGAAGACCCAGATCAGACTGCGCATGTTTCAACAGAGCATTTGCTGTCCACAAACAGAATCATTGGATACATTGTACTATAGAATATTTTAATGTAGAGCAGATGTCCAGATAAGACTTTGCATATGTGCAGGATGATATCAATACGCAAATTTTGAACATGCTCGAAAGCACTATTTCGCTTGACACACCTTATATGATAACGTGGTATAACCCTGTTAATAAGAAATACATACTAACTTAATATTGACCATCAAGCACTAGACTATACAACAACCCCTCATTTAGTTCAACTGGTTTTGAAATTTGGAAAAGGCTACAACTTAATCAAAAATAGCGACACGTCCAAACATTTACTCAGCTCATTTAAACGGCCATGTCTAATATCAGTAGCATTGCTATTGTTTTTTACAAACTATTAGGTAGGTAGCCTTTGTACGTAATGGCCCAATTGAAATCTCACAAAATTGTGTAGTAATTTCCCATGAATAACCTTAGTATGACACATAACTCATACATGGCGATAGTTTTACCAAAAGACACTCGGATGTACGTACGTAAATTTTCAAAACAATGTGACTTCTCAACTTGTCTATAGTTTCGACAGCTTAAATAAAGAGGCAGAACTGAAGTGTTAAGCACTGTTATTCTTTAACCATTGACAAATCTATTCGCCATCCACATCTGTCGGCCTTTATCATAAAGTATTATAACATACTTCGTTCTTGAATATGCTATACAATCATGACAGCCCTGAGTATATCACTTTTATTGAGGCGTTAACACGTGTTGCTATATCGCACACCCCATATCACGTCCCAAAATCCATACCGCACACCTTAAAAGTCAAAGCGTACTTCTGACGTCACAAATTTCGGAACAAGCGTTTGTCTTCTAGTTCGCTTTAGCTGAGATATTAGCACGTGATTCCATATCGCATATTCCATATCACACCCAAAATTCAATATCGCACACCCTACAAGCCATATCATACCTCTTACCGACAGCTTTACTTTGTTTTGAGTAAAGGTTTAAAGTTAAAACCATAAACCAACATTTGTTAAGAGGAAACTGTTGGGAAATATAGGATAAATGGATTACTAAATAGCAATTTTCATATCCTACCCCATATCTGCCCTCGGCCTGATATAGGAGTCTAGTGCTGATATGGGGTATGATATGAAAAATGCCATATGCTAATCTCTATTTACTAGGCAGAGCCATTTTCTCTTACACAGCTAGAGGTCAGATGTGAGATATACTGTAAGCGAATGATACTGACAATAGACGGACATGTCCGACACATTTGAGCCGCAAATGTACCTTTTGACGTGTGTGCCCAACGAAGATTCAATTTCGCCTACACATTTGCGCAGTATATTCAGTCTTCGATGTCCTCATCAAGAAACTTTGCATCCTTGGTTGCCAAAATTCGACCAATGAAGATTCTGATCAAACTGTGTGAATGCACAGTCTGTTTGGAATCTTCTTAGGGCTCACATTTTGGAAGGTACATTTTCTTACGTTGCGATTCATGTGTTGTCATTCCACTAACACCTCTTGGAAGACAAGCATTATGAAAACAAGCCTCTTCAAATATACTGAAAATCTTACCACCAAAAAAATGAAAATTTTCAGATAAAAATTCTGACATTTTTCTTATTTCTACTCAAAACATAGATTCTGGGTACTCGTTAGACCGCCTCGGCGAGGTGGTTCTAACGAGAACCCACAATCTATGTTTTTGAGCAGAAATAAGAAAAATAATGTATAAAAAAAATTGTCCAGGGAGTGCCACAATCACAAACCGCAGCCCTTCCCAGACCCCAAGAGGAAGAGGATAATGTATAACCCTGCAAAATAGAAGGGAAGGCAATGCTCAGGAACCGATACAATTATCCCACACCTCCCATCAGAGACATCAAAGGGAAAGAAACACAAACACGAAATAACTAGACTCTAATGGAAACATCACTAGCGGAAAGCCAAACGGACAGTTGCTTTCCCACAAAGTGACCAAATGACTATCCAAAACAAAAAGATGCAAGCGACACACATATTCAAAGACAAACTATAACAAAAATAAACCATGACAGAAGAACCGCCTTGGAACGGTCAGTGAAAAGTATTTCCCTGGGGGGCTTAAATCGATTTTACGCGGCCACAATCCTCGCCTTTACTTCTGCCGCGGTTTAGATACATAATTTGTTCAGTCCGCATGAAGGCTTCCTAACTCATCAGTGCTACATCTCCGAGAACACAAAAAATCAACTAATTAGAGAGATGCAACAACGACAAGGACTCAACAGCACGAAACAACTGATATGCTGGAGCAAAAGAAAACCAACAGTTAGACTCCGGTGGGCCCGACCAAAGATAGAGCATCAAGTACCAACTAACATTACCCAAAATTAAATTCCAAGTAAGCCTTTACGTTGGAACCATCATAGAATCTGAGGCCTAACCCGCCGGCGTGCAATTAAAGAGGGAAGCTAAGTTATTAACCGTGATTGGGTTAACAACCATGCATGCAGTCTGTCGTATAACATCTACCAATCTTTTTATATCGAAGAATGATTTTACAAAATTTGGTACTGAAGTCATTGCAAGCATATATTTTTCTGAATTTATACACTAAGTCACCATAAAATTCGAGTTCCGATAGGCCTTGTTGCAGAAGAGATTTTAGTCCAACACTGAATTTTGAAACTAAATCGGAATGACGTCTATAAAACATAGAAAAGGCTTTACGTAGTTTATGCTACCGATAACTCTGATTAAGAAGTTTAGCTGTTAGCAATTTATTACGGGTGTTGAAGTCAGTTACATGAATAGACACTCTGGCAAATCGTGCAAATCCCAGTTTTACTGTATAAAAGTGGGGTTTAAGGGAGTCAACATTATATAGGCATGCTTTCGTGATGGGATACTGTCAGCTAAATTATAGAATTAGTACCTTTTTTGCTTGTTCCAAAGGACAGATCTACAAAATCAAACTATTGGCAACAGCTTACCTACTACCATGTATTTTTATTTTATCCCACGTCATGCTAAAACGTAACTTCAGGCATATGCGGACAGCGAAGGCCCAGATCAGCCTACGCATCCACGCAGTCTGATCAGGGTCTTCACTGTCCACTATCAGAATCACTGGACACTACAGAATTTAGCATGAAAAGCATCAGGAAAACATGCCTATATAATTTTGACCCCCTTAAACCCCACTTTTATATAGTAAAACTGGGGTTTACAGGGGTATACATTATTTTTCTTATTACTGCATAAAACATAGATTGTGGGTACTCGTTAGAACCGCCTCGCCGAGGCGGCTCTAACGAGTACCCACAATCTATATTTTGAGCAAAAATAAGAAAAATATCACAATTTTTCATCCTAATATTATCGTATTTTCCGCGGTAAAATTTACAATGTATTTGTATTGGCGTGTTTTCCTAATGGGCCCTGATGATTCCTTTGTGCCTGAGCAGGATCATCTTTATCTGCGCATTTTGCGCATGTTCGAAGGCATTTTTGCGGCTCTTTTAGTAATCAAAAATAAAAAACTTTGACCATAGCTCCAGATAGGTATAGGTTATTGCATAGTTTTAAATTTTGAACCGTCAGACTAGAAATTGAAAACCTTCAATATCCGATTTGTAGCAATAACCCTTTAAGACCACATCTTTAGGACCAGACGCCATACTGCAACTGACCACAGTGTATACCGATCATGTATTTAATCAAGGATATCACATTTCTTTTAATGGCATATTGCGACAAGAGGAGTATCGAGATATTGTTTCTTATTTCTCCGTGAACATTAACGTTATATGTATACGTTTTTGTGTACGCTGACCGTACCAAAATATAAGAAAAGATAGCCAGGAAATGCCACAATCACGAAGCAAAGCCCTCCAGAGGGACCGAAGTAAGGAGCGATTGGGAACAAATATGGACATCACAAACGCCATATGTGAAATCACAGACGCAAAAACAAAGAACAACTGTAACAGATGAACCTTCTTGGAACGATCAGCATAAAAATGACAAGGCGCTTCTTCTATCGCAGTTCCTGTTTGTCAGTTATGGTATATCAGTCCATCACGAAAACATGCCCATATAATTTTGACCCCCTTAAACCCCACTTTTATATAGGAAAACTGGGGTTTACAAAGGCATAATATTTTTTCTTATTTATGCTAAAACATAGATTGTGGGTACTCGTTAGAACCGCCTCAATCTATGTTTTGAGCAGAAATATGAAAATATCAGTGTTTTATCTGAAAATTTTCGTGTTTTTTTAGGTGAAATTTTCTATATATTTGAAAAGGCCTGTTTTCGTAATGCGTTGCGTCTTCACATTGTTCAATACCTCTTCTTATTTGGGTGCCTCGAGATGGCTGTGCCTCGTAATTGTGGCCTTTCCTGGGTAACAGTATTTATATTTTATGGAGAAATAAGAACCAAATAACGATATATTATAGTTGAAAACGTATCCTTTCCTGAGCTATGCTTGACACAATACTAACAAAAGTTAGATGTGAAAGAAATCAAAATTAACATGCTAAAACTTTGAACATGAAATGTAGACGAGGTACTTTTTGATGAAGCCGTCTTCTCTGGAGGAATATTAACTGGACAGCGACATGACTTAGGCATCACTCCGCACGTTACCGAATGAAAATATGTTACTTCTGTAGGGCAGTCCTTGAGAGTTCTTGCAATACAGTCTATATAGTCTTCCAATACCCTGTATTAAAATAGGAAACAATAAATTACTGCATGCCAAAGTATTGTCAATTTATTTAATCTTTCCCACTCACTGGGCTAACTTAGCCGACGACAAATTATCATTTTTCTTGTTTTCTTATCAAATGGGCTTTAACATGTCATGTCAATTATTATTCAGTATACTAAGCGCTAAACTCTGGTAAAATTCGTTCTCTCTGAAACAATAGTAAGGATCACATGATATTTATCAGATTAATATATACTTTTCATGTTATCACGGTGTTTTTGATTATATGTCTTTTACAGATGATGTAGAGGGCCCTCGGCGGACTGAACATTTTTATAATTCGGAGCTGCACCAGAAAAGGACGCGGTTTTGCACAACTAAAACTGAAACATATCATCACGAAAACATATCTATATAATTTAGACCCCCAAACCCCACTTGGGTTTACAGTGGTGGTATACATTATTTTCTTATTTCTGCTCAAACACATAGATTCTGGGGACTCGTTAAAACTGCCTCGCCGAGGACCCACAATCTATGTTTTGAGCAGAAATATGAAAAATATCAGAGTTTTTCATCTGAAAATTTTCAGTTTTTGGAGGTAAATTTTCTTTATGTTTGAATAGGCGTGTTTTTCGTTTTGTCTTTTGGGTATTTAGTAGAAACGCCTTAGCCTCACTTCGTAATTTTAACAAATATCCAAATCATGTGTGCTATAGGATATAAGAACAAAAAAAGCTTTTCTTGCGTTCTGTTCATTACGAAAACATGCCTATTCAAATATATAGAATATTTTACCACCAAAAAATGAAACTTTCCAGATAAAAAAATTCATATATTTTTCTTATTTCTGCACAAAACATAGATTGTGGGTACTCGTTAGAACCGCCTCGATGAGGCGGTTCCAACGAGTACCCACAATCTATGTTTTGAGCAGAAATAAGAAAAATAATGTTTACCCCTGTAAACCCCAGTTTTACTATATAAAAATGGGGTTTAAGGGGGTCAAAATTATATAGGTATGTTTTCGTGATGTCATTAAGGATTCGGGAACAAATGCTGTCGCTGTAACAAAGGTTCACCGTATTTCCAACCAAATAAACTAATTCTTTCTGCTAAACGATCTTGCTTCTGATATAGATACTATAAATGTATACTGGTCTCTCTTATAAAATGTAGCTTTCTATACACCGTATTTCCAACCAAATAAACTAATTCTTTCTGCTAAACGATCTTGCTTCTGATATAGATACTATAGATGTATACTGGTCTCTCTTATAAAATGTAGCTTTCTATACAAAAAAAACTTACGATGAACTGGGACTTAGTTTACTTGTGTTTTGTCACATTTCCTGGGTCCAGAATGACGGTATACACCACAGAATGCAGCAGATGAGACAACCCAAACCAACACGGAAAACGTACAATAACAAAATCAAAGTTGACCCGTTTGACATTGATGTTAGTTCAGATTATATCATTAGATATTGGTAAATTTAAATTATAAAATGCATCAAATATCTTTAAGAGAAGTTCTGTTGGATACATTCTATCAGCAATTTATTCCGAGTAATCATTTTTAATATTTAGCAAGTCATCCAAATATCGAGGCGTTAAATTGAAAGCTCCAATACTATTGACCTGATTTTTGTAAGAATTGGACAATTAAAAATAATATAGAAGATTTCTAGGGATATCCACACACATATTAAAGCCTACCAATTACACCAAGAGGAAGAACAAACAAACTATAACAGACAATAAAGCCATACAACAACACAATACCAAGTAACCAGCTTCCTCTTCCTCAACAAGGTGATCACAATTAAACAACAATAAGATAACGAAAATGACAAAACATAAAAAAAACAACCGTAACAAACAGCCACTAGGCCATACAAAGAACAATCAACATAAGAAACACTACCTTATTTTGTAATATTAAACATATCTGCAATACAGGACGAATGGGGCACAGATTTTATCCATCGGTATGCCAACAATTTGTTAGAAGAACTTAGTACTAAACCAAATATAGAAAGTATGAAGACGATTCTCAAAAACTTACAGTCAAGAAGTGAAGAAAGCAAGTTTCATTTAGACCAAGGTGAAGCCAATTTTATTTCATGAGTTTTTTTTGTTTTGTTTTTTTTTTGTTTTTTTTGTTTGTTTTTTTTTTGTTTTGTTTTTTGTTTTTTTTTTCCAATTAGATAAAAAAGTTATCTTTCATCGGTTTGTGCGACAATGTTGTATAAATCGTGCACAAATCATATGTATCCAAACTAGATGCATAGAAATATATAAACTGAAGTTAATTTGCTACGAATAAAAAGTCCTTGTGGCGGCAAAAAAAAACTATCTCCACACTTCATCATAGTACAGATTATATTATCTGGTCTCTTCCATCTTTGAACTTGCAAGATTCTGTGACCCAATTCTGCACACAAAGACGTTGAAACAAAAACAAGTCTGCTATTTTCGTTTCATTGACGTGTCCTTTGTTTTCAAAGGTTCTCTTTAACAAAACATGTTTAATAACGTCATGTAAACTAGGAAACTTCCCTAAATATGACTGCCTACAAATTTCTGAAGGTGTGATATGAATGTTTAAGCAAATGACCAAAACAAATTTAGATATTTTCCAGCCGACATATAAAGCATTATATCGAGGGTTGAGCGCAAGACTATGGTAACTCAAACATATTTTTGAAACCCTTGTTAAGGGGCAACTTGGTTAACAATGCAAATACAATGCATACGAGCAATGGCACCTAAATTTTCATTGTTTACAGAAAGAAATGTTGTAATCTTCATAACACCTTCATGGTGAGGAGATTAGGTTTGGGGAAAAACAACCATCTGACTTACGCCAGTCTTGCGCTCAACCCTCGATATGTTTTTTTGTCATTTTAATTGGAAAAGAATGTATATAATATAATACGAGATACGATCAGTAAATTCTCGACTTTAAATACCCAGTCAGCATTCTAGGTATATCTATATCGGGCCGTCATCGGCCCGATGTAGATTTACGTAGAATGCTGGCTGGGTACTTTGATTGAATAAATTGAAATGAAACTCCAATTAAGTGATATTTGTAATTCAACGTCTTTGGTAAAAAAAAATAAAATAAAGTTCAGGGCTATTGATTTCAGTAGGATTTCACAGCAAACTGGGAAAGCATGTGTTGTGGCATAACTGAGAAAATAGACAAAGTTGAAGTTAGAGCAATCATAAGGTTTCAGTAAAAAGGACATGTCCGCGAAGAGAATTCTTGACGACTCCATTAAAACCCTTGAGTATGAGTCTCCTTCTGTGAAGAAATGGGCTCCTGGTTCAGAGATGCAAGGAGAGCGTAGAGAAATATTAAGGTCTGTGTGCCCTGAAGAGGCTACTACAGACGAAAACCTTGAACTTGTGCACAATGTGTTGATGTGTGACAAGAGAAGAAGCCTGCATGATAAAGCTAGACAAATATGTATAAGTTCTGTGGCAGTTTATTCTATCTTTTGGGATACCCAATTCCTCAGCTAGATGGGTCCCCAGAATGTTGACCAAAGATCAGATTAAAACACAGGCTTAATAATTCTCTGTATGAAGATGACCCAGTGGACCACTGAGGACTCTGTTATGAAAATAACTTTTCTAAATGAAATGTAATTGGATCCTACAGTTTAGTAAAATTATCCATTTACACAATTGAAATGCATGGATAGTGGAAAAGTTTCTAGAAAATACTATATGCCTCAGCTATTCATTTGCAGATGCATATTTTACACAATAAATATCTGTAAGTAGCTACTTAAGGCAAGGGAGGTGGGGTGATTTGGAATGATACCTTACAGACAAATCCTGTTTGCCTCTCTCAATGTAACAATTTTAAGAAAAAAGAGACTGTTGGAAATTGAAATATCTGAATCATATCCTGATATAATTATTTTAGTGTTCACTATGATTAATTCCTTTATATATTAAGCCACATGCCTGACTTTTGTTGCAGAAACGCAGCCTCCACAGAGTACCTTACAAAAAAAAATAAACGTCAAAACGATTGCCTTTGGAAACAAAGAACACATTACAGACAGATTAGACAGTGGAAGTCTCGGTTTTATTGAGACTCTTCATAAGCAGATATGAAGTTTGCAATACTGCTTAAGCCCTCTGGCCCGTCCGACTGGAGACAAGGAGGTCGCGGGTTCAACCCCCGCCGAGGTCGGCAACATTCTTTCGTGGAGATTGATCATGAAATATTTTCTACGGTCATTCTCTCCCTTCCGCTGATTCAAGAAGGGCAGTTGTCAGTTTCTGGCGAAAGAATGTGCACAATGCTGGTTAACCGCTTAGAGGACTAAGCCTGCCCAGTAAACGTGTGGTTAGGTAAACTGACTGCGCTCGACTTGACCCCATTGGGTTGACTGGGTCATAAAACCTCAACACAAACAAACAAAGCCCTCTGGCGTATACATGAGCAGAACTTTATTTTCAAAGATACCTTAATGAGCTCAATGATTCCAAGTCTGATTCAATGATGTGCATTGGGCAGTCAACTGTACAACACAAGATACCTGTGCATATTGTATGTGTATTCAGTGAAATGGAACCCACAGGCAGATGTGGGATACCCTGTAGGGCTCCAGTTAAGTAATCAGATCTACAGTAAAACCTCAATGGCTCGAACACGGATGGCTCGTTTACCGTGGATGATTCTAACTCGTTTTTCAGTCCCTACAAAATTCTCCCAATAGCTCAAGAAAACAAATATTTAGGGATGTTTTTCTTATTTTATCATGGAATTGTATGTTGGTGGTGCTCATTAGACATACAATCGTTGTGTAGAACATATGAAAAGATTTCCCTAAATTATCGCTATTTGCTTCCTGAACTTGCCATGATTAACCCTCAGTGGCTCGAACTACCCATGTCTCGAATAAATTTCCATGGTCCCAAAGATGTTCGAGCCATTGAGGTTCCACTGTATTTATATTTATTTATTTTACTGTGGCGAAATTGATAAAATGTACGATATAATTTAACTTCTGTAAGACAAATATTTGCAATATGCCTACATCTGCTTCTTTACATAATATGCAACTTCCTAATAATACCAAACATAATCGTATGAAACAAAATCATGGAATCTGGTACAAACAGCTCAAAATAGGCAGATTGCCTATGTTTCCATCAGAAGTGCGTTCTGCTCTTTGTTATTCCGAAAGTACAGGCCCGAAAACTTTTCGATCATCTCTCGTTTATCTTCCTACTTATACTTGATTTCTAGGTTTCCAGCAAATGTTGGTTACCATTTTATTTCTGGGAATTATGATTATGTTTATGGTATATTTAATTAAATAACTTGACACAGTAGAAGGACTAATGTAAATTATATACAGATTCTGACCAATACATCTAATATAGTTAACATATTCTTTTAATATGAATTTTTAGCATAAATTGATGTTTCAGGGCCCATCATAAACATGGCGAGATACATACGGTAAGTGAGCATATAACAGCAGTCCGATACGCATTACCATTAACGAGAAAATTTCCCTAGCTTTATAACTAGCAAGTATACATGAAGTACTGATTATACATATCCAGGCCCAACTCTTCAAAACTTAATGAAGTTTATAGCTAACGTGACGTTACAATTTGGCGAATCTACTGATATTTTTTGCTGAAAAATAATGTGAGTAGCTTTTGCATTGCCTTAGCTAAACATAGAATGAGCTAGTTATTAATGAGCTCGTTATGCTTTGAACAACTGGACTCTAGTTAAAATATACAAAATCCATTGCTGACAGTGCATCCTGAAAGTTTGGGCCGAGCCGTCGATTTTCTCTTCATCTCCTTTATGCTTTTAGGCAGTGCGAAAGCGGAGGTATGAGTCTCGCCAATCGCATATAAGCGAGCTACAACCAGATCAGTAATAATATCCACGCCGTGTAATTCGACGTTCCCTGTAAGGCTTACAGAAGTATTTGAGTCTCAAAATAAAAACAAAACGTGCCTTTTGACATGAAAGTCCCACGAAGACACAAATCAGCGTGCGCATCCATTTTGTTTTTAGTTTCTTGCTTAAGATTTTAAAAAGCTATATCTCTTGACCAATCGATGAGAGTAATTCATACTTACTCTTATGTAAGATACTGGTCTGAAGTTTTAGGCTGTACCATCCCGAACCTCATGATTGCTTTGAGGTCAAGGTCACGCACGTATGTAAACAAATATTTCAAAGTTATGGTTTAACTTTTTTAGGTAAAGCGCCATTCAGGCGAGCTATGCCGTCCTGCGACATTTCTTGTTTCGACAATGTGAACATCTTTTGATGTGAAGAGAGAGTTACATGCTCTGCTTTTCATTGTTTTTACGCGTGTATAGTCCATCGTGCTTCGATTACTCTACCTCATTGGTTGGCTATGTTCAGTTATTGTAGTAATTCTTGGATATCCCCTGTACTATGAGGCTATGATCTGTAAATGTGACACTTCCTAGATATCCCCTTTTCTACTGAGATAAGGTGAGCATGAGCCGTGATTTACGTAAGAGAACTTTTCTTAAAAGGAACACAATTTCTGTGACATCATTTTATCTTGTCCCTTCCGAAAAGTAGACACAGTCAAACCGAGTCAGCAATTTTTGTGCGTTTATGTTTTCTTTGCATTTCCGAAGGCAATTCTCTTTCACTTTTATTTAACTCTACTGTAGCTGAGGTTGTGTAGTGTAGCGGCCGTAAAAGTCTCCCCATACATCATCATAGTGCAGGTTATATTTCCTTTGGGATCATTGAGCCTATCTTGGTTATTTTGAAAATCGAATACCGCTTAAGCCGGCTTTAGGGGGCGTATGCAGACTCACAAACTACAGTTCTGCATATGAAGAGACTCAATCAAACCGAGTCTCCGATTTTCGTGATTTTGTGTGTTCTTCGTTTCAAAAAGCAATCTTCTTTTGTTGTTTATTTATTTTTTATTTTTTTTTTACTTTTTATTTTGCTATATAATAAACATTTCTTACTGTCATTGAAGTGAATTACTCCTGGGTCCAGTTGTTCAAAGCGTCGTTAGATTCACGAGCTCGTTAAGGGTTATTTCGTTAACTGTTTTAGTGGATTCAATATACAATATTCTGATATTTTTGCTGAAAAATGTGAGTAGCTTTTGCACTGCAAAAGCTACTCACATTTTTTCAGCAAAAAATTTCAGCATATTTGCGTATCACTCGATGTAAATTTTAACGAATCGTTAACTAACGACGTCGTTAGCGTTGAACAACTGGGCCCTGGATGAGAAAATGTGTTGTCAGGACAAAAACGCGAATAGTAAAAAAGGCAGATTAGCCAGTAAAGCCTCATATGCGCCGGCCAAGCGAAAAAGTGTCTTCGATTTTTTTTTGCATGCGCAGGATGATCTGAATTTGCGCTTTAAGCACAGGTGCTTAAAGCGCAAATTCAGATCATCCTGCGCATGCACAGAGTATCATCCGGACTTTTGCTCTCTATTCAAACATCCAAGTGTATCCACTGATTTTATTTGCGGACAGGGAAGGCGTTCACCCTCATCGTGCTTGGTTTTGCAGGCTGATTTGGGACCTTTGATATCCGCATATGGCGCGGTCAACATGATCTGGCGTTGTTGTACAAGAAACGCGAGAAAAGCAAATGAACCATACGAAGTTTGCGCATTCGATCTTTTCTCATTCACAGCGAGATAATACCTGCAAATATTTTCCACAGGAATTTTTCCGCCGCCTTTAATTGTAATCAACTGGTTTTGATAGTCCTTCTCAAACTCTGTGTCACAAACAATCCACTCTGCTTTATGTTTCTGGGAGCATCCTCGGTCTCGTTCTGAAATAAATGGGCCGCGCCACGTGGGCCGCGTCCAGCGAAACTGTGCCTTCTAACAAGCGCAAAATGCGAAGATTCAGATTCTGCGCATGCGCAAATTATCTCTCCGGTCATACATTCCTGTATCTAATGGTTCTGGTTAGCATACAGTGAAGGCCCGGGTCAGACTGCGCTGATCTGATGGCTGATCTGGGCATCCGCTGTCCGCATATGCCAGAAAACACGTTTTCGTATGTCGAACCCAAGTATAGTTCCCTTCGGAGTATATTCAGACGGCGAAGACCTTGATTTACCTGGTTATCCACGCAATCTGATCAGGGCCTTGGCTGTCCGCTTTTGAAATCATTATACTGACAGACAAGCTCTAGAGCATCTCATAAGACAAGACGGATAAGCAAATTAAGCAAATCGATACTTTGCTGTTCGCATAGTTCAAGACGAAATATTATAACATTGCATACTTGAAATAAAGCTAATGTGCCTTCGCTGTTCGCGGTTGCCCGCATTAACTCTGAAACGAAATTTTATCAAACCATCAGAATAGCAGTCATTGTTACAGACTGGTACTCCAATAGAATGCAATAAACCCAAATGTTTCAAAGATTGAACTACTACCCCAGCTAGCATTCTACGTAAATCTACATCGGGCCGTCATCGGCCCGTCAGCTACCCTGACGGGCCGATGACGGCCCGATATAGATTTACGTAGAATGCTGACGGGGTACACAGTGTCAGCAGATGCTATGTACCACTATATGATTTGTATGCTTGGCTATCGAGAATACGTCCAGTGAAGTTTCTAATCATACTGCGCGAATGCACAGGCTGTATCTTCGCTCGCCGCACATTTTCGAAAGTACGTTTTCCGACGTTTAGGCTCAATTCTTAACATTTATCAGGGACTATAACTCATGCCGGAATCTATGTGTACAATCCATTTTCGAACTGAACACTTGGTTGATAGCAATTTGTGCATTTGGACTGAATCTGTTAAAAGAAATTTAAATTCTTGCATGGAAACATTTTTTTATATTTATCATGGACCATAATGTGATAAGCGATACATAGACTAAAACCAAGTCGGGTTATCCTGATAATAACTTCCATCGAATAAAGAAATATGGCACATGTACATAAAACATTTATCGGCGGTCATCCCAGTCAGCATTCTACGTAAATCTATATCGGGCCGTCATCGGCCCGTCAGGGTAGCTGACGGGCCGATGACGGCCCGATGTAGATTTACGTAGAATGCTAGCTGGGATATTACATGTACGGCTAGACAATGAAGCCTATTTGTGAATGAACTAGAGTATAGCCACCATTCACCAGCAAGAAAACACTTTCAACTTAGATAAGGTAGAGGACCCCTATGCGGACCGAACATATATAGTCGACTCTCGTTATTTCAAATTCCAAGGCTCTCTGAAATACTTCGAGATATCCGTACCTCGACATATCAAATTTGCAGAACTGAGGAAAAAATAATTCGAACGATCATATTTGACAAATATATATGCTATTGGACTCTTGAAATTAGAGATATATTGAAAATATTATGGAAAAGAGGAGAAATTGCTCCTTAGAAGCAATTTCTTCTCTTTTCCACAATATATTTTTACCTGTTGTTAGATTTTCATGTTAAGGCAGGGACCTGATTTTTTTCACTTCGAGATGATCGGTTATTCGAGATAAGCGAGGTCGAGATAATGGGAGTCAACTGTATTTGTAATTTGGAGCTGCATCAGAATTAAGGGTAAGGATTCGCGTGATTAATAGTCGAACCTCGTTATCTCGAACTCGCTTATTTCGAATTATCGCTTATCTCGAAGTGAAAATCTGGTCCCTGTTTTAACATGAAACTATGAAAACAGGTAACAAAATAATGTGGAAAAGAAGAGAAATTGCTCCTAAGGAGCATTTTCTCCTATTTTTCACATTATTTTATATATGTATTTTTAACTTCTGGAGTCAAATTACATATTCATTTGTTAAATGTGGTTGTTCAATTTATTGTTTTCCTCACTCTCTCAACTCTGATATGTCGAGGTACGGATATCTCGAAGTGTTTAAGTGAGTCCCTTGGAATTCGAGATAACGAGAGTCGACTGTACTTGTTTAAGCACCAGTAGTTTTCCTACTGGCCGTTCTGAGGTGGTTCTTCTGTTCTAGTTCTTATTTTGTGTGTTGTCGTTTCATACGTGGAGTTTGTTCTTTACTTATTTGTTCCTCATCTCTCTTACTTTTTGTGCCTCGGGATGGTTGTGTTTCGTGACTGTAGCCTTTCCTGGGTATCTTCACTTACATTTTTGTATCAGGTGACAGAGTGTCCGAGGATCATTCCTTTTAGAACTATCTTCACTAACTGCAGTGTGGCGGCCATAAAACGTCTCGCCGTATTTCACTATAGCGTAGCTATATTTTCAGGTCACGAGGTTATAAAACTTTTTTCAAACTCAACTCAGAGGAGCATTAAATTTTCTCTGCATATTAATATGAAAATGCCAACAATAGTTGGCATTTTCATACTTATTAGCAGATAAAATTTCATGCAAGAAAGAATTTGAAATTGTTGGTAATTTTAAATTTATTAGCAGGATAAATTTCATGCTCAGCTGAGTTGAGCATGGAAAATGTTTTATAACCTCGGGCCTGGTCACGTGTGGTCACCGAGCCCATTCCGGGTACATAATATATATGGTTTAGGGCGAGGCTTTACTGACGGAAACTAGCTAGCCTGACGCAGAAAATGCCGACACTTTAGCTATTCACTTGTACTATATACTATTCTCAAGTATCATGCCTCCTACTTTAGCTTTGATCATTTCAGATTTTTAATTGGATTCAGTGGAATTAACAAAATAATGGTATTATAGGTTTTTTACACTGAAACTGGGTGAATTATGTCGCAAGCTCGCGTTCTTTGATATCCTAACGCAGGGCATTTTTAAGCGACACATCACGAAAACATGCCTATATAATGTTGACCCCCTTAAACCCCACTTTTATATAGTAAAACTGGGATTTACAGGGGTATACATTATTATTCTTATTTCTGCTCAAAAATATAGATTGTGGGTACTCGTTAGAACCGCCTCACCGAGGCGGTTCTAACGAGTACCCACAATCTATGTTTTGAGCAGTAATATGAAAAATATTAGAATTTTTTATCTGAAAATTTTCATTTTTTTGGTGGTAAAATATTCAGTAGATTTGAATAGGCGTGTTTTCGTAATGCATGTGTCAGTGCTATAACCCTTTTGTTATTATAGTTACACATATTGTGTATCTTTTCCAGTTGTTTGTAGTCTCATTACAGAATGTTTTATTATCTAAATTTCAGCGCCTACACAAATGCGTGGCGAATTTTGGCGTGACGCCATTGCCTTAGGATGTAATCAAAAGTAATGTCTTGTAAAGGTTACATACAATGGTATCCAAATAGTCGTCCAATGTGAAGTAATTTAGTGATATCGCATCACGAAAACACGCCTATATAATTTTGACCCCCTTAAACCCTACTTTTATATAGTAAAACTGGGGTTTACAGGGGTATACATTATTTTTCTTAGTTTGCTAAAAAACATAAATTGTGGGTACTCGTTAGAACCGCCTCACCGAGGCGATTCTAACGAGTACCCACAATCTATGTTTTGAGCAGTAATATGGAAAATATCAGAATTTTTTATCTGAAAATTTTCCTTTTTTGGTTGTAAAATTTTCAATATATTTGAATAGGCATGTTTTCGTAATGGAGTAATAGCCGCACGCTTGTTCCTCGGATTTATCGCGTATAAAATTATTTAAGTATTTTAATTTTTATAGCTATTTAAGAGCATTAAGTAAAATTAAAGGACGGGATTTCAAGGCCACTGTTTTCTGTTTTAGTGAAACGTTGAACTTCCAGTTCTTACCGCAAACCGCATGGTGTTTGGTAGTTAGCTTTGTGCATGGCATTGTTTTATTTCACTTATAGACCACAATGGCCCGTTAGTAAGTTGACTTTTACATCTCTTGTATATGTACGTTACTTTGTTGTTGTTGTTTTTTTAAATAAAGTTATTGATGCATTGTTGTTGTTAAGATATAAGAATTTCCGAAGTACCGTAATTTGGACAAATATTCCTGAGTAAAACGTTTAGACCCAGCTCACTCCAGTAAACGCAACCGATCAGGGTCTAAACTGTTATATCGTTTACTACTTATTCGTAGAGCAGTTTGCAACAGATCAACAGGTAGTTAAATGGAGATGTTAAAATTTGTGGAAACATTTAATATAGGGATCAAACATGGTTTTTCATGCATTAACATTCGCCAGGTCCCGTGGGAGGTGTTGAAAACCGAGGACGAAGGCCGCTGTTTTCAACACATCCCAAGGGACCTGGCGAATGTTAATGCATTGAAAAACCATGTTCGATCGCTATTATTGCATAAAAACTGGAAACATTTGCTACTTTTCGCGTTATTTCTTGCACTATTTTGTTTCGCCTTTTCACCGATATCGCGCGAACGCTATATGCACGGATTATGCCCGTTCTGGGGCAGGGCAGTACACATCTCGTGGCGCCGTGGCCCTGGTACGAGCACATTGAAAGTTGCGTAGCCATGCATTAACAACGCGTGATTTGCCTTGTTAATACATGGCTTTTCGCCGGTTAATGCACGGTTGTTAATAACGTGCGGCACTGCTTTTTATGCAATGATGAGGAGTTTTAAATGTGTCCGAATATAAAAGGTGTATGCCTTTCTATAGTCGACCAAACGTTGTTCAAACACATCAGACTCCGCAAAATGCGGTGTAAACACTGCTCGATGAGTAACAGACAGTGTAGATTTACACTGTTTGCTACTCATCCACCGGTTTTTGACACATATAGGGAAGTCAAACTGACTTCTTCAAATTGTAGGACACGATCAATAAGGAGTGAAACCAGGTTTCTGCGCACAGTTGGTAGCCCTTCTGACGGCAGAACCAGGTCGCCAGTACAAATTCCAGCTCGTGGAGATCATCATCATGAAACCTATTTTTACGTTTAGTCAGCCTCGCTGATTCAAGAAGTGCAGTTGTCAGTTATTGCCGAAATTATGTGCACAAGTACTGGTTTAATCGCTCTGAGGACCAAGTCTGCCCAGGAAAAAGTTTGAGTAGGTTAACTGACCGGTTCGACATCACATAACAGTGTTGACTGGGCCGTAAAACTCTAACTCAAACAAAAAAGAGAAGTTAAAGCGTCTCAGCAGTTAGTAATAACGACGGTGAAAAAACTCACCTTTCTCTATGGAACATGTAAACCGGGAAAATTCAATAAATCTGCTTAGTTCAAATCCTGTCTCCCAGTACTGGTCTTCATAATGAAGTGAGTTCTTCCTTTCTCGTTCTAGACAGTCGGCTTTCGACAACACCTGCTCGCTTTGAAATATAAACAATATAATATAATCATATCAACCGAGTATAAGAATAATAATAATGAACCGCGTCATGTGAAAAGAGAGGCTCCCAGCCAGCATTCTACGTAAATCTACATCGGGCCGTCATCGGCCCGTCAGCTACCCTGACGGGCCGATGACGGCCCGATATAGATTTACGTAGAATGCTGACTGGGCTATAGCATATGCAAACAGCCGTCTCTTCAGACCCTGTGCTGTTCGCTCACGTTAAGTGGTAGACCACGGTGAAAACTCAGCCAAATAACTACCCAGTCAGCATTCTACGTAAATCTATATCGGGCCGTCATCGGCCCGTCAGGGTAGCTGACGGGCCGATGACGGCCCGATGTAGATTTACGTAGAATGCTAGCTGGGTAAGCGTGGTATTGCTGTTGGGCCAGGCATACGCACTGAAAGTCCGAAGAGCTTTTTTTCACACGAAACGAGTTTAATGTGCAACTCACGAATGGTTATTTTGCAGAATGCTAATAACAAAATGTACATATCAGTCATATTACATTAACACACCGCTATGAAATACAAGTTTCCGATACATACACTTTCTACTCTATAAAACAGAAAACAAATTAATCCCAATAAAATTTTGTCAAATGTTGCGATTCACTAATAGACAAATCATGTAACCACCAAACTTATATAAGTTTTAGCAACAAACATCTCGCAAAATATCATCAATTAATGTGTACCCTATATATTTCTGTTTATCACTATATTCAGTGTTTGTGAGGGAGGGGGGGGGGGGGGGCAAAAAATGGGTTGTGTTTTACATGAACCGGTCAACAAAAAAACACCTGTCTCTGTAAAATGAGAGTCTAATCTGTTCGTTGATCTATTCTACAGTTTCCGCTGACTGAGACGGTCTGCAATGAAGGCCCTGTTCAGACTGCTTGAATGCGCGGGGCGTCCATTGTTTTCTTTGCCAGCGTAAGACATAAGTGCTATTTTTATCAGCTATTAGAATGCATCCGGCGGAGCGGGGAGTCTGATCATTTTTTTCTACTGACCGTTCTAAGGCGGTTCCTCTGTTGCAGTTCTTTGAGCTCGGTGGTTTCATATGTGACGTTTGCTATGTCGTTATTTTGGTCTCATCTCTCCTAATTTTTGTGCCTCGGGAAGGCTATGCCTCGTCGTTGTGGCATTTCCTTGGTATTTTCACTTATACAGTCGAACCTCAATGGCTCGAACATCTTCGGGACCATGGAAATTCGTTTGAGACATGGGTAGTTCGAGCCACTGAGGGTATTCATGGCACCAGTTCAGGAAGCAAATAGCGATAATTTAGGGAAATCTTTTCGATTTTCTACACAATAATTGTATGTTGTGTGTACTCATTAGAATCGCCTCAATGAGGCGATTCTAATGAGTACACACAACATACAATTCCATGATAAAATAAGAAAAAAAAATCGTTAGATATTTGTTTCCTTGAGCTATTGAAAGAATTTTGTAGGGACTGAAAAAAGAGTTCGAATCATCCACGGTAAACGAGCCATCCGTGTTCGACCTATTGAGGTTATACTGTATTATTACTCCGTTTGCATCATATGCTGCAGTTTTAGACACATTAACCCATAGTACTAAGGAGCCTGATAAGACATTAGTCCTTTAATATCTGCAGATCAAACCTCATTAGGATCTACAGTGTTTGCCATTCTGTGTTTGATTTCAGACTAAAGCCACTATTTGCATGAGTGGACATGTCGAAATTCAAGGACAGAAGAGTCTACTTTAGAAACTTAGCGATGTAAGGGTTAAGGTATCCCATCATTTACAGTAAATTCGGGTATTCGCAGGTATTTGTCTCAATATAAATCGTTTTGTGATTAACACATATTGCTGTATGTTATCAGCTACGTAATTGCTGAAAGGAGCTAGGAGAATATCGTTTTGCCATTTAAATAACAAACATTACTATAAATGAGCCACAAATCAGACAACATGTCTTCGGATATGTGCGCCTACCGAAGATTCAGATAAGCCTGCGCATTTGTGCAGTTTAATCATGATCTTCACTGGATGCATTTTGGATAGACAGGGAGGCACACTTTCCTCATGTGAACAACGATGACTCTGACCAGACTGCGCGGATGCAGGCTCATTTGAGTCTTCGTTGGGCGCACACATTACAAAAACTTGCCTATTCAAATATATAGAAAATTTCATCTCCAAAAACTGAAAATTTTCAGATGAAAAACTCTAATATATTTCATATTTCTGCTCAAAACATAGATTGTGGGTACTCGTTAGAACCGCCGCGAGGCGGTTCTAATGAGTACCCACAATCTATGTTTTTAGCATAAATAAGAAAAATAATGTATACCCCTGTAAACCCCAGTTTTACTATATAAAAGTGGGGTTTAAGGGAGTCAAAATTATATAGGCGTGTTTTCGTAATGATGTCAGAAGGTTCGTTTTCTCACGTTGAGGCTCACATTACTTTTTTCGGTTTACCAAAGCAAACGTCTCAATGTTACACTTGTTAAAGAAGGCTATCGGTATCATAAACT
This sequence comes from Anodontia alba, assembly GCA_964016985.1. Taxonomy (NCBI): domain Eukaryota; kingdom Metazoa; phylum Mollusca; class Bivalvia; order Lucinida; family Lucinidae; genus Anodontia; species Anodontia alba. Next base: position 34,281,346 of record OZ024826.1, on the reverse strand, counting down.
TCGTAAAACGGTTTCTGTATTTTATTGTAGTCTATTGCCCGCTATTATCTGATAACACCCTAATAACACGTGTGCTTGGTCAAAAAAATTTCGCTCTCTCAAACAGGTCAGTTGGCTACATTATAGGAACCTCATCATGAAAACATGCTTATATAATTTTGACCCCATTAAACCCCACTTTTATATAGTAAAACTGGGGTTTACAGGGGTATACATTATTTTTCTTATTTCTGCCCAAAACATAGATTGTGGGTACTCGTTAGAACCGCCTCGACGAGGCGGTTCTAACGAGTACCCACAATCTATGTTTTGAGCAGAAATATGAAAAATATCAGGATTTTTTATCTGAAAATTTTCAATCTTTATGGTGGTAAAATTTTCAATATATTTGAATAGGCGTGTTTTCGTAATGTGAAATTCGGAAGGTTACTTTGCATCAATATAATGTCCAATTTTGTAATACTGCAAAAGGATTTTGGAATAAATTATATTATTTAATTACATTTGCTGCTTCACGTTTATGTAATGTCCTATATAAGATTAATATTTCATCTAAAACTATGAAATTCAGACTGTTTGCCCTTTTTTATTGTTTTTCAAATTATATACCAAGAGAAGCATTTTCAACAGCTGGGTATCCATTTGAGTCCCGAAAACAAAGGTTTTAGTAAAGTACATGTCATACGAGGGGTATTCAATAATTGTTGACACAGTAAAGGACACCGCTCAGACGTTGCGCCCTAAATCAGTTTACTACATGTACAATAAACCGATAACGATGTACAGCTCATCTTTGAAATGAAGCTGCACGTGGCTTCTTCATAAGATAATTTGGGAAATTTGTCTTTGAACATGCACAAAATGCACAGATTCAGACCATCTTGCGCATGCGCAAAGTATCATCCGGGCCTTTGCTCTCCATTCAAACATGCTGTAATATGTTATGATTATAGTAGTCCTGACGAAAACACGCCTATTCAAATACATTGAAAATTTCACCACCAAAAACTGAAAGTTTTCAGGAAAGAATTTTGATATGTTTTCATATTTCTGCTCAAAACATAGATTGTGGGTACTCGTTAGAACCGCCTTGAACAGAAGTGAAAACAAAAAGATAACGAATACATACCCCTGTAGCCCCAAGTTATACAATATAAAAGTGGGGTCTAATGGGGTCAAAATTAAGTAGGTATTTGAAGCCTTTGCTGGGCATCTGCTGTCCGCATATACTCGAAGGCATGATGTGGCCTAATTTTAACAGTTGTGTTGAATCTGGAAAGGTTCCAAATGTTCCAAAAGAGTGGTTTAAATATGTTCTGAAACCAATACTTAAGGCTTCGAATTAACATCCATCTTATAGATCCACTGTTCATTAGAGGCCTATCAACTATTTGTTGTGCTTTAGCAAACTATTAACAGGTTATTAGATCTCAGTAAAATGGACTGAAAGAAATAATATTCTAGAAGAGGAACAAAACGGTTTTCATTAGGATTGAAACACCCATCGCGAAAACATACCTATATAATTTTGACCCCCTTAAACCCCACTTTTATATAGTAAAACTGGGGTTTACAGGGGTATACATTATTTTTCTTATTTCTGCTCAAAAACATAGATTGTGGGTACTCGTTAGAACCGCCTCGGCGAGGCGGTTCTAACGAGTACCCACAATCTATGTTTTGAGCAGAAATATGAAAAATATCAGAGTTTTTCATCTGAAAATTTTCATGTTTTTTGGAGGTGAAATTGTCTATATATTTGAATAGGCGAGTTTTCGTAATGATTGACCATATTGTAAACATAATTAGCGTAATTGGGACAAGAAAACTGAAACGTCAACAAACTTTTGCAGTTTTCACTGAGTTTTGAAAAGCATATGACTGTATAAATCGTTCATTACTTTGCATTACGAAAACATGCCTATTCAAATATACTGAAAATTTTACCATCAAAAAGTGAAAATTTTCAGATAAAAAATTCAGATATTTTTCATATATCTACTCAAAACAAAGACTGTGGGTACTCGTTAGAACCGCCTCGGCGAGGCGGTTCTAACGAGTACCGACAATCTATGTTTCTGAGCAGAAATAAGAAAAATAATGTATACCCCTGTAAACCCCAGTTTTACTATATAAAATTGGGGTTTAAGCGGGTCAAAATTATATAGGTATGTTTTCGTGATGGGTCGAAACCGAAAGTGCTCGGGCTGCACGTAATTATATTTATATACATGTAAATGTCCAATATTGTGTTACACAGAAACTGATTTTTGTTTTTGTTTGTGTTGAGGTTTTACGGCCAATTAGCCCAATGTGGTCATGTCAAGCGCGGTCAGTTTACCTAACAGCACTTTTACTGGACAGGCTTAGTCCTGTAAGCGATTAAATGATATTGTGCACATTCTTTCGCCAGAAACTGACAACTGCCCTTTTTGAATCAGCAGGAGGGAGAAAATCACCGTATAATATATTTCATGATAAATCTCAACTAAAGAATGTTGCCGACCCAGCAGTTGTCGAACCCGAAGCCTCCTGTTCACCAGTCGGACGCAGAAATTATTTTAATGTTGGATGTCGTCTAAAAAAAGGACTGTCTTCTGATTTTTATGACGACGGAAATATACAAATAATGTAGCAGTACAGGACGACATAGAATTGACACATGTGCAGGTTAAGGTACAGAAATCTGTCGGTAGGTGTTTCGGCAGATCACGAAACCATAATAAAACAAATATCTTAATGGCGATCTAAAACCAGACCACAAGAAAACCACAAACAGGACCAAGACGGGCCCACCACTGACATTCGGATAGTCAGGCGATAGCCTTTTGAAATAGATTAAGGAGAAAGTCATCATTTAGTCTGCGGACCGCCTTACCGTCGTACAATTGAAGAGAGAAGTAAAGTTATTAACCATAATTAGGTAAACAGCCATGCACGTACGCAGTTTGCCCCATAATATCTATGTTGTCACCGATATGTTTATAGCAGGTTTCTTTTGACAAACATTTACAGTCAACTCTCGATATCTCGAATTACCGCTTATCTCGAATATAAAATCTGGTCCCTGTTTAAACAAGAAAGTCTTTCAACAGGTAACAAAATACGTATTGTGGAAAAGAGAAGAAACTGCTCCTAAGGAGCAATTTAACTTTTCCACAATTTTTCAATATATCTCTGACTTCAAGAATCAAATAACATATTCATTTGTGAAATGTGGTTGTTCGATTAACTTTTTCCTTCAGTTCTGCAAATCTGAGGTACGGATATCTCGAAGTATTTCAGAGAGTCTCTTGGATTTCGAGATACATGTAACAAGAGTCGACTGTATTCACAATTTATAGACTAGAATAAGATAAGATATTTTATTCACCATTTATATACCATAACATGGTATAGAATCAACATGCAATAAATAAGTTACTATTGATTTGATTGGTAGCAAATAAGCCGCGTACGAGAAAACCTGGGCCCGAGGTTATAAAACGTTTTTCATGCTCAAAGCTGAGCATGAAATTTGTCTTGCTGATAAATATCAAATTACAAAACATTGCAATTTCTTTCTTGCTAAACATGGCTGAGTATGAAAATTTCTGTGCTAATAAATATGAAAATGCCACGCTACAACACTTTGGACAACATGGAACATTGCGTAAACAATGGATTGACCCAGCATCAATTCCGGCGGTTTGACAGACAAATTTACGGTACCATTTTCAAGAAATGGATAGACAGACATCAAAAATGCATCAGTGTGATAGGACAGTACTTTGAGAAACTTTAAATCTTGTAAACTGACAAAAAATGTGTGATTATCGGTAGCAACAGATACGACATTAACGCAAAGTCTGATTCATGGACAACGTCGTGACGAAGTAAAGCCGTCGGCACCTGTCCCGGGTATGCCTTGGTATGTGCGAGAAAAGGCCAGGAAAAAATATAAATAGCAGCGGTACCATATCTGAAAATTTTAATTTTTGGGTGGTAAAATTTTCAGTATATTTGAATAGGCTTGTTTTCGTAATGATCAGTATAACTTCAGCTTTGATCTTTTGGAGTGCTTTTTAGTATTATAGCACATTGACTTCTTATCATACTCGTCCTAAATTTGAAAAAAAAAAGTCTATTCATCACGAAAACATATCTATATAATTTTGACCCCCTTAAACCCCACTTTTATATAGTAAAACTGGGGTTTACAGGGGTATGCATTATTTTTCTTATTTCTCCCCAAAACATAGATTGGTCGTACTCGTTAGAACCGACTCTAACGAAAAAAGTCTATTCATCACGAAAACACACCTATATAATTTTGACCCCCTTAAACCCCACTTTTATATAGTAAAACTGGGGTTTACAGGGGTATGCATTATTTATCTTATTTCTCCCCAAAACATAGATTGTTGGTACTCGTTAGAAACGCCTCTAACGAAAAAAGTCTATTCATCACGAAAACATACCTATATAATTTTGACCCCCTTAAACCCCACTTTTATATAGTAAAACTGGGGTTTACAGGGATATGCATTATTTTTCTTATTTCTGCTCAAAGCCATAGATTATGGATACTCATTAGAACCGCCTCGCCCTTCTTCTAAAACACATAGACTGTGGCACTCGTTAGAACCGCCTCGTCAAGGCGGTTCTAACGAGTACCCACAATCTATGTTTTTAAGCAGAAATAAGAAAAAATACCAGAATTTTTATCTGAAAACTCAGTTTTTCGTTGGTGAAAATTTCAATATATTTGAATAGGCGTGTTTTCGAAATGTTACTACCTGTCGATGTGTCTAAAATAGTGCTAGATGTCTGGCAAACTGTAAGTCCTGATCAGACGCCATGTTCTGCAGCGTCTGATCTGAGTCTACACTGTTTGCCCAGACCTGTCTGTCCAAATATTTATGGTTTTTACGGCAGGTATAGGTTTGTTGGTTAGTTTTGAATTTCGCGAAATTTAAAACTAATCAACAACCAGTTTGTCGCTAACAGAGAAATATGATAAGGCTGTAACCTTAAAAAAACATTTTTACAGATTTCGGGATCACAGGGTCATCTAAATATATTGTATGCTGAAAGACAAAAATATAGTTTTCGTCCAAAATAGATTTGTTAGAGGTGGAAAAGGGGAATGCACATGTGAAACCCTGTTCAGAGGAAAAGCTTCAAATGCAAATGAAAGTTAAATGTTATGCTACTTGTCTGGGTTTTTCACATGGGCACTTGATACTTTTATTGTCCCCCGCCTTTTCGAAGAAAAGTGGAGGGACACTGTTTTTTGGTTTTCCGTGGTGCGTGGTGCGTGGCGCGTGGTGCGTGGTGCGTGGTGCGTGGCGCGTGGTGCGTGGTGCGTGGTGCGTGGCGCGTGGCGCGTGGCGCGTGGCGCGTGGTGCGTGGTTCCGAGTTTTTAGTAGGTACTTTGTCCCCTTAACTCCTCCCACAGTTTCTGTCCGATTCTTTTGAAACTTTACAGGTGTTTTAAGGATGGTCTGAAGATGTGCATGTGGTTTTTTCAGAATCCTGAAATTAATTTTTATTACTTTTTAGACATTTTGAACATAGACATATTTTGAATTCTAATATTACAGAAGCGTATAGGGAGTAGGTACCTTGTCCCCTTAACTCCTCCCACAGTTTTTGGCCGATCCTTTTGAAACTTTACATAGGCTTTTAGGATGGCCTGAAGATATGCATATGTTTTTTCAGAATCCTGAAATAATTTTTTATCACTTTTTCCGCATTTTTAACATAGACATTTTTTGAGTTCTTATACTACAGGAGTATATAGGGAGCAGGTACCTTGTCCCCTTAACTCCTCCCACAGTTTTTGGCCGATCCTTTTGAAACTTTACAGGTGCTTTAAGGATGGTCTGAAAATATGCATGTGGTTTATCCAGAATCCTGAAATTATTTTTTATCACTTTTTACACGTTTTGAACTTAGACATTTTTTTAGTTCTAATATTACAGAAGTCTATAGGGAGTAGGTACCTTGTCCCCTTAACTCCTCCCACAGTTTTTGGCCGATCCTTTTGAAACTTTACGTGGGCTTTTAGGATGGCCTGAAAATATGCAGGTTGATTTTTTAGAATCCTGAAATATTTTTTTATTACTTTTTCCGCATTTTTAACTTAGACATTTTTTGAGTTCTAATATTGCAGAAGTGTATAGGGTGCAGGTACCTTGTCCCCTTAACTCCTCCCACAGTTTTTGTCCGATCCTTTTGAAACTTTACAAGGGCTTTTAGGATGGCCTGAAGATATGCATGTGGTTTTTTCAGAATCCTGAAATAATTTTTTACCACTTTTTCTGAATTTTTAACTTAGACATTTTTTGAGTTCTAATACTACAGAAGCGTATAGGGAGTAGGTACCTTGACCCCGTAACTCCTACCACAGTTTTAAGCCGATCCTTTGAAACTTTACAGGTGCTTTAAGGATGGTCTGAAGATATGCATGTGTTGTTTTCAGAATCTTGAAATTATTTTTTATCACTGGTTTCCTGCTTCAATACTTAGGTAATTGATACAGGACCAGTGGTCCTCTGGTTAACTTTACCATTTTTAACACCTCAAATAAAAATAAGGCGGGGGACATAAATTCCCCATGGAATTTGCTTGTTGTTTAAGGTACCACTGCTCATTTATTGCACAAATAGCGACAAGAAGGTGTTGTAACATAAACTAGACAGCAAAGCAGGAGACGACAAACTTTACATTTGTATGGTTCTGACAGTGACTATAAGTTGTTGCTGATCATTACGAAAACACGTCTATCCAAATATATTGAAAATTTTACCTCCAAAATCTGAAAGTTTTCAAGGAAAAAAAATCTGATATTTTTAATATTTATGCTCAGATTGTGGATACTCGTTAGAACCGCCTCGACGATGCGGTTCTAACGAGTACCCACAATCTATGTTTTTGAGCAAAAATAAGTAAAATAATGTATACCCCTGTAAACTCCAGTTTTACTATATAAAAGTGGGGTTTAAGGGGGTCAAAATTATATAGGTATGTTTTCGTGATGTAAATATCAAAGACCTAAAGTCAGAGTATTACAATGAATTGTGTGCTTTCAAATTTTACTATGAATAAATTAACGTTATAAGGTCTCAGCCTCAAAGAGACCTCTTGTAAAAAATTACACTCATTACTGGCCAATAATAATTTACATCGAATTAGAACGTTTGTCAGTATGTGATTTATTAGGCCCAGCAGTCAGTATTTCAATTTTAATCAAACCGTCACCTCAACAGAGACGTTATTCGCTGTAAAAAAGGAACATAGGATAGAAATAATGTTCTCAATGCTGCACAAGCGGCATTCAAATGAGACATTTATTAACGACCCTCTGTGAACAACATCGTAACAAAATCTGCAGTTATCGAACGGAGGAATGGATTTCTCCAATTAGTGAATTGTTCAGTGGTTATTCAATACAGACGGTCTCAGACTTTAAGGAAGCATTTAAAAGTTTCAAGGTAAAGCGATTTTATATTATCCTAATAAAGCATTGTTTTAAATCGCGGGATCGTTTCATAACCAAATGCAGACAGTCAATTAATTAATTTTAAGCATTGTCTGTGGAAATTCTGCAGACGACAAACGGATGGGATTTCTTATCTTACCTCTCCCAGAAATTAGGATTTGACATTTCATGTAAATTGTTTCCTTTGTTATAGTTTTTCAAGCCTCTAATTCCTGAGACACATAGCAATATTGTTTAAATGACGTCTGCTGAAATTGTTACCCAGCATGCCAATGGTTAAGTAAATTTAAAAGTACAGAATATTAAATATTACTATTTAACCTTCACCAAAAATATGTTAAAATGCTACGATTGTTTACGTTATATTGTCATATTATAAATGTTCCGGGGCACAGCATTCCCTACAAGATCGTATGTCCGCCAAGCAATGACAGATCAGCCTGCGCAAACGCGCAGGCTGATCAGTCATTGCTTAGCGCTCCAAGGGTGGCTAAACACACACCCGGGCTTTCTTCAGGCGGACGGCAGAGGCTCTGCTTAGAATGTGTGGATGCACAGGCTGCTCTGAGTCTTCGCTGGGCGAAATGTTGTGCCCCGGCTCAAATGAAAATCAACTTATGCTAATGTGCGCGGCCAGCAAAAATGCACTGACATGATTACACCCATTTACCAAATTCTAACCATCGGTGATAGGTCATTAAAGGTGAATGAGTGAGACAGGATTTTATACAAATTTAATCCACCAGCATGGAGTAGTAACTGAATGTTAATAATAACAGTCTTTTCAGCATTATCAAAATATTCCCAGCAGTTTAATATTTTCACATTTTCACGGCGAGGCTATTTATAAAGAAATCTGGCATTTGACAATGTCAGTGGTTCGGTCTTTTCTGTAGCTATCAATATCAAATATTATAAAAGTATTCCCAACGGCTTGAGCGTTATGGCAGTTATCATATTTTTAGATTTTGTGCCTCGGCAAGGCTATAACTTCTTTATTAAGACATTTAATATTCGACTTCATTATTGGCTAGGACTAGTCAAGATATATCTGCATGCCAAAAATTATCAAAATATTCCAAGAGTTTAAAAGTTATAGCGATTGGCAAAAACTGATTACGGACGGATGGACACGCCTTGGCGAGGCTGTTTGAAAAGAAATCTGACAGTTGGTTATTTCATTGGTTAGATCGTGTCAATATGTATTTGCATACTAAACATTATCAAAATATTCCAAGAAGTTTAAAAGTTAAAGCTACTTTCACAAACGTATTATGGACGGACGGACATGCCTCGGCGAGGCTATTTATAAGGAATTCTGGCATTTGACTATTTCATTGGTTAATGCTTATAAATATGTATCTGTATGGCAAAAATCATCCAAATAATATAAGTGGTTTAAAAGTTTTAGCGATTTTCACAAACTGGGCCCAGTTGTTCAAAACTAACGATGTCATTTGTTAACGTATCGTTAAAACTTTGATTATTAAATATGGCATATACACTAATATTTTTGCTGAAAAATGTGAGTAGCTTTTGCAAATGCAAAGGCTACTCACATTTTTTCTGCAAAAATAGCTGTGAATTACATATTGTACTTACTAGAACAGTTAACATTTTAACCACTAACGAGCTCGTTAAGCTGACGACGCTTTGAACAACTGGGCCCTGATTGCGGACGGACATGGCGATTATAGATCACTCCACGTAAGTCCTCCTTTTACTTTTACCTGGCGTATTTATCCTAAATATTCTGATACCTTAACACCGTGCCATACTAGTCCTAAGATTTTCAAATTCTATTTTACTACCCATTGATGTGTCTGAAAGAACTATACGAGTGGCTAACAGTGAAGATCCTGATCAGACGCCATGTTCTGTGACGTCAGAGCTGGGTCTACACGATTGCTCAGTCCTATCTCTTCTAATACTTAACATATATACGGAATCCAAAATGGCATAATGTTTACTTTTGTTTAACATTAATAATCAAAGGACTGATAGTCCTAAGAGTCTGCTAGCTTGTAAAGTACTAATGGAGTGCTGTGTATCTTCTATGCAATTTTACACAATACATGCAAAGAAGATAGACGACATTCCAATGCTACCAATACTATACGATAAGATGGAGCTCTATGGAATATATCAAGCATCTGGGCATTGCACTTCCTGAATAGAAGACTTTCTTTAAAAACTCTTAAATTCTGCTGGTAAGTGCATGTCCTTGACAAATCTGACCTCAAGGCCAAGTCTTGGAGAAATTTCAAACTACACTGAAAGATGATTCTGCATGCAAAATTTCTAGCTAGGACGGACAAATACGGATGGACTCACTAATATACACTTAAATGCAGCTATGGTGACTATGTCTTGCTCAGCGCAAGCGGGCTTGACAAAAAGGAAGATATTTGTTCAAGTTATTTTTCTTCAAACTATTAGCACATTGTTGACAGATCCATTCCTTATCCTCCACACTTTTATGTCCTAATGTACAGAGTCTTTTCATCTCGGGCTTTAGACCCTGAATATCAAATTTAACATCAGAATGTCTGAAAAATGTTTGACAACAACTTGTACATATGTACTGGGGACCACAAGACACCAACTTGTGAAACTGTGTGACTATAGCACTTTCTTTGTTTTTAAATTTCTTACTGCTCAAACCATCTTTTGATGTGTCACTTAACTTACGTTTCTTATTCAGGGAGGTTTGCAATTCTTCACATATAAGGGGTGAATCAAGTAATGCGGAACCGTGTTCATTTAAGCTGTCAGCAAGCTGGGAGGAAGCATAAGGCTGTGATGGACACAACTCAAATGAAATACATTCTTGTAAAGGAGGATAGGTAGTTATGTCACAAATTTGAAACCCAGCTCATTGGTATCATTTTGGTAATCGGAAATAAAGTATCAGGAAAAAAAGTATCGGAAAAAAAGTATCACTTTTGAGTAGGAAAAAAAGTATCCGGAAAAAAAGTATCAGTTTTAACCAGATTCGCCTCTGATGTTACAATGAGATGATGATTAGGATCCTTTTGTATGTTTACTAGTACTTTTCAGTTTAATAATAAATTTTGCAACCTATCTCTGTAATCCTTACCTTATAAAAGGGCTTGAGATGTCATTTCATCTCAATGTTTCGTAAAAGACTCACAAGTTAGAAGCAACTATCCAAAATGACCTATATAGTGTAGACAGGGATGTAAAAAGAGAAATTCCTCATTTGAGCTAAGTGTGCAAGTCGGATCTCCATGCTCATGAACCCTATTTGGGTTTCATTGGGTGGCAGGGCTTGGGATGTCATTTCATATCAATGTTGGGTAAAAGTCCCACAAGCTGAAAATGACCTATATAGTGTAGACAGGGATGTTAAACCTCCAATTAACGTAATGATGTAATAAAGACATGTGTGAACAATGTGTTTTTAATTGCAATATATCAATACAACATTATCATAGATTTGATGCTGAAGTCTACTTTTCTGGTTTAGTAAAAAGAGAAATTCCTCATTTTGAGCTATCTCTCTTTTCACCATTCACCACAATACCTTACTAACCTAAGCATTTTGTGCCTCCATGCAAATGAAAGTGACCGCACAAAGTATTTGTCCAAAATGACCTAAATAGTGTTGAGAGGGCCTTTAAACCTCATGATTGGAAAACACGCCTATATTAGTTTGACCCCCTTGAACCCCACTTTTATATAGTAAAACTGGGGTTTACAGGGGTATACTTTATGTTTTTTTTTATTTCTGCTCTAAAATATAGATTGTGGGTACTCGTTAGAAACGCCTCAATGAGGTGGTTCTAATAAGTATCCTCAATCTATATTTTCGTTTTTTCGACGATCAAGTTTACAATGTATTTGTCACTCATTGATTTCATAGTGTTTGTTAATGCGTATGTTGTGTCCCACTCCTTCAAGGAATTCTGGAAGAGTTTTATTGCCGCTATTGTACTGCTCACAAAGAGTTCTTAGACGATGCTGCAAGCGTTCAAGTCCTTTTTTAACACGCCTTTTGGGAGGATTTCCAACAGCATCCTGTTGGATCACTGTCCTGACGGTAGCATTTTCTTTTTGGAACCACTGGATTAGTTTCCAAACTGATACATGGTAGTGTCCAACAAGATTAAGAAATTTATTATTCCATCCTTCACACACATTATTTGTCCTTGGACTGTCGTTCAGTGTAGCCTCATGGACACTCCAGACTACAGGTGGGTAGAGCGGTTGAACATGTCGCACACGAATAATATTGTTGTCACCTGGAAGTAACCTGAATGTACCACTAACATATGTTTTGTCGAAGTATGCCACAAGGTCTGTAGCTTCAGCCGGAGCAATTGTCTTTAAATACTCTATTCCTTGTTGAACATCAGCATGTGGCAGAAAAGCTAATCCATCAAGCATGCCACAAAACTGTCTGAAATCTTCATTGGACTTATAATGTTGAGCTAGTCCAAGGCTTTGAATCTTTCTCCAGGTACTTTGTGTTAAATGGTAGAAGCACCCCTTGCTGTTAACATCGCGACCAAACACACCTGCTACAGCACGCAGTACAGCTTCCTCAAAGTCTGTGATAATTGTCTGAACGTTCATGACTAATCCAATGGCTTCACATTTATCAACTATTGCCTGTAACAACTCATCATAGGCAGCGCGAGTTTTGTGTTGTAAGAGCGCATAAACACATGTCACAGACGTTTCTCCGAAAGGAACTCGAAGAACATAAAGTTGGAAGAATAGTTTAGGTGCCATGGCAAAGTTTCCGTCCATGAAAACAGTATCAGCTGCAGATAGTCGGCGTAGGTCAGCCTCTGTAGCAAAGGCTATAACTCGGGAATTGCTGTCAGGACCATTGTCATACAGAAGGAAGGGTTCTTGGTTGACACCGGCAGTTGTTGTCCATTCGTCTGGAATGACAAATTCTGACAGATTCTGTGGAACAGGAGGTGTACGACGCTGGTAATGTAAACTACGTTTCACGTTTTCCTCAGTTGGTAAGAATGATAGAACCTCAGGCGGCATATCTGGGAAACTGTTTGGGCAAAGATCTGGGATGGTTTGTCTAAGGAAGAAGCAGCTTGGTCACGCATGTTTTTTCTATGTTTAACATATACCACATCTGTCTCATCCGCTTGATGGTTGTGTGGCTGCCCAGGAACTGGATTTGTGTGGTCTTGTGCAGTACTCAAAGTAGCACGGCACCCTAAGCTAGTTTTCTTGGAACACTTCCACCACACTTTTGTCTTTCTAGTATAGGCCTTGGTATACATAAAACCCTCAAAACATAACTTAAGTCCACCTTTAGAAGTTGTAATTAACTCCATTTTTTCTTATATAGATAAGCACATATGAAAAAATTGCACACAATATACTGATAGAAAATTAACTTTTTCAGCTTATATACATGTATTAACAATTTACATGTTAATTTCTACCAATGGGATTATACTTTATCCAAAATTTACAAATTGTGATTTTTGTGATAAACATGCAAATTATCAATCAAAAATAAAAATCAGAAATAAAATCATTTTAACAAAATATGAATGTTTGCACTTACTTGATCAAAGGGTACTTTAAAGACCATTTAAGATTATGTCTGCATATAATTGTTTTGTTTAGCAATGATAATTTCAAACAAACTCATTAAAGTCAATAATAAATTAACAAAACAATCAACAAACAGTAAACAATTTAATTACCATTGACCTTTACCATCAATCAGGATTAACATGATTATGATTGGTACCAAAGTTTGGTACTGAATTATCAAAGTGCAATTAAAAACCTTACCATCAGTCAGGATTAACACTGAATTTTGGTACTAAATGATCAAAATGCAATTAAAGATTAATTAGGATGACATTACATAGCCTTTTATCTATCCTTTGTACATGAAACTGAGACTTATTTTTTTTCCTGATACTTTTTTTCCGGATTCTTTTTTTCCGATACTTTTTTTCCGGATACTTTTTTTCCTGATACTTTCTTTCCTACATTCTATCATTTTATGGTCTCCCTGCAAAAATGAGATATACAGAGCGAATGCAAATCAAACTGACTCACCGCTGTTGTAGTAAAGGAATTATCAAAACTAAACAATCTACGCAAATGTAAGGAAAATGCCAGTTATATTTGTTTTCTTTAACAAAATGTTTTTGCCATTAACATTTGGCATTCCATCTGAAGCTCTTGCATGTGACTCAAAAAGGTAGAAACAGTCACCTTGTTCCAATAATGCAATAGAAAAGCCGTTGCAAATGAAGACTGCATATGGGTTGAATGAGAAAGTCATAGCGAGTCCTGTCTCTAAATCAAGGAAAGGATAGATACTCCACTAAGGATAAGATATTTAAATTTCCTGAAAATGTTTATTTTTTATTTTTTTTTTTTTATTTTTTTTTTTTTTTTTCACTTTCCAGGGATAATGCTGGTTGTCAAGTGAAAAATAAGATGGCAAATCACATGGCTCTAAATAGTCATGATATGTCTTGGCATTCTTTTTTGCATACTTGTATAATTTATCTCCTGCAAACAGAATTTCATTCATGTTGTTGACATTCAACTTGTTGGTACAGATCCTTTTCTGTACAGCTTTCACCAATAATACTAAACAACATGGTAGGCATTGACGCCCTCTTGAATCAGGACTAAATATCCCATCTCTTTGATGGATACTTCCTTGCAATAATACAGATGCATTTTCTTGTAGCGACACCGCCTCGTGGCTGCGAAGAAGCAGCCGCGAAGAAGCAGCCACGACGGTGGCGTCAAATGATAACACGTATGGAATAGAACAGAATTGTGTGTGCGGACCCTTGCCGTGGCCTGAAAAGTCGCAATGATTAAAGCGAATAACACCGAGTGTTTCGACTGAGACATGTCAGTCAGCCAATGAAAGTGCTCAGCGATACGTATCGTGTCTGGTTTCCGACCTTCTGGGTGTTGCGACAACTGTGTGTGTTGTCGTATGACAACCAGCTTGTTTACTAGAATCTACCGGCTGTCGAACAGTTTATTTTTCGCGAGGCTACAGACATGAAAGCTTCTTTTACCTGCATTTTTGAAATTCATGGTGTGTCGCACGTGAAAAACAACAACAGATACTTGTTCAGTTCTTCAGCAAAATTCCTGATGCCGTAAAGTGCATTTCATGTAGGCAACCGGTAGCACAGGAGCTTGACGTTTGCTAATTTCTACTTATAGGGCCTGTCCCTACGATTATGAAATAATCGAAGGTTCGAAGGACAGGCCCTATAAGTAGAAATTATCCAATGTCAAGCTCCTGTGACCGGTAGTGTAGCGTAACTTGGTACCTATTACCGGCGTGCACTGATTATCGGGTATTCAGAAATCACGACCCACAGACCACGGCCCCCGCCCATCGGGGCCAGCGAAGTAGTTGGGCTGCCTATAGTCTCCAGGGCAGAGTTGCCTTAGGCAGGGCCTGTTCATCATGTGATCGGGTTGGGTAAAAGTCCCACAAATCTGGAGGCAGTATCTTTAAATGGATACATTGTTGCATTTTTTCTTTTCTTTTTATTCGCTAGAATCATCATACAGCAAATACAATGTATAAATAGACTCTAAGGCTGGCTAATCTGGTCGATTATCACTCCTGTCATTGTGATCGATTATTTATCACAAAAGATTTGGTCAATTTACTTGTCTGTCTGAGCAGGACTCTTCCCATGTTATACTTTACTGTATGTATTTGGTCAAATAGGCCTGAGCAAACAGTGTAGACCCAGATGGGATGCCGCAAAATGTGGCGTCTCATTGATTATAAGACATCTGTAATGATAATCATTTTTGTGGAATTTATAGATCAGTTAATCAATTATCTGATTAATTTTGTCAGCCTAAATAGTCTGTGTGAATAAAAGTAATATACTCCATGTATTTTCGCGTTAAATTCAATATTGCGTTAAACTGATTTCTCAATGAAAATAAACGGCAGCGCCACCTACCTGCTGGATGTTTTAAATACAAAGTCACGCTTTAGTGGGCAAGGTTTGTTTTCAGAAATACACTGTTGTTTTGTGATTTCCGCTTAGAAAAGAAATATATTGACCGTGGTGATAACAGTCCTTAATGACATTTACACCTATATCTATTAAATCAATTTTTACAGCTAAGACTAACTTATTTTTTCTATGAAAATATCAAATCTAAGGTACCGTATTAATCCGCCTATAAGACGGGGATTTTTCCAAAAAAAAAAAAAAAAAAGCCCCCAAAAATCCAGACCCATCTTATAATCAAGATCTTTGGCCATATCGGTATTTTCGGCAAAGTCCGGTGGTGCCACGTGGTCACGGAAAATGCCGATCTTCGAAACCGGTAGAAGGATATAATGTTTACCTTCGTCCCTTGACAGAAATAGCAGCAAGGTAATTTTGTAGGTGAAGTACCGAATTTTTCTGTGTATTACTCGCACCCGTGTATAACACGCACTGAATATTTGCTAAATAGTTTTGAAATAAAAAAAAGAGATGTTCTATGTAAATCACGAAGAATTTATCTGTGCGTTATTTACTAAGTTACCAGATACTAAGTGTCAAATTTCACTAGGATTGAGTTGAAAATGGCCGAACTCGGAAGGTTTAGAGTAGAAACAGGCCGAATTTACGATAATGCTAACTGAATTTTCGTTGTGCAGCTGTTACCATGGGCCTCAGGCAACTTGATGTAGTGTAGGCAGTTCTTTGCTTCCCCACTGCAGACGCTATGATAATAAAAATGTAGTTATTTCTTTTGTGTTTTCATAATTAACACCTTCTTTGTGTCACTTTCTTAACTGAGACGTGAAATTATCAACTCAGTGCCTCAGGGCAATGCAAACAACAACTAAAGTCGACTAGTTGTCATTCTGACTGCCAATTAACCAATTAAGTGCACAGATGTATGCTGGTAGTTTGATTTTCTTTATCATAAACATTGTTTATTTCAAACAATTTTTTTGGTAAGTTGGAAGAAAAGTTTAAATAAAAAAAAAGAAAAAAAAAAAAAAAAAAAAAAAAAAAAGATAAACATATGCCCAGTCATATGCCCGATGACGGCCTGATATAGATTTACGTAGAATGCTAGCTGGGTGGTAAGAAAATAAAAGATAAAATGCAAATGACCGATCTACCTACCTCAAAAGCCCAGTTGGTTTTGTTTATTATCAATAATTTTAATAATTGCATAAACTTAAATACTTTTTTATTTTTTCAATGTATGATCGTTCGTGCCAATATTTATGTTCTACCAAATTTATTTCCTATTTTGAACTACAATAAATCAGTTGTGCAGGCTGATTTATTCAAGTTACGGTTGAGTCGTGTCAGAGTCCGGTAATCAATACAGATTCATATGCATATGCCTGTTTGAGTAGTTTCCCTTTGAAGAGATCACATGATCAGCAAAATAAAAAAGCGTAAACAAAAAAAGCATGGACATGAAAAGGATATCAAATTACTACAAATCAGATCGAGTTGCTTGTTTTGAGCTGCCAGAACCCTGGTATGGGCGAGATAGGTATAAAAAATCTTGAATATCTTATAGCAATCATTCTATTTCGCATTTTTAACAGGCGATCGTGAATGTCATGAGTTTTCGCGACCGATTATCTTGGTGATTTCTGTCCCGATTTTGGTGTTCCTATAAATAATACACATCGGATTTTTATAAACGTTTTCTGGGTAAATAAGGTGCGTGTTATACACAGTTAAATACGGTATGCATGCTTGTATGTGGTGTTGGGAGTATTTTTTAATTCCTGCTCCGTGATAAATTCACTTACAAATCTGACCAATCATCGCCGATGTCTTCATGTACTTTAGGAATTTCTGAGTGGCAGGGAATGTCTCCGACAGGCGACTTTTTTCCTGCCTGGGAAGGGCCCAAAAACA
The DNA here is from genome assembly GCA_964016985.1 of Anodontia alba. Taxonomy (NCBI): domain Eukaryota; kingdom Metazoa; phylum Mollusca; class Bivalvia; order Lucinida; family Lucinidae; genus Anodontia; species Anodontia alba. The sequence continues at coordinate 34,263,958 of OZ024826.1, read as the reverse complement.
GCCCCCGTCTTATAAACAAATCGTCTTATAGGCGGATTAATACGGTATCCGTACTTTACTTTGAAAATGGCCAAAATTTGCAAAAATCACATTATAATTACATGATGATTTTCTGCCAAAAATTTAATTAACGCGAAGTTACATGGCTTTTGGTTCAAAATGGCGGCAACATGGTTGGCTTGTTTACACAAATGCTTTCACAAATCAAATCCAAAGAACTGCATTATTTGTACATAAAATAAATCCTCAGATAATAATTTAGATGACTTCAGAATTATTTTCAGCATTTGTCTCTGTAAGTAGTTATGATGAAACGTTTTACCATTAGTAACGTGAAAATACATGAAACCGGGCTAAATAATAACAGCAAAAAATTCTAAGATGTGAATTATATGGGACTAGACTTAAAAAATACAGTAATTATTATACTGTACACATATGTATAGTAAAAACTTAGCAAACTAGATCACAAATCTTGATTTTGATCATGGTTCTGTTGGACATCCCAGTAGGGCTAGCTGTTGAAAGAACTTATAAGCATTAAAAGCTCTACACAGCTTATATTGTCTATTTCTTAAATTCTTATATGCAACCTTTTATTTAAGGCTCTTTATCTTTATTTATAATGACTGAAATATTTTTTACCCACACTCCTCAATTATCTGGACAATTTTTATTAGCTGCAAAAATACCAAGAACATTTTGAATCCTCAAAGTCATAGTGACATGCCCATGCTCCAACTCTGCACACACATAAGCATATAGGTGTAGGCAAGTGAATTTTGTTGTCTGAACACTAAAGCTGGCACAATTGATCAGATACAGTCATTTGGCTAGAACCAGGTAAAGTTATGCTTCATAACAATTTCCAAATAAGTGGCTGATCAAAATTTGGACTTTATTGGCTGATACAGAGTACTAGCCTTCCTTGAAATATCACACCAAAGACTTTGTCCTTCGCCTTACGTTATCTGCCCTTGTGATGAATGTGAAGTTCTCCACTGATTTGGCTAGTTCCAAATAGTTTCGCTAGTTCCGAATAATAAATGAGGGATCTGTAAAAATCCCTCACATAATGCAACAGCCTCTATATATTATTTAATCAACTTGGATAATGTGTTACGGAGAAAATTAATTCAATATAAGACATTTGTCGCAAAGCGACATGTTCACAAAGACCTTAAAACAGATCCTTTAAGCAAAAATCATATAATTCATGGCATAACAATTTTTCGGCATGTACACCCTCCTTACTGCAAAATTTAGCTCCTATTTTCTGGATTTAATAATCTTTCCGATATAAATATATTTCAATGAGGTTTAAGAAGTTGAAAGGAGTATGTGCATAAGGTCCTATTTTCCCCCTTCTGAAGCCCGAAAATAAAATATGCTTGCAGTAAAATTATGCGTTAATTAATCCAATTGTAGCTTGTGTTTAGCACTGTGTGATGCCGCTACAAAGTCTCCCTGCACTTTGTCAAAGTACAGATAATATATAAGCAACGACATGAAAAACCTGTCTTCGAGGTTTTCGACCAAATAAGACTCAGACCTGCTTACTCAGCCGTAGACTGGCTAACTCGGCCATTGTGCCAGATTAGCTAGTCTTGAAAGTTTTGATAGGTTGTTTACTGTCTTGACAGCGAACAACAACGGTGCTGATCAGACGGCGCATAGCAAAAACCACGTGTCTTTGTTGTTCGCATATGGCATAAGATTTTTATCCCATGAAGAGGCTCATATATCGCTTCAATAGTCTGTCACATGTCTGAGATTCTTGTACATACACTACATCAATATCTACACTCCTTTAAACACAGCATGTGAACACCTTACCCGAAATTTGATTTCTGGGTCGGTTACTCACCTCAACTCCTTACCATACTTTATTTAAAATTGAACAAGAGGCCCACGGGCCACTCACCTGAGTAGCATTGTGAGTGCAGATATGCAGATGTTATGTAATATTTTTCCAATCCTGTCATCGCAACTAATGAAAAGATCATCCTTTAAGCAGTTCTTAATTTTTAAGATGAATATTATATATGGCAAGACAGTCAATGGAGCGTGATCATTTGAACAAACTCTCAATCACATTTCAACAAAAGGATCAATGTGAAATTTGGTTGCTATTGCCTAAGTGGTTTCTGAAGAATCATGATTTTATACATGTAAACAGCACAGTGGCAGGGAAATATAATAAACATAAACAAGATGGTAGCCATCTTGGATTTCCAATCAGAATGACTTTTAGCTACTGTTGATCTACAAGTCACTTCGATACTTCCAATGAACTTTAAGTCAATTGCCCTTTCGGTTCAGGGGAAAAAGTTCAAAACAGATTTTCAAGACGGCCACCATAGCCGCAATTTGAGATTTCTTATCGCAACCATTTGAGCGTTTTTTTATCTACAAGTCACCCTGATGCTTCCTACCAAGTTTCGAGTCAATAAATGGTCTTTCAGTTCAGAAGAAGTAAAGAAAAATAGATTTTCAAGATGGCCGCCATCTTGGATTTCCAATCGGAAGGATTTTAGCTATTTTTATATCAACATGTCATCCTGATGCTTCCTACCAATTTTCAAATTAACTGACCCTTTGGTTCAGGAAAATAAGTGAAAGGAAAAGAGTTTCAAGATGGCCGCCATGACAGCCATCTTGGATTTCCTATCCAAACAATTTAAGCTATTTTAGATCTACAAGTCACCTAAATGCTTCCTACCAAGTTTCGAGTCAAATGGCCTTTCAATTCAGGAGAAGAAGCGAAAAATAGATTTTAAAGATGGCTGTCATAGCGGCCATCTTGGATTTCTGATACGGATGATTTTATCTATTTTTGATCTACAGGTCACCCTGATGCTTCCTACCTAGTTTAAAGCCAATAAGCCTTTTGATTCAGGAGAAGAAGTGAAAAATCTACATTTTCAAAATGGCCACCATGGCAGCCATCTTGGATTTCCAATCAGAACGATTTTAGCCATTTTTAATCTATAAGTCACCCCGATGCTTCCTACCAAGTTTCAAGTCAACTAGCTTTTGGGTTTAGGAGAAGAAGCGAAAAAAAGATTTTCAAGATGGCCACCAGGGTGGCCCTCTTGGACTTCCGATCAGCATGGTTTTAGCTATTTTTGATCTACAAGTCACCCTGATGCTTCCTACCAAGTTTGGAGTCAGTTGGCCTTTCGGCTCAGGAGAAGAAGCGAAAAATAGATTTTCAAAATGGCCGCCATGGTGGCCATCTTGGATTTCTGTTTGGAATGATTTTAGCGTCTTTTGATCTATAAGTCACCCCTATGCTTCCTAGCAAGTTTGGAGTCAATTGGCCTTTCGGTTCAGGAGAAGAAGCGAAAAATAGATTTTCAAGATGGCTGCCATGGCGGCCATCTTGGATTTCCGATCAGCATGATTTTAGCTATTTTTGATCTACAAGTCACCCCGATGCTTCTTAGCAAGTTTGGAGTCAATTGGCCTTTCCGTTCAGGAGAAGAAGCGAAAAATAGATTTTCAAGATGGTGGCCATCTTGGATTTCCGATCAGCATGATTTTAGCTATTTTTGATCTACAAGTCACCCCGATGCTTCCTAGCAAGTTTGGAGTCAATTGGCCTTTCGGTTCAGGAGAAGAAGCGAAAAATAGATTTAAGATGGCTGCCATGGCGGCCATCTTGGATTTTCGATTGGCAAGATTTTAACTATTTTTGATCTACAAGTCACCCCAGTGCTTCCTAGAAAGTTTGGAGTCAATTGGCTTTTCGGTTCAGGAGAAGAAGCGAAAAATAGATTTTCAAGATGGTGGCCATCTTGGATTTCCGATCGGCATGATTTTAGCTATTTTTGATGTACAAGTCACCCCGATGCTTCCTACCAAGTATCGAGTCAATTTGCCCAGGGGTGTAGGAGTAGGCTTTTAAATCAATTGTTGACGTCGCATGACGGACGATGGACATTGACTGACCACAATAGTTCACCATGAGCACTTTGCGCTCAGGTGAGCTAACAAGTACAATTTACTACCGAATGTTTTGTCTAAAAATAGCTCAATGGGTGGCAAACAGTTTAGCCCCTGATGTGACACCGCATTTTGTAGCATCTCATGGGGGTTTACAATGTTTGCTCGGGACTGTCTGGCCAAATACATCCAGTAAAGTATGACCAATTTCAATATAATTTTGCAGGAGTGTTACTTTAATGATCCTCTACCAAGATTGTTCAAGCCATTTGGATTCGTCAAAAAACATGGCCGCCAGGGGGCGGGGCTTATTTTCCCTTTATATCTATATAGAAAACTTTAAAAATCTTCTTGTCAGAAACCACTGGACCGATTTCAATATAATTTTGCAGGAATGTTTGTTTAGTGATCCTGTACCAAGATTGTTCAAGCCATCTGGATTCGTCAAAAAACATGGCTGCCAGGGGGCGGAGCTTATTTTTCCTACATGTATATATCTATATGGAAAACTTTTAAAAGCTTCTTGTCGGAAACACTGGGCCGATTTCAATATAATTTTACAGAAACGTTCCTTTAGTAATCCTCTACCAAGATTGTTCAAGCCATTTGGATTCCTCAAAAAACATGGCCACCAGAGGGCGGGGCTTATTTTCCCTATATATCTATACAGAAAAGTTTAAAAATCTTCTTGTCAGAAACCACTGGACCGATTTCAATATAACACGGCAGGAATGTTTCTTTTGTAACTTTCTACCAAGATTGTTCAAGCCGTCATGATACGTCAAAAACCATGGCCGCCAGGGGGGTGGGACTTTTTTTTTTTTAACTCACCTGACCTCTGCTCAGGATGAGCTATAGTGATCACTTTTCCTCCGTCCATTAACATTTTCAAATGACTTCTCCTCTGAAGCCGCTGAGCCAATTTTGCTCAGATTTCATGTGGAGCCTCCTTAGGGTGGGGGAACGAAAGATTGCTAAAATGGTCATGGTCCGTTGACCCAAGATAGCCTCCATGCACATATATGGTAAAAACCTTTAAAAATCTTCTCCATAACCGAGGATGCCTTGGGGCTGAATCTTCGCAAGAATCATCAGGGACAAGAGGTCTACCAAAGTTGTTATAAGATTTGTCGTACGTTGGCATTTGACCTTTTTACGGCAAGGTCAAGTTTGCTTCCCTATGCTTTTGTATGGGAAAAACCTTTAAAAATCTTCTTCTCCAAAACCGAGCATGCTTTGTGGCTGAATCTTTGCACATATCATCGGGAATGGGAGGGCTACCAAAGTTGCTAAAATAATGGTTGTACATTGACATTTGACCTTTTTGCGGTAAGGTCAATTTTGCTTCCTTATGCATTCATATGGGAAAAATGTTCAGAATTTCAAATAACATCTCCTCTGGAGCCTCTGGGCCAAATTTGCTCAAATTTCATATTGAGCCTCCTTAGGTTGGGGGAACAAAAGATTGCTAAAATGGTCGCAGTTCATTAACCAAGATGGCCGCCATGCCCATATATGGTAAAAACATTTAAAAATCTTCTTCTCCAGAACCGAGGATGCTTTGGGGCTGAATCTTTGCATAATTCATCGGGGACGGAGGGTCTACCAAAGTTGCTAAAATTTGACCTTTTTACGGCAAGGTCGTTTGCTTCCCTATGCATTTATATGGGAAAAAAACATTTAAAAATGTTATTCTCCAAAATCGAGGATGGCATGTGGCTGAATGTTTGCATATATCATCGGGAACGGGCGGTCTACCAAGGTTGCTAAAATAATTGTCATACATTGACATTTAACCATTTTACGGCGAGGTCAAGTTTGCTTCTGTATGCATTTGTATGGGCCCCATACATTTGTATGGAAAAAATGTTGATAATTTCAAATGACTTTTCCTCTGAAGCCTCCGGGCCAGTGTTGCTCAAATTTCATGCAGAGCCTCCTTGGGCAGGAGAATGAAAGATTGCTAAAATGGGCATGGTCCATTGAACAAAATGGCTGCCATGCCCATATAATGGTAAAAAAAAATTTACAAATCTTCTTCTCCATAACCAAATAAGCCCTGGGCCCTTATCTTTGCACAAATTATGGGGGACAGGAGAGCTACCAAAATTGCTAAAATGATGGTTCTATGTTGACGTTTGACCTTTTTACCTCCAAGGTCAAATTTGCTTCCCCATGCATTTGTATGGGCCATATACATTTATATTGAAAGTATTCAAGTGAATTGTAGATCAACAGTAGTTAAAATTGTTCTGATTGGAAATCTTAGATGGCCATCATCTTGTTTATATTTATTATATTTCTCTGCCACTGTGCTGTTTACATGTATAAAATCATGATTCTTCAGAATCCACTTAGCCAATTTCCACCAAATTTCACATTGATCCTACTGTTGAAATGTGATTGATGGTTTATTCAAATGATCATGCTCCATTGACTGTCAGGCCCATATATTCTTCTTCAAAACTAAGAACTGCTCAAATGATGATCAATCTTTTCATTAGTTGTGATGATAGGATTGGAAAAATGTTGCATAACATCTGCATGTCTGCAGTGACTCAGGTGAGCGAGCCATGGCCCGTGGGCCTCTTGTTTCCCTATATATCTATATAGAAAACTTTAAAAATCTTCATGTTAGAAAGCACTGGACCGATTTCTATATAACTAGGCAAAAATGTTTCCTTGGTGATCCTCTACCAAGATTGTCCAAGCCGTCATGATTTGTCAAAAAACATAGCAGCTAGGGGGCGGGGCTTATTTTCCCTATATATATAGAAAACTTTAAAAATTTTCTTTTCAGAAACCACTGGACCGATTTCATTAATACTTGGCAGAAATCTTTCCTTTTGACCCTTAACCAAGATTGTTCAAGTTATCATGATTTGTCAAAAAAAACATTGCCGCCGGGTGGTGGGTGGGGAGGGAGGCTTAATTTCCCTATTTATCTATATAGAAAAGTTTAAAAATCTTCTTGTCAGAAACCAATGGACCAATTTCAATATAGCTTGGCAAGAATGTTGCTTTGGTGACCTGCTACCAAGATTGTTCAAGCAGTCATGATTTGTCTAAAAAAAATTCTGCCAGGGGGTGGGGCTTATTTTCCCTATATATCTCTATAGAAAACTTTAAAAATCTTCTTGTCAGAAACCACTGGACCGATTTCATTATAACTTGGTAGAAATCTTTCCTTGTTGACCCTCTACCAAGATTGTTCAAGTTATCATGATTCGTCAAAAAACAATGGCCGCCACTGGGAGGGGCTTATTTTCCAAATATATCTATATAGAAAAGTTTAAAAATCTTCTTCTCAGAAACCAATGGACCGATTTCAATATAACTTGGCAGGAATGTTTCTTTGGTGACCCTCTACCAAGATTGTTCAAGCCGTTATGATTCATCAAAAAACATGGCGGCTAGGGGGCGGAGCATATTTTCCCTATATAGAAAACTTTAAAAATCTTCTCGTAAGAAACCGTTGGATTGAGTTCAATGTAACTTGACAGGAATGTGCTTTGGTGACCTTCTACTAAGATTGTGCCCTCATGATACGTCAAAAAACATGGCCTTCATGGGGCGGGGCTTATTTTCCGTATATATCTGTACAGAAAACTTTAAAATTCATCTTGTCACAAACCACCTGACTGATTTTAATATTACTTGCCAGGAATGTTGCTTTGGTGACCCCTTATCAAGATTGTTCAAGCAATCATGATTCGTCAAAAAACATGGTTGCTAGGGGTGGGGCTTATTTTCCCTATATATCTAAATAGAAAAGTTTAAAAATCTTCTTGTCAGAAACCACTGAACCCATTTCAATATAACTTGGCAGGATTTTTCCTTTGGTGACCCTCTACCAAGTTTGTTCAAGCTGTCATGATTTGTCAAAAAACATGGCCGTTAGGGGGTGGGGCTTAATTTCCCTATACATCTATATAAGACATTTTAAAAATCTATTTGTCAGAAACCACTGGACCAATTTCAATATAACAGCAGAATTGTTCCTTTGGTGATCCTCTTTCACTATTCAGTTCAAGCCATCATGATGGATCAAAAAAACATGGCCACTGGGGTGCAGGGTTATAAAATTTATACAAAAATTTTAGAGCAGTAAACTTGGCTGAAACTTCAACAGTAAGTATGCAAAGCTGTTTGCTCAGGTGAGCGATATAGGATCATCATGGTCCTCTTGCTTTTTTTTTTCCCCATTGGACCTAGCATGCCAGTTATGCCTGTTTTTGAATCTATTCTGTTCTAAATATTCCCCCCCCCCCCTCCACACACACACACCCTTGGATGGGGACGCCAGTGCTGATAAGATCTGCACCAAAAGCAATATACCCCCTCCCGCTTGAGCTAGGATTCTGATATTTATGTCTCCTCCCTTTAGGGTAGGGAGATGTGTATTGTTTTTTCCCTCGGGCATCTGTCACAAAATCTTGTCCACTCTGTAACTTGAAAATGGTTCAAGCTGTCTCCACATAACTTCATATAAATATCAATCAACATTATCTTACATGCAGAGCACAAGAACCATACGTCTTGCATTTATACTTTTTGAGTTATTTCACTTGGAACTTTATGCGTCACAAAATCGTGTCCGCTCTGAACTTGAAACCTGTTCAAGATATCTTCAAGAAAGGTCATGTAAATATCAATCAGCATTAGACAACATGCAGCGCGCAAGAACCATAACTCTTGCATTTATACTTTTTTGAATTATTATACACCTGTTTGAAAAACGGGACATATTATTTTACGGGGTATGACGTCCGTCAGAAAACTTTTTCGTTTCCGCCTAACGCCTCCTACAGTTTACATCCGATTAAAATGAAACTTGGTATATAGCTAGACCATGATGTGAAGCAGCACATATTGTTTTTGGGCTACAGACCACCAATTATTAGCAGAGCTATGCCCCTTCGAAAATTTCAGAAAACATTTCGTTTCTGGTTAACTCCTACACTTTACATCTGATCAAGCTGAAACTTCATTTATAGTTAGACCATGATGTGGAACAGTGCATATTGTTTTGAGGTTACAGTCCACTTAATATCAGCAGAGTTATAGCCCTTTGAAAATTCCTTTAAACTTTTCGTTTCCGGATAACTGCTCCTACAATTTACATCTGATCAAGCTGAAACTTCATTTATAGTTAGACCAAGATGTGGGGGCAGTGCATATTGTTTCTAGGTCACAGTCGACCAAATATTAGCAGAGTTATGTCCCTTTTAAAATTTCATTAAACTTTTCGTTTCCGGCTAACTCCTCCTACAATTTACATCCGATCAAGCTGAAACTTCATTTATAGCTAGACCATGATGTGGAGCAGCACATATTGTTTCAAGGTTACAGTCCACTAAATATTAGCAGAGTTAAGCCCCATTGAAAATTTCTTTAAACTTCTAGTTTCTGGTTAACTCCTCCTACAATTTATATCCGATCAAGCTGAAACTTCATTTATGCTATAGTTAGACCAAGATGTAGAGAAGGGCGTATTGTTTTGAGGTTACAGTCCACCAAATATTAGCTGAGTTACGCCTAGTGGTGGGACGATTCATCGATGCATTGGTGCATCCCAATACGCTTCATGTATCGATACACATGATGGGGTATCGATATGATGAACGCTTCTATTCAGATTCGCTTATTTGTGTTCGTTACATTCTTTAATCCGGTCTACAAAGTGACATTTTCAGAGCGCGATTTTGATTGGATGACGCTTGACTGATAGCCAATTGCATTTTGCTTTACTCTCATTATGATGGCAGACGAAACTGTGGTTGGAATTTATTCGCCGCCCAGCGGTAAAAATACTAGTTCTGTATGGGAATGTTTCGGCCATCCTATTCTTACTTTTGAAGTTAGCCATTTTTAGTGTTTCAGTATTATGGACAATGCATGTTTAAGGGAAACCATATAGTTGGGGTCATAGTGTTGTTCAAACACATGTTCTAGTTCATTATAATTTCAACACAAAAACATGTTGGAACTTATTAGAAGGTCATTCATTGGTAGGGCTCTTTTAATGAATATCCACAACATATATTCCTTAAGAAAAATAAGAAACATGCCAGTAATTTTTATTCAAAAAGTGTGTTATCTAACTGATAATACAGGTAAATAATAACGTTACTTTACGCATGTTAAAGTTAAATAAAAGTGTAGTTAAAAGAGATTCAGAACCACCACAGAGTAATGTACATCCAGTATAGCAACTGTAGTTACTCTGAATTGTTCAGAAGGCGGTGTCGCGAAAAAAGGCATTAACTTAATTACATAATTAGATTTATATGATTTGATGGACCTGGATTTTGCTCTATATCCATATTTTCACACTTTCTTACAACCAGTGGCTTCATCCAATATTAAATTTACATTCAGAGACAAGGCTTTGTGAGAAAATTTACTATTCCTTGAAAAACAACCAACATGAACACTTTGTACTACATGCTTTCACTATCAATTTAATTTCTCAAAATCAGTCAGATGGAAATGCATTCTACTTCTTTTAATGTATAAATAAGAATGGGTCTTTACTGAGGCATCTGTGTAAAACAGATATACATAAATAATCTAACCATGTACTGAAAAACTAAATACAATTATTTCTCTTCTGTTTTGTTTCTTTCTTCACAAAAAAAAATCCATTTTATTATCTGCATATATAAGCCAATGCAGTGATTGGAGTAATGAACCTCTTTATTTTCCAATGAAGTTTACCACCTGATTATTCCAAATGAGTGTATCTCCAGCAGCAATTTCCAATTTCTAGAATTATCAAAGTTCAAGTCTAGATATGCTCCAGTTCATACAAATTCAACACCTGATGTAGCTCCACGATTATTCTGGTGCAATTTTATAAATTTATCTTTATCAACTTATTAAGAAGACGAGCAGATTAAATAAATTTGAAATGGCTATGTTCAATCCAGATTAGCTTTAATAACTGATTGTCATTTGATAGTGCTTCACCTAAGCATCAACAGATTAGCCCGACCAGCTATGCCTACCCTTTTCTGTTTTCAAGAGATTTTCCGATGTCCACAAAAGAAGGGTCATAACGTATAAATGGGCCAGCAGTCGTCAGACAACTCCGTGTCACTGAGGTGTGAATAAAGTAATTTCATGTAGGAGGAATGAATTAAATGCCTGATGTCTTGCTATATTCAATATCGAATAAGTAGATTCTGATACTTTCTTTTCGTTCAGCTTCCGTTGCTAAGCACAACATCAAAGATGGCGTGGGGTGATTGACAAAAGTAGCGCGTGTATTACTACACCGAATTTTGAAGTCTATGTTTCAAATTGCACTATCTAAATCGATTTCAGTTACAGTTACGTTAGCGAAATAGAAAAGCTATAAAAAATTCCCCTGCTTCACATTCAGTTCGCCGTAATAGTGCCGCATTGCGTCTGATTAAGAAGTAGTGCGCGTATGAATATAGCGGTGATGAAAATCCGCTTGTGACGTAGTAAAAAACCCCATGCGATTGCATAGAGCCTGCTAGCTGTCGCTAGCAGACTCAATAAAACTATTTGGGCCGCAACTTCAGGTAGTAAACTACCTTCCAGCATGTGCGCCCAACGAAGACTCAAATCCGCCTGCGCATCCGTACAATCTGATCAGAGTCTTCGTTATCAGGATAATGACATTTTGCATCCTTAGTTATCCAAACAATGCGTCCAGTGAAGATTCTGATCAGACTGCGCGAAGTTTTCACTGTGCGTTCTGACGTTGCGGCCCATTCGATATCATTGCAATACTAGAAAAGAAAAAAAAGTAGATTGAGACGGAAGTTCATCTTATCTGAAAGTTATCATGTTATCCATGTAGAATAGTTCCAATATTACTAATTCCATCATATGGACTTTTTACATTTATATACATGATTGTATTATTACACACACGATTTTTAAGGTCATTCAAGAATAAGCAGGACATCGTACATGTACCCGATGCGTTCCCTGATCTTCTACATAGCTAGTGTCAAATTCATTTAACCCCCACAGTCCTGCAAGCCAAAACAGACCTCTGCAAACAGTGTAGTTCCAGATAAGATGGCTCATATCGAGCCATGCCATTGGATCTACATTGTTTGCCATTCTGTTCTTGGTTTTGATCGATACCTTGTAACGAAAACGAAAACATGCCTATATAATTTTGACTGGGGTTTACAGGGACACAAAACATAGATTGTGGGTACTCGTTAGAACCACCTCGCCGAGGCGTTTCTAACGAGTACCCACAGTCTATGTTTTGGACAGAAATATGAAAAATATAAGAGTTTTTTTTTATCTGAATTCTTTTCAGTTTTTGGAGGTGAAATTTTCTATATATTTGAATAGGCATGTTTTCGTAATGAATTCAAAGAGGGAAGAGTCAACTTCAGAAAAACTCGGGGCTGAAAGGATTAAACTACTTCCTCAGATTAAAATCGGCACATGGTGTATCAACATTTATGATATAATATATTTTCTCATATTATTGTTCCTCCAAAAAGAATAAATTGATTTGCTGGAATGAGTAAACTCTCTGCTTCGCGATATGATCACATTAACCCATTTTAGCTCTCTGCTTCGCGATATGATCACATTAACCCATTTTAGACTGTATAAATTACCCACCCACCTCCGTAAACTATATATTGGCAGAGTTGAAGTTGAATTTTAGGTATGTCCACGCAGTCTAATCAGGGCATTCCGCTTATAGAATCAATGGCTATTACAGAATGTGTACTATAACAATGGAAACACACACACACACACACACACACAGACACACACACACACACACACACACACACACACACACACATCGTTCGTCTGTCATTACTGACAATGACCAATCCTAATCAACTGCGTGATGTGTTATTATTTGTGTGTTCTAAGATGGCTGATGAGACACTCTTAGCTCTAAACTGCCTGTTGCAGATAGAACAAGAGAGGTCGGAGGAAGAAAGCTCTGTTGGTGAAGCCTTAGCTCTGGCTTTCCGCTGTGTACGTTTCTGCTCAGCTTCGCTGATTCTTTTTGCTTCGTATTCACAAGCTCCCCTTCTTATGAGGCCTCGCCACATTACTCGATCCTGTGCAATTTGTTCCCACGACGCTGTTGGTATGTTGAAGTATTTAAGGGAGGCTTTGAGGGTGTCCTTGTATCGCTTCTTCTAACCACCACGGGAACGTTGTCCAGCTTGTTACATGTACATAAGACATCTAAGTTACTGCTTCTACACACACACACACACACTCACACGCGCGCTCGCGCGCGCGCGTATGAAAATAGCTGATGTGTCATATCATTTCTGGTCCAAACAAGCTAATTTCGGCCAATTAAGACTCGTTAATTTCTCTCACATTACTGTTTACATTTCTGGTCCAAACAAGCTAATTTTGGCCCAATTAAGACTCGTTAGTTTCTCTCACATAACATTTTTTTTCCCCATTTTTGGTCCAAACAAGCTAATTTCGTCCCAATTAAGACTCGTTAGTTTCTCTCACAAAACTTTCCAAAATTCCCGGAATGGGCACATTGATCAAAAAAGGAACGTAAAATAGAAACTGCACGAAAGTATAGATGTCTGTTTGGATAAGCTCGTTTGTGTTTATACAAAAAACATACTTAACAACAGTATTGGCCACAGAATATCCCACACTGTGGCAGGTGCGAACAGTGAAGATTTAGATCAGCCTGTGCATTTCCACACTCTGATTAGTATTCACTTTACCTCAAAAAGCTTAGACTCCTTGACAATTCCATCACGAAAACATACCTATATAATTTTGACCCCCTTGAACCCCACTTTTATACAGTAAAACTGGGGTTTACAGGGGTAGAGATTATTTTTCTTATTCCTGCTCAAAAACATAGATTGTGGGTACTCGTTAGAACCGCCTCACCGAGGCGGTTCTAACGAGTACCCACAATCTGTGTTTTGAGCAGAAATAAGGAAAATATCAGAATTTTTAATCTGAAAATTTTCATTTTTTGGTGGTGAAATTTTCAGGATATTTGAATAGGCGTGTTTTCGTAATGCAGAGAGCACCCAGCAAAGACTCTAATCCGACTGAGCAGTTGTACAGGCCGACATTGCATTACGTAAACATGCCTATTCAAATATATTGAGAATTTTACTACCAAAAAATGAAAACTTTCAGATAAAAAAGAGGCCCATGGGCCAGGATTTGCTCATCTGAGTAAAACGGCCGTTGCATATCTGCAGATGCCATATAACTTTCTTCCATTATTACCACCTTTTCCCCATACAAGAGTATAGGGCTGCAATTTGACCTTGGCATAGAAAGGTCAATGGTCATCCTAGGATCATCATTTGTCTAAACTTGGTGGACCTTAAGTCCCGGATGCTATATATCAAGATTCAACCTTGAAGCTTTTTTGGTTCGTGAGAAGAAGATTTTTAGGCATTTTTTTTTTCCATAAATGGGCATGACGGCCATCTTGTTTAATGATGCAGAACGGTTTGAACAAATTGATAATATACCTTCGATATTAAGTAATACTAGTAATCTGGTGAAAATTGGTCAAGCTGTTTCAGAGAAGAAGTTAAAATTTTACGAGATTTTACAACATTTTCCCTATACAAGAATATGGGAATGCAAATTTGACCTTGCCATAGAAAGGTCAAAGGTCAACCTAGACTCATTATTTGAATCAACTTGGTAGATCTTAAGTCCCCAATGCTGTATACAAAGATTCAGCCTTGAGGCTTTCTTGGTTCTGGAGAAGTAGCTTTTTAAGTGTGTGTGGGGGGCGGGGTGGTGGCTGTGTGTGTGTGTATGTGTGTGTGTGTGTGTGTGTGTGTGTGTGTGTGTGTGTGTGTGTGTGTGTGTGTGTGTGTGTGTGTGTTTTACCATATATGGGAATGGTGGACATCTTGTTTAATGATGCAGAACCGTTTGAACAAATTGAAAATACCCCTTCGACAGAAAGCAAAACGTGAAATCTGGTGAAAATTGGTCAAGCTTTCAGAGAAGAAGACGTTCTAAGATTACAAGACTTTATACATGTATAGAGACCAAGTGCAAGGGCAGACAATCCCCGGAGACAAAATTTTTGTTGTACCTAAAAGTGTTTGCTACTTTGATAATATATTGTTAGTTTCAGCCGTTGATTTTTAATACAGTTTGAGAAACTGAATTGTCAATATTTTCCCGATACAAATGCATATAGACGTAAATTTGACCTTGCCGTAAAAAGTTCGAATGTCAACCTCGGCTCATCATTTGAACAAACTTGGATGACCTTGAATCCCCAATGCTTTGTAACAAGATTCTGCCTTGAAGCTTTCTTGGTTCTGGAGAAGTAGATTTTTAAGCGTTTTTCACAATGTATAGGCATGGCGGCCATTTTGTTTAATAATGCAGAGCCTTTCGAACAAATTGATAATATGCCTTCGATAGAAGGCCCAGTGTAAAATCTGGTTAAAACTGGCCATGCTGTTTCAGAGAAGAAAACGTTCAAAGATTACGAGATTTTATACATGTATATAGCCCAGGGACAAGGGCAGATAACCCTGGAGGACAAAAGAAATATTGTAGCTGAAAGGGGTTGCTACTTTGATCATTCATTGTAAGTTTCAGCCATTGGTCCTTAGGAAGAGAGAGCTAATCTTAGTGCTTTTCGTACGTTTGTTCGATTTGTGCTTGTTTGGATTTGTCGGTTTCCTCTTCCTCTTGGGGTCTGAGAAGGGCTGCGGTTTGTGACTGTGGCACTCCCTGGACTTTTCTCTTACCTTTCTTTAATACTTTTTGAGAAACTGAATTTTCAATATTTTCCGCATACAAATGCATAGGGACACAAATTTGACCTTGCCGTAAAAAAGGTCAAATGTCAACCCAGGGACATCATTTGAACAAATTTGGATAACCATGAGTCCCCAATCTCTGTAACAAGATTCAGCCTTAATAATAATAATAATGATAATAATCGACTTTATTTATAGAGGGTAACACATTTAGTAATCTATTACTAATCTTCCATGTGGTTCTCTTTTTTCCTTGGTAGAAACCAGTACTAAGCAATGTGGATAAAGTCTCTTGCTCAAGGACACTTGCTGTTAGTGGGGATCGAACCAGGGACCTCTCGATCTCGAGTCCTATGCTTTACCACTGCACCACAGCGCTCCTTGGTCCTGGAGAAGAAGATTGTTAAGTGTTTTTCACCATATATGGGCATGGCGGCCATCTTGTTTAATGATGCAGGACGGTTTTCACAAACTGATAATACGCCTTCGACAGAAGGCCCAGTGTTCAGAGAAGAAGACTTTTAAAGATTACGAGATTTTATACATGTATATAGCCCAGGGGCAAGGGCAGCAAGCCCAATGCGAAATCTCGTGAAAATTGGTCAAGCTGTTTCGGAGAAGGAGACGTTTAAACACTACGATATTGTATACATGTATATAACTCAGGGGCAAGGGCAGATAACCCTTGGGGACAAAACTTTGATTGTAACTGAAAGGATTTGCTACTTTGATCATACATTGTAAGTTTCAGCCATTGGGCTTTAATACATTTTGAGAAACGGAATCTTCAGTATTTTCCCCAAACAAATGCATAGAGACGCAAATCTGACCTTGCCGTAAAAAGGTCAAATGTCAACAAAGTATCATCGTTTGAACAAACTTGGTAGACCTTAAGTCCCTGATGCTATATACCAAGATTCAGCCTTGAAGCTTTCTTGGTTCTGGAGAAGAAGTACCATATATGGCCATGGCGGCCATCTTGATTAACGGACCGTGACTAATTGTACAAATTATCAATCCCCCATTAACAGAAGATTGCGGGAAAAAATGAAGAAAATCGGCCCAGGGGTTTCAGAGGAGAAGTTGTTCAAAGGCGTGGACGGACGGACGACGGACGACGAGTGATCACCATAGCTCATCCTGTGCCTTCGACTCAGGTGAGCTAAATATTCTGGTAGTTTTCATATTTCTGCTCAAAACATAGATTGTGGGTACTTGTTAGAACGCCTCGGCGAGGCGGTTCTAACGAGTACCCAGTACTACTCACAATCTATGTTTTTGAGCAGAAATAAGAACATCAATGTCACCCCTGTAAACCCCAGTTTTTCTGTATAGAAGTGGGGTCTAAGGCGGTCAAAACTGTATATAGGCGTGTTACCGTGATGAGTCTTGGCTTGGCGCCCATTGCACAAGGTATATTTTCTTACCATGCGTCTCAGTAGGTTTGACAGCGACATTATTCATGAATTTAATTACAAATATATTACAGATTACAGAGATAGCATTATTCCTTTGATTTAAGGGCACTGAGCACACTTGGTACATTGCCCGCCATTTTTGTTTCTGTTGAGGATTTATGGCCCAGTTAACCCAATGTGGCCATGTCGAGCGCGGTCAGTTTGCCTAACCACACTTTTACTGGGCAGGCTTAGTCCTCTGAGCGGTTAACCAGTACTGTGCAGATGTTTTCGCCAGAAACTGATAACTGCCCTTCTTGAATCAGCGGAAGGGCGAGAATGACCGTAGAAAATATGTCATGATCAATCTCCACGAAATAATGTTGTCGACCCGGGGGCGGGGTCGAACCCGCAACCTCCTGATCACCAGTCGCACGCGGATCCAACTGAGCCACCGAAGCCGGCTCCGCCATTTTACAAGGAAGATAAGTTTTGTAACACATGTTTGCTTTCCTGTGGCCCAAACCCTTTTCTGAAAAGGGATCTGTTCTAAAAGGAAATAGTTTGCGCCCAACGGGAGACACATTTTCTAAAGAGAGACAAAACAAATTTGACGTACTTACCTCCGCTGAAAGTGTATTAATTTTCCTTATTTTTTTCTGTGGAGTAAAAGTGCACTGATGATATTATTTTCTGTGAATTGAAAGGGAGATGCATTAATATTTCTATACATTCGGATATTTATTCTTTGTTTAGCTTAGTTTGTAAATATGCAAAGCCCTGGTTGTTATCCTTATCTAATTCGTACAAATCAAGTTTTTGTTCAGCTCTGTAAATTGTTCAAGCTGTATTCAGTCATGTCATCTATACTTTGTTGGCAAAAGTCAATGACCCGCGCCCTGTGAAAACATGCCTTCGGGACATATTTGGACAGAGAACGCACTTATTAACATGTGCATCCGCTAACAGAATTATTGGGCAATGTAGAATAGCAGGAAAGTAAACAGAGATTCACATTAACTTGACCAATAAGCAATAGTGGAAAATTTACAGGCTATCCAGACTAATGAATTTTGCTAAACTCAAAAAAGAGAAGGGACATTGAGCACTGTGCAGATGTGTAGACTGGTGTGGGCCCTATTTCGCTATGGTTATACCATTACGGAAACACGCCTATTCAAATATATTGAAAAATTTACAACCAAAAAAGGAACATTTTCAGATAAAAAAAATCTGATATTTTTCATATTTCTTCTCAAAACATAGATTGTCGGTACTCGTTAGAACCGCCTCGACGAGGCGGTTCTAACGAGTACCCACAATCTATGTTATTGAGCAGAAATAAGAAAAATAATGTATACCCCTATAAACCCCAGTTTTACTATATAAAAGGTTAAAATTATATAGGCATGTTTTCGTGATGCGCAGCTGTGATGAAGGCTGGCCCAAACTTCAGCATCGCAATATGAAACAAGATGTCTTCGGGGCATTGCGGACAGTAAAGACACATATCAGTCAGTCAAGCTGCACAATCCGGGTAAGACCCTTTGCTGAAACCCAAATTGTCCTGCTAAACCCGGATATACTCTGTCTTTGCAAACAGTTTAGATTCAGTTCAGTTGGATTCTCAAGAAGCCAACTGATCTGGATCAGCACTTTTTGCCATTCAGTTTATGAACTCATGTCAACAGTCTCGATCAAGGCATCTGATTGGCTGACATTTAAAAGTGAACATGGCATCTTACTTTATTCAGCATGACAAGGGTTAAACTCGGTCGACTCTTAAAGGGAAAAATTTGCGCCCAATGGGCCATTTTTCTTTCCTTTTAGAGTAGAATCTATCACAGAAGAGAGACAATCACTATTTTGACAGTTGTCTCCTTCTTAAAAGTGTATCCATGGCCTATACTATGAACCTAGAATCAAGCGAGGATTATCCTCACCAGACCATGCACATGCGCAGTTTGGTTTATGCATTCCTAATCTTGTGTTTGTGTGTATTCTTGTATCCATGCTCAAGTCGGTCATATCATTATCGCATATGCGGACAATAAAATGCCAGTGACTTTTTCAATGCAGTCTGACCAGATCCTTAGCTATCGGTTTACACAGTCATAGGGCGAACAGAAAAGGCCCTGATCAGACTGCGCATATAGCATCATTTCTATCTTCTCGTCTTCCGACATTCATGAGCCGCAACGTGAGTACACGTGCCTTCTGATATGTGTGCCCAACGACGACTACATGAAGCCTGCGTGCCCGCGCAGTTTGATCAAACTTTTCTTTATCCGCATGAAGTAACTCCGCATTCCAAAAATGGGACCAGTGAAGATTCTGATCAGACTGCGTGAATGCGCAGGCTGATCTGAATCTTCGCTGGGCGCACATGTCTGAAGGTACGTTTTCTGACATTATGACTCAAATGTATTCCATTGGCGTTATGTAATAAACAAAAGTTCGTCGTTAATCAATGCCTGAGTTTATCCTGAAAGCACATGTTTAAATTATCTGTTAATTGCCAATCTGATAGCAGTCTGTTGTCACTAATAGTGTCTGTGCGTGCTGATAAATTGTATATTGCAACAAAAACATGCACTTTTGTGATACAGCAAGCCTGTTTGCGCAGCGTTGGCACTAAAGTCCATACAACGTGGATTTATTATTACATAGCACCGGAGCGACGACTAGTGAAAACGTACCGTGTTTTATATACGAATTACGTGAACACAGATCACGCTGTGCCTTAGAATAGTCTATTCCGGTTCAAACCATTATTCAAATCGTTTATCCTACCTTTTGTAGAATAGATACGCAAATGGCTGAGCATACGATCAGTCATGCGCATGCGCAGTCTCATCCTGTCACTGATAGTGTGTCTGGGTACGCTTACATGTTGCGAAGCTGTGAATTAATTTATTGTTTTGTTACAATGTGACTGATGGTATGCCACATTAGAATTCCAGCAATCCGAACTGAAAAGAATGTCTTTCTAATGTCTGTTCATGAAGCTTTATCACTCTCTGGGTAAAACCTCGTGGGGTAACTTGGGGGTAATTGTGGGACGGGTGTGCGAGCCAGTATTTCAAAACCTACCCCATTCATATACCTAGCCGCTGACAAAAACGGACCCATTCATATACTTGATCATCCGAAATGATGACCTTTTCATATACTGCCCTTTGATTTTTGTACCCATTTATTGCTGGTAGTTAGACAAATACAGCAGTCAATTCACTGAACGCCAAGAGAACAAGCAGCCTCGAAAAATCTCTGAGCAAAAAATCTACAGAAAAGTGGGGCCTTCCACAAAGGAACCCAGAAAAATCGGGTCATTCATATACTTTTTGTTGAAAAAAGGGGGCCAATCATATACCTGGCAGCGCTAGAAAGGGGGCCATTCGGCACGCACATCCGTACTATGCCATATATAGGAAGTTACCGCCCCCACCCCCACCCCCGCCCCGCCGCCCCCCCCCCCCCCCCCCCCCGAGGGTAAAACACCAATTGACAACTGATGGCATTTTTCTTTTTCTTTTTTTTTCCTCAGAAAAAAAGGATTTGGCTTTTCATGCAAATTGTCTCCTTAGGAGATAATTTGCGTGAATCGTCACATCCTATTTTCTAGAAAGAAATAAGAAAGTTATTTCCAAACGTTGTTTGCTGAAATTCTTAAACGCTTTGCGTTAACCTTTACCACTCTCTGGGCATTTTCAGCAGACGACAAATTGATGATATTTTTTCATATTTTTCCCAGTAAACAGAATTTGACATTTCATGCAAATTGTCTCCTGAGGAGACAATTTGCATGAAATGTCAAGTTCTGTTTTCTTGGAAAAATAAGAAAAATATTTCAAAATGCCGTCTGCTGAAAATTTTACCCAGAGTGCTATGCGTTACATGAGGTACGAGTATACCGCCTCATGACAAAATCCTTCTTCGAGCTATGTGATCCGAAAATATTCGAGCTTTGCAGATTTTGACCCATTTATGACTAGCGTCCCATAAAAAGGACATTAATTGGCAAGCAGTATGGACCCCGATCAGACGCCGCGTCTGATCCGCGTCTACACTTGTTGCATTTAGGACAGGAATTGCTATAACAATTGGTAACAATTAAATCTAACCAGACACTCCTTAAACTGGAATAAACAGGTCCAAAGTGATACCGTAATAACCCTATAGTATTGGGACAGATACATATCTAGGCCCTTGCAAACAGTATAGCTCCAGATCAGACGCCGCGTCTGATCAGGATCTAAATTGTTTTCCATACATATAGCAATAATTTTGGAAACATCAACAGGATGTGGAACGGACTATTTCAAATTTTAGGAGAAGTATGGTAAGTAGCTAAGGTCCTAAATACTTAGGGTTATTACGGTAGTGCAAACGAATCCACTCGGCAAAACTGGATTGATGCGAATGGAGACACTTTGTTGAGTTTCCACTATTTATACAAGCAAGACAACTTTTGTAACTTCCTAATTACCTTTTCTGCATTCGAACCTGTCCCCCATTCCACTCCTTCCCCTCCGTTCCCACCAAAATGCATCTACTGTAATCATGAACCCTAAGCACTGGGACACCTTATCTAGTTACCATACTTCTCCTAAGATTTGATATAGTTCATTCAACTACTTGTTGATGTGTCTAAAATATTGTTGCAAGTATGGCAAACAGTGTAGATCCTGATCAGACGCCGCATTTTGCGGCGTCTGATCTCGATCGACACTGTTTGTAAAAGCCTTTCAGTGCCAATACTTAGGATTATTGCGATAATGTAAAAGGAAAGAACGTGCTCCCTTTGAAGAAGCCTGTGAGTGAGATCTCTGTTTGGAGAGTAGACCCCTCTTGACAAAGACGACAATTTCAATTTTGACAGAGCTGTTAATCTAAAAGTGTTTCAATTCCCCTTAAAATGTGCCTATGTATGAATGCAATTTGATATTGACAGCCCTAAGACCCGGTTTTTCGTAGCCAAAATAGTTTAGCGACAGGGCTTATAATTTAGGTGCCATGGCCTGCCTTAGAGAAGCGAAACAATGCTGATAAATACGAGAGGATATCAAAATGTTCTCATCCTAATATACCTGCGAACGACACATGAATTTTATTATGCATTGTTTTTTTGTTTTTCTTATAGTCCTCTTGTAAACTTGTCAATACATTTGTCCACCTCTTCACTGAGTCACTAATACCACTTTTACAGAAGTCCAAAATTTGGCATTCACTTCACGCCTGAACAGCATACTTTTACAAGACAGAAATGTATATGCCAAGGAAGGATACAGCCAAAACGAATTTATTGACAGGTGCCATTGCCTAGCTTAGTGAAACGAAACATCACTGATATAAGTACGAGGGGATAGCAAAATGTACCCGTCAATGACATGGATTTTATTAAGCATTACAGTCGACTCTCGTTATCTCGAATTCCAAGGGAATTCGAGATATCCGTACTTCGACATATCAGAGTTGAGAGAGTGAGGAAAACAATAAATTGAACAACCACATTTAACAAATGAATATGTAATTTGACTCCTGAAGTTAGAAATATATATATAAAATAATGTGGCAAAGAGGAGAAATTGCTCCTTAGGAGCAATTTCTCCTCTTTTCCACATTATTTTGTTACCTGTTGTCATAGTTTCATGTTAAAACAGGGACCAGATTTTCACTTCGAGGTAAGCGGTATTTCGAAATAAGCGAGTTCGAGATAACGAGGTTCGACTGTATTTTTTTTACATAGTCCCCAATGCAATTCGATACATCTGTCCAGCCCTTCATCAAGTCACTAATGCCACTTCTACAGGTCTTGATTTTGGCCCTCACTCCAAGCCTGAACAACTTACGTATATAAGTTCATTATCATCGCTGCACCTTTTTCTGTTGTTTTTTGGGTTGTTTTTTTGGGGTGGGGGGGGTGGGGGTTGGTTTTTTTTGTGTGTTTTTTTGTTTTTGTGTGTGTGTGTGTGTGTGTGTGTGTGTGCGTGCGTGCGTGCGTGCGTGCGTGCGTGTGTGTGTGTTTTCTTTTTTTTTTACGTTTAGGGACTCGTTGGTGAAGATCATACTGCAATGCTACAAAACTTGGAAAATCAATACAAATATTTAAGTAATTAATTACATACAAGGTAACACAACCCCACTAGGTTATATATGATCGTATATCAGCTCAGAACTCTTATCAGCTCTTAAGCACATCCTCTGACACACTTCACTAAGTTGTTCCAAGTTTTCAAGAGCTGACTAAATCAATCGCACGCCCACTGTTTCTTTGCTAAAAACATTATGTTGAGCAGTGTTTAATTGCAAACAGCTGTCCGATTTTAAGTTTGATCAGGTCCATTTGTTGTTATTTGATATACTACAACCACCAATTTCTTTATTTATTTACAGTCGACTCTCGTTATCTCGAATTCCAAGGTACTCACTGAAACACTTCGAGATATCCGTACTTCGACATATCAGAGTTGAGAGAGTGAGGAAAACAATAAAATTGAACAACCACATTTAACAAATGAATATGTAATTTGACTCCTGAAGTTAGAAATATATATATAAAATAATGTGGAAAAGAGGAGAAATTGCTCCTTAGGAGCAATTTCTCCTCTTTTCCACATTATTTTGTTACCTGTTGTCATAGTTTCATGTTAAAACAGGGACCAGATTTTCACTTCGAGGTAAGCGGTAATTCGAAATAAGCGAGTTCGAGATAACGAGGTTCGACTGTATTTATTTCCTTTCTCTCTTTCTTTGTTTCCAGTTTTCGTATAGAAAACTAACAGTCAGGAAATAAAGGCCATAACCTTCGTCGCTGGTGTAGATTAAGTTCTAAACATTAATGTTAATGAGGATGCTAAGATTCACTTAGATTACATGTAACCCTGCTACCCAACACAAAACCACCTGCATCAGTGGGCTCCAGCAATGGAAGAGCAGTTTGCTTAATTGAGGCGATTAAATACAGTCAGTAAATATTTCTGCTTATCATGCTGTGCGCGTGACGATAAAAAGGACCTTCGAACGTGCACAAAATGCGCAGGTTGAGATCATCCTGTGCATGCTCAAAGTATCATTCATCCGGGCATTTCCTCTCCCTGCCTGTTATCGGACAGTGAAGGTCCTGATCAGGCTGTGCGTATGATCTGGGTCTTCGCTGTCCATATATGTCCAAAGAAACGTTTTCGCATGGCGCTGTCCATGTAATACAAGGTGTTATAATAAATAATCAGAGAATAGATGTGATAACGTTGTCCGGAAATGATTGAAACAATACCAATGGATTGTACAACGTAGAAAAATTATGATAAACTTCTATCACTGTTTATGACGTTAGTTGTACAGTATGTATGCTGACCTTTTGAAGGTTTACAACATCTCTTCAAAATGTAGACAAGTTATGTAAACTCGGGTTTTCCCACGCAGCAGCGTTGGATGTACTTTATGTTATAACGGTCAGATTTAAGCTCACATGATAAAGCCATAATTATTAAAGTAGTATTGCACTGACACGGTATTTAAACTAATGATTGCTAACCTACTTTGCAAACCCCGAATTCTAACATACTTTGCAAACCCCAAATAGAGAGAGAGAGAGAGAGTAGAGAAAAGAACGAATATTGAAGACTCGATTTTATTACGTCTTTATATACAGCAATGTTTGTTTGCTAGGTTGCATACTCCCCTAGCATCGGCTTAAACGGTATTCGATTTTCTAAGTTACCAGAATGTGATTAATGCTGTAGTACTGATTGATTGAATTTCATAATATGAAGAAAGAAAGCCGCATTAAAAACAATCTTCTCAATGCTGCAGCAATTTTATAGTAATTCAAAATACTGTCAAAATTGAACATCTTGCATTTCTATAAATACCCCAGCTAGCATTCTTTATAAATCTAAAGCGGGTCGTTATCCGCCCCAGCTACCCTGACGGGCCGATAACAGCCTGCTGTAGATTTTTAATGAATGTTTACTGGGACCCTATCCGGAAATGCACTACTCTGTGGAGGTATAAGAGTTTAGAAAAAAAAATAGAAACTACTGGAATGCTACGTTTAACAAACGTGACCCGTCGCGCGAAAAGACATGTTGGGTGGATGACGTCGTTTCGAGAAATGACATTTCAAAGTCGACGTCATCATTGGATAAATTGTACATGCGTTAAACAGAAGTATTTTAAATGGTCATTTCTTGACTTTTTACATATCATGCTAAGTGTTAAGTTCACCGTGATGTCCTTAACTGTGAAAACAGAACAAAGATCACCTACCCACCCTGACATTTTAGACAGAGTCGCGTAAGGGAAAACAGGTTGAAACAATGGCGAAATTAAATGCAGTGAAACACATGAACTGCAGTATGGTAGCATTAGTATATACATGAAATGTCGTAATATCTTCCGTCGGATATTTCGATGTATAATCTTACTCCATCGGCAGAACGCGAAATTTTCTCAGTCGCCGCGAAAATAGTTTGTTTACAGTACTTTAGCGTTGCTACATAGGTGTGTCTCTTGTTCTCAAAACGTTTTGCTGAAATATGTCGAACAGAATCTTTTAGACTGTTATTAAATATTCTCACAGCGAAAACAGTTTGTTTACAGTATTTTCCGCTATGCTATAGGTCTAGATACGTCACCTTTCCTCAATGCATTGTGCTTGAATATGATTAACATAAATTTCTTCTCGCCTACCTGAAAAAGTGATGGTTCAGGCCGCTTTTAAATACAGGTCAGATTTGAAACAAGTGATTCAAAAAGCCATTAAAACATGAAGCATGAAAACCCGATATCCTGATTAGTATGTCGTTGACTTTATGGTGGGCAATCACGTGATTCATTATTGGTAAATCTCACTTTTTTGGTTTCCTTTTTTTGTCACTTCCAGGTATGTAATACAAACATTTTACGGTTTTGAAGTATTTCAGAAGAGACATCAAGTGCAGAATATCCGACTCTTCAGGCCCGCCTTTTATTGTGTAAAATTTTCTCTAGAAACCTATAGTTTTCTTGCAATCCTCTGCAGAATGTACAGGAGTGACTTGGTTGGACTCACACTTTTGTCAACATATGCTGATTTTGAAAGGTACTTAGCATATGTTTGCATACTACGACGAATTAATGACATTCGGTCGATATCCGATGTCAGGAGCAGACATTTATTTGATCTACAAGTAACTAAAAACGTTCACAATTATTATTTGGAAAAGAAAATACACCATATAATGAAAAAGAGTCCCTTTTCTAAAAAGTAAAAGACTTTATTATCAAATCAAAACGTTCGTTCAATAGCTCGTAATACTACATGCCCCAAATATAAACCCCAGCTTCTAGACCAGATATCTGTTATAATGACACCCACTGTATAGCATTAACTGGGATTGGTCAAGAGCCTTTCTTCCTTCTTTTCTTTGTTTTTTACAAACAAAAGTGATACAATCTCATCTCAAAGTAATTGTCAACGTCGTCCACGTGATGTACAATTTGTAAGAACCTACTACAGCTGAAACCGTCACACTGAGACTGTCAATAGTTAGTAATAATAACTTTTGACGATTTGATATTTTACCATATTAAAACACATTTAGTAGTATTTTGTATCTAGTATTGTTGAGATTGCGAAATCTCTCTCTCTCTCTCTCTCTCTCTCTCTCTCTCACTCTCTCTCTCTCTCTCATCATATATAACAATATCTATCATTCATATATGTATTGTTAACTGTTGTATGATTCAGAAAATGACATGTATAAGCTTTAAGCTTCCGTCTGATCCTGACACATTATATGTTGTGAAATTGATTTTCATGTTAGTGAAAGAATAAAATATTTTTAACCAAATGTTTAGTCTGATTTCACTGCATTAAAAATACAAAAAGGCAAAGGCAATTCAAAATAAGACTATGTAGGGAAAGGTTTATGAGTACCATGACCGGAAACCCTACATATAATCTTACTGCTATGTCAAGGACGAAATTCTACAAAACCACCGTTCGGTGATGCTGACATTCTGAATTTCCCTCCCAGAGGAAGATATTGACCTTCCCAAACTGTACTGAATTCCTAAACTTCACAAGAGTCCGTAAAAGCAGAGATATATTGCGGGTTCAGCTAAGTGCTCAACCAAACCTCATTCTCAGATTCTAACACGAATCCTAACCGCAGTTAAAGAAGGCCTTCAGAAGTATTGTGACACTGCATATGCCAGAAGTGGTGTTAATCAGATGTGGATCCTGAAAAACTCCAAAGAGCTTTTAGAAAACCTAAAGGCACAATCTCTTCATTCCGTCAACAGTATAAAATCTTCCGATTTCTCTACTCTTTACACTACTATTCCTCATGATAAACTGTGATCTAAATTAAAGGAAATTATCAACCAATGTTTCTTCCACAAGAATGGTAACCGTCCATTTCAGTATGTTGTCATTGGCTACAAAGACACATACTTCGTTCGGGATCACTCTGATGCGCCACAAAAATACTCAGATGCAGATGTCATAAAGATGCTGGAATATCTAATCGACAATATTTTTGTGGAGTTCGGCGGACGGATATTTCAGCAAACAATCGGCATACCGATGGGTACTTGCCGACGTTTCTATACTCGTATGAGGCGGAGTTTGTACAAAGTCACCACCAAGCAGGCAAGAAACACCTCGCACAACAATTCAATTCACCTACAGATATATAGATGATGTATTTTCTCTGAAAAACACAAAATTTACAGAGTATTTGGAATTCATCAATCCACGTGAACTTAAAATAAAGGAAACAACGGAGACTGCAGCCTCCTCCTCATACTTGGATTGTTATCTCTACATTGACAAAGAAAAGCTTGCTACTAGTCTTTACGACAAAGGGGATGACTTCAATTTTCTCATTGTTAACTTTCCTTTCCTGAGCAGTAATATCCCTTCTGCACCAGCATACGGCGTTTACGTTTCACAGTTAATCCGTTATGCCAGAGCCTGTTCAAATTATCAGGACTTCAAGGAGCGTGGGAAAGTGCTCACTACAAAGTTGTTGAGACAGGGGTATCAAAAAACCAAACTGGTAGCAACACAAGAAGTTCTATGGGAGACATCATGATCTAGTCAATCCCTAAATGTGGAGAATTGTTTCTGATGTCTTTGCCAGTGACGCGCCATAAGTAGACTTCCAAAATCCTGGACATATGCTTCTACCGATATTTCCTTCGTTCAGGCCTATGGGCATGGTGGGCGAAGCTTGCTTACCATCAGCGGACGCCTGATTACGCCCTTTATTCTGGGGTCCATGTCTGTTGTTCTGAACATTCTGATTCGTCATTCGTTTACGGATTTATGAGTTTGGATTATGGCTTAGGTACCATGACCGCAACTACTTAATTTATTAGAAAAAAAAAACGTTTTGCACACTTGATGTTTTTGGTTAATAGGGAATGATTCAATATAGGTACTGAACTATAAATAGCTTTGTTTATCCGAAAGTTTAACTGTTATTTTACGCATTGCAGACGACAAATGTGACAGCTTTCATTATTGTCCCCATGCTTTTGTACCTGATATGACAAACTTCATAAACCGTTGCAAGTTTCGGACAAACAAATGTATTTACCTGTGGAAAACCATTCGCTATTCTATTTTAACCTAATATAAATGCATTTTATGTTATACGTCGTTCTTCAGATAACTCATTTTTTAGCAATTTAATTAATTCAAAACTGAAATCAAAGACTAACCAACGAAAACACCGCATTTGAATGCTCAAGGGGTCATCCCTCAAAAATTGCAACCCGCCAAATTAATTGCGTATAAACTTGACAATAACACGGAATCAAACCACTATTAGCGATTGCTCCTGAACCGTTTAACCATGACATGATGGTTTAATGGTGTTTGCAACAGCCTTGCGTATCACACGTGCTATTGTTCCTGTCAACATGCCTTGTGTCAAAACGAGCTTTTCGGAGAGTGGCACTGAACATTTCTCGACAGTAATGAGCTGTGTATAATATGACTCCACTAACGTAATTCAACCCAGGTCGTTAGCTTGAAACGTTAAATAAAATTAAAGATGGAAGTGTTACCGTACGTTACTGTTTCCTCTTCAACAAGATTTGAGTCACTGATTTAAAAGTGATATGCTGCTGTTTACAGACAGATTGCTGCTAAGATGATCACCTTCAAGCTTAATTTGATCAAGACGCTATCATTCAACTGCAATATTCCACTATCTAAAACAGTGTTTTATTTACCATTTCCTCTCGGGCATGACAGTTGCTGATGGATAACACAGTCTCAAACCGTAGAGTTTAGTCATACAACCTAATGATCTGGGTTTGAATCCTGCTGGATAATGAGTGTCTTTTACTTTTTACATGGCTTATCACAGCAGAGAGACCTTAAATGTTTATCTCAATGCAGTGCATTATGGCACAGATCATTATGACAGGGGCTATCATGGGTTATAATGACGTAAATAGGCATTTCTGTTGAAGACAAAGAAAATTATTGCTTGAAATGTCAATGCAGTTCATAAGCATCACCCCAGCTAGCATTCTACGTAAATCTATATCGGGCCGTCATCGGCCCGTCAGGGTAGCTGACGGGCCGATGACGGCCCGATGTAGATTTACGTAGAATGCTAGCTGGGACAGACATTTTCAGTACGCTTTCGTTTCAACTTTATGTGCCATTATTGGTAATTTTGCAACTATTGAGGCTGCCCCCAGACACTTCACATGAGGAATGGTTTGATGGTTAGTCGTGAATTTCAGTTTGAAATTTACTAAATTTTAGCAAAATGATAAGTCGAAACCAGTATGTATTTAAGAAATAAATTATTCCGAACCGTGCTCAAATGCCCAAGATAAAGCACAGTTGTTTGGGTTGTACCCATTTGAGCACGAGCGAGCGCAGCGAGCGAGTGTTCAAATGGGTACAACCCAAACTCAAGTGTGCTTTATCTGCGGCATTTGAGCACGGTTCAGAATAATTTATTTCTTTTCTAACACCCCTCACTGAGCGAATATATTGCATAAATGAGATTTTTATTAATTTTTATGATTATTTTTATTACCTGACTTCCCCATTTGGTAGTTGACATCAACCGTTAAGCATTACGTCACACAGTTACGTAGTTACAAGGTTCGATGACGAACATTCAAAATGGCGGATACTTATGCGAATCAGCTGACGATGTAAAATATTAAATCGATATAAAACATAAAAACTGTATCCTGTGTTCATGAAAGAATTGCAAATCGAATGAAACTGGAGTGTGGCGATGGACCTATGCAGGACAGATATAAAACAACAAAATAAGAATGTTAACCAACACTTTTGTTTTCGATAATGTCAACAAATACACGATAGCAACAAGGAGTAAAACGAATGTGTTTGAATGGTATAACCTGTAGAGGAACTACACTAAAAAAAAGTCAAAGAGTCAAAAAGCAATGTTCGTGGATCATTTTCTCTCTCACTAATATAATTTATTATGTATATTAATGTTTCGACCAATATTGTCAGCTAGCATCCATAGTTACCAGGGACGCAACTTTCGCAACAGTAATATGATTGGTTTCCCGCTGATAGCGCGCGACGAAATTCCTATGCTCAAATGCCTTAGATAAAGCACGGCTAGAAATGTAAAGATAAATAAGGAACAACACGAATATATATATATATATATATATATATATATATATATATATATATATATATATATATATATATATATATGTTGAGAGTTAACCATTAACAGTGCAATGATTTGTTTACCTGAGGCCTTTCGGCTTTCGCCTTCTTCAGAGGTTTTCTATTTTAAATAGATACTAAAAAATGTAAACTTTTACGAGTAAAAGATTATGCCCTTTTCGGGCCCATGTTATCTGGTTCGCAGCGGACCAGATAACATGGGCCCGAAAAGGGCATAATCTTTTACTCGTAAATTTTACATTTTTATGTTATTTATTTAAAATAGAAAACCTCTGAAGAAGGCGAAAGCCGAAAGGCCTCAGGTAAACAAATCATTGCACTGTTAATGATTAACACTCAACATATAGTTTAACGCCTATCATTTCAGCATCCCTTCTGGATCCAGTGCTACCAAAAAGATTTTTTGTTAGATGCTATTGCTCCTTCTCTCTCTCTCTCTCTCTCTCTCTCTATATATATATATATATATATATATATATATATATATATATATATATATATATATATATATATAAATATATATATATATATATCGAGGGTGTGCCACAAATACAAACCGCAGCCCTTCCTAGACACCAAGATGAAGAGGAAACCGACAAAATCAAACAAACACAAATCAAATAAACGTACGAAAAGCACTAAGATTAGCTCTCTCTTCCCCAACCGAGGTAATCGCAATGCTAAGAGGACTGAAAAACACATAACAAAATAACACAAGGTAAGACAGAAAACAAATCGCCTCGTAGAATAAACCACAAAGCAACAAAGAGTAAGACTAACACCGGGACCGCCGCCTTAGAACGGTAAAATGTAATTCCACAAACCTCCCAATTGTGCAGAACATTTTTGTCGGGTATAGAATAACATCTACTCTTTTCTACAAATAAAAATAGCAAATTATTGAAATCCATAAAACAATCAGTTTACTGAACATGTACTATATGCTGTGTAAAACGCAATGTTTTGGAAACAATGGGCACAGCAAAGAAGAGAGAACGATTGACTGTTTTACTTGGTCTATTCATGTTCGATAATGGATTTACTCTTCTTCACACATAACGAAAGTTTCCCTGTCACATAAAATTATGGCATAGAAGCTGTTACAGATACTTTGAGCTAACACGGTGCTTAATCTTTACAACAGAAGTTGTGATACAGATGTTATGTCACATCTTCTGCCATGGTTGTATGATACGTTCTTCGGTACATATGAGAAATCTATGATCACGTTTACAAGAGCAATTTTATTGATCCAAACAATTGTGATACTATCGAAAATAAAATATGACATATATTTTATTAATTTACACGGGTACGGTTTTCTTTGACCAACTAACATTTTCTACTACGAGTATTAGTTCTTCGGTGCATAATCTATAACAGCGTTCACATTTACACGTACAGGTTAATTGGTCCAATGATCATGAAAATATGACAAATAAAATGTGACATACTTTACTCATGAGTAAAGTCAACGTTTACACGAACAATTTAATTAGTCTAATATAACTCGATAATATGGATAATATTTTATTCATTTACAAGGATACGGTTTTCTTTGACCAACTAACATTTTCTACCACGAGTATTTGGTTCTTCAGTAAATAATCTAGATCTATGTCAAGGCTCACGTTTATACGATAGTTTCATCGGTCCAATAAAATACGACAAATTGGAAAATGTGTGATATAGTTCGTTCATTTACAGGGGTTCGGGTTCTTTTTTACCTACTAACATAATATACCACGGGTATTACGTTCATCGGTGCACAATCTACCCACGACAAATTGTATGCGGCAAAGTTATTATTCTAATAACATATTACAATATAACAAGATGTGCCTACTTTATTCACTCACATCGGTGGGTGTTCTTTGATCAACTGCAAGCGTACTCTTCATACAACTGCAAGCGTACCCTTCATAATGCCTAACAACTTTTCTCATTGTGGTTGTGCCAAAGTTTCTCACTGTGATAGTGCCAACATTTTCTACCACGTTTAGTGCATTGCTTTGTACATAATCTATGTAAAGGTTTGCGTTTGTACAGCAGTTGTATCGGTCCAATTAAACACGACAATATGACAACTAAACTGTGGTATATTGTGTTCATTTACAGATACGGGTTCTCTGACCTTCGAACATAATATACCAGGTGTATTCGGCGTTTTATCGGTTCAAAAATATGACAATATGGCAAATAGCATGTGGTCTGTTCTATTCATTTACACGGTACGTTTTTTTTTTTTTTTTTTTGTTTTTGTTTTTTGGCCTACTACTATAAGTTACTATGGATTAAACTTTCATAAGTACATAATCTATGACAACGTTTACGTTTATACAATAACTTTATCGGTCGAATAAAATACGATAATATGAGAACTAAAGCGTGGCATAGTTTATTCATTTGCGCGGGTACATCGATATGTTGAAACTAAAAAGACATTTTTTGAAGATATGAAATTGCTTTTCGTATATTTGAAACCTTTCAAAAAGGAGTAGCTACTCTTAAGGAATGAATTTCTTTCTTTTAACAGTAGACCGCAATTATGAAGGAGGAAATAATTTGTCTTCAAAAGTCAATTTCCTTGACTATGTGAATTTCTTTAAAGTTACTACAGTATCCTATGTGTTTTCTGTTACAGGAAATGAATCAACATTGCAACCGCCAGCGTATTCCTCATAATGCCTAACAACTTTTCCCACTGTGGTAGCGCCAACATTTCTCAATATGGTAGTGCCAACATTTCTCACTGTGGAAATGCCAACATTTCTTACTGTGATAGTGCCAACAACACGTTTGGTAATTACTACTCTCCTAATAACTTGAGCGACGTAGTGGAATATCATATAACACAAGTGAAGTTCACATGTGATATTGTAAATGCGGCAATTCTCCTTACCGTTATGCCTGTTATTTTGGGCGGAAATTTCATGGTAACTATAGCAGTGATCCGATTTCGGAAACTACGTACTTCAATGAATATGCTTATTGCCTCCCTGGCTATAGCTGATATTCTAGTTGGTTTTCCATCTATTCCACTGTACGTTGTATATTACATCAAAGGAGAAGTTTTGAACAAGTTCAAATATTTGTGTTTGACCCGTTATGCCTCCGTAGTTGCCAGCATGAGTGGATCTATAATCAGTTTAACTTTTGTGTCTCTTGACCGATACATCGCAGTTATACATCCGCTGAAATATCCAACGCTAATGACAAAAAGGAGAGTGAAATTCATGTTGCTTGGAATCTGGACGTATGACATTGTGTTTTCTGTTATGCCGCTTCTTGGTGTCAACGTGTGGCGGAAAGGAATGCCGTGTCTTTTCTTTGTTGTGTTGCCGAAGCCATACACCATTTTTACAGTTCCATTTGTGCTGGCAGTCTGCTTAATCTCATCAGTAAGCATGTACGCGGCTGTGTTTAGGGTCGCAAAACAGCATCACTTGAGAATGAAGAAAATCAATGTCAACAGCGCTCGGAAACTGGATTCCAATAGGCGTCGGATGGACAGAGAGACACGTACAGCCAAAATAATGGCATTTGTTTTATTGCTCTTTTTCATATTCTGGTTCCCATTCTTGGCAACTAGTCTATTGAAATACCTTCCATTTTCTAAAGAGGCATTTGAAATAGCTAAGACATTCAGCGTTACACTTGCTATGACGAATTCGGCCGTCAATCCATTCATATACTGCTGGTTAAGACGAGACTTTCGAAAAGCTTTTAAAATAATGATTTGTTGTAATAATGCCGAACAGAAACAGAAAACGGACATGAAGAATGCTCATGGCTTCAGTATATCGTGGTCTTTATGCTCAAGTGATACATCACAAAGTATAGAAAGAAACGTTTTTTAGATGCTACATGTCATGAGACACTGCGACTCCCGACAAGCGCAGTTTGTTCCTGGCATGTGTAGTTGTTTCTCCTATCTCTTAGGTCTAAATAAACCGTATTTACCCTAAATATTTGGAACTCTTTAACTATTTGCCATACTTGTCCGATCGTTTGAACAAGACAGTATCTGTTGATGTGTCTAAAAACAGCTAGATAATTGGCAAACAGCGTAGAACCTGACCAGACAAAAATGATGTTGTGGTCATGAGCATGGATGGGACGACACATTTATGAAGAGAGACCTTAAAGATGCTTTCAACCTGTTACTGTACCCAGTCAGCATTCTACGTAAATCTATATCGGGCCGTCATCGGCCCGTCAGGGTAGCTGACGGGCCGATGACGGCCCGATGTAGATTTACGTAGAATGCTGGCTGGGGCAATTCAATTAACATTCAGATGTAGATTGAGCTAAGACCTATTTTATCCAACCTTTTATCTGAAATTGTATGAAAACAAAAATACCACAAATAAAACAATAAGAATATGTGATTTTCCCGCTTCACTCATAAAATAAAACACACTACCTACAATATACAATGTTACACATAAGGCACATTTTTACTTAAACAGTACTGATATTTTTTATTATTTTACCACAAAAATATCTGTGGGTATTCATTAATGAATACCCCCAAGATATACTAATCTGTAATGTTTTGTGGAGATGTAAGAAAAATATTATGTGAATACCCCTTCTTGTCGAACTAATTGTAAAACCCATACTTACACACAATGTTCGTATGAAACTGGGATCTCAGAGTGGCTCTCTGTACAGAGTTTTCCCTTGGATTGATCATCACTGAAAGAATAAAGATACTGCAACAATAAGGGTATGCTGATCCGAGATAGCATTCTTTATAAATCTACAGCGGGCCGTTGTCGGCCCGTCAGCTACCCTGACGGGCCGATAACGGCCCGCTATAGATTTAAAAAGAATGCTTACTGGGATATGGTCATATTAATTTGTAATTCAGCACACTGCAAGGCTTGTGTATGACAAATATAAGACTGCAAAATCAGAAAATGTACCCTCGGACATATGCACCCTTCAAAATCTTCACTGTGCTAAGGGCGCAAAGTTTCTTCATATGTGTCGGCCTCGGTGGCTCAGTTGAATGCGCCGTCCGACTGGAGACCAGGAGGTCGCGGGTTCAACCCCCGCCGAGGTCGGCAACATTCTTTCGTGGAGATTGATCATGAAATATTTTCTACGGTCATTCTCTCCCTTCCGCTGATTCAAGAGGGGCAGTTGTCAGTTTCTGACGAAAGAATGTGCACGATACTGGTTAACCGCTTAGAGGACTAAGCCTGCCCAGTAAACGTGTGGTTAGGTAAACTGACCGCGTTCGACATGACCCCATTGGGTTGACTGGGCCGTAAAACCTCAACACAAACAAATTCTTCATATGGCCAAGGAAGACTTTGATCATACTATTCAAATGCGCGGGCTGATTTGAGTCTCGTTGGGCGCCCATGTCATAAGATACGTTTTTCACGTTGCAGCCCATAACTATTCTCTTGACCTTCATCCCTTTGTAATGAGCGGTTAAACTTATTAACCGTTCTAAAAGAATTGGCTATAGCCTGGATATTATGCGGCAGACTGCATGCCTAGTTGTCAACCCAATCATTGTTGATGGCTATGCTTCACTCTTTAATTGCACGAAGGCGGTTCGAGCCTCAGACTCAATGACGGCCTCATCGTAAAACTTTAACCAGTGGATTGGGGCTTGACGATATGTCTTTTGCTTTGCCCACCATGGTTCAACTGTTGGTTTTCATTTACTCTGGAAAACAGTAGAATTATCCATGAGTACTCGTCTTTGTTTATTATAGTGATTAATTTGATTTTTGTGTTTTCGCTTTGATGAATTGACTGAGTTGGGAGTCTTTTTGCGAACCGAATTTTTTTATGTATTTCTGTATTAAGAGTAGCATCGGGACCCAGGGTGAAGTTGGCTAGCTGTAAAAGTGCTTTAAACCCCCCGGTGGTTTTCTCTACTGACCGTTCTAAGGCGACGGTCCTGGTGTTAGTCTTACTCTTTGTTGCTTTATGGTTTATTCTACGAGGCGATTTGTTTTATGTCTTACCTTGTGTCATTTTGTTCTTGTGTTTTTCAGTCCTTCTTGCATTGCGATTACCTCGCTTGGAGAAGAAAGAGCTAATCTTAGTGATTTTCGTACG
Organism: Anodontia alba; assembly: GCA_964016985.1. Classification (NCBI taxonomy): domain Eukaryota; kingdom Metazoa; phylum Mollusca; class Bivalvia; order Lucinida; family Lucinidae; genus Anodontia; species Anodontia alba. The sequence continues at coordinate 34,227,068 of OZ024826.1, read as the reverse complement.
TTTATTCGATTTGTGCCTGTTTGGATTTGTCGGTTTCCTCTTCCTCTTGGTGTCTGGGAAGGGCTGCGGTTTGTGATTGTGGCACTCCCTGGACTTTCTCTTACCTTTTTTTTTAATAAATAGAAAGGTTTCTTAAAGTTTTAAACACAATAACAACAAAAAGAACTGCTTTTATCATTATAAATTGAGACGAGTCTTATTATTCACCACTTTATACAGTCGAACCTCAATGGCTCGAATATCTTTGGGACCATGGAAATTCGTTCGAGACATGGGTAGTTCGAGCCACTGAGGGTTAATCATGGCACCAGTTCAGGAAGCAGATAGCGACAATTTAGGGAAATCTTTTCGATTTTCTACACAATGATTGTATGTTGAGTGTACTCATTAGAATCGCCTCGATGAGGCGATTCTAATGAGTATACACAACATGCAATTCCATGATAAAATAAGAAAAAAATCCCTAAATATTTGTTTTCTTGAGTTATTGGAAGGATTTTTTAGGGACTGAAAAAAGAGTTCGAATCATCCAGGGTAAACGAGCCATCCGGGTTCGAGCCATTGAGGTTATACTGTATATAATAACACAGGCTGACTCAGAGGGATCAGAGGTGGTCAGAAATTATGTGACCGTCAGCCTGATAGCAAGTTTGATTAGAATCCACCTAATGGTACGATATTTACCTGGATACAATTCGGCACTTAAACAGCACAGTCCGACTAGGATCTTTTGTCTGTATCGGTACATTCTATTGTTTGCGTAAGGTATTATACACTTCTGTTCCGCATCAAATCAATTTGACTTTACTTGCATGCATTTGCCCATAAGAATAGTTTCCTATAATCTCATTAGCGAATCAGAAGTTTTGTGATATGCAGTTTCAGAAAATTATCAGTTATCAAAAACTCTTTTGATTCTACAATACAAATGAAGATACCCAGGAAATGCTAAATCATGCAGCATAGCCTTCGCGAGGCACTAAAAAGGGGAGATATTAGGAACAAGTAATTACAAAACAAACCCCACATATAAAATCACCTACGCACAAACAAAGGAGAACTGCGATAGAGGAACGCTTTGGAACAGTCAGGAGAAAAGCAACTGGAGGCTTAAATTTGTTTTCACGTTTAACTCAGCTCAGCATGAAAATTTCTACTAATAAATATGCAAATGCCTACAAAAGTCGGAATTTTCTCATTTATTAGCAGAGAAAAGTAAGTTAACTCAACTATATTAAGCAGGAAAAAATGCAGTTGCTAGAATTCGAAATGATTTATTAGCATGAAAAAATTCAAGCTCAGCTGAGTTGAGCATGAAAAAAATATTAAAACCTCGGGGCCATCTTCACTCAAACCTCACCCTTTATTCAGATCAGCGACTTGTCGAGGCAAGTCGAGGCAATTCAAATGAGTACCAACAACATATGTTTTTTATGAAGAAGTAGATATAAGTACACTGTTTGTAACCTTTTAGATTACTAAATTGCTTGACTGAGCGCTTACAGGAACATGTGCGGTAATTAGGTTCATCGCAGCAGCAGTCGTTAAGTTCTTTTATGTGAAGTCCGTAAAACGTCGCCCTGTACTTCAATGCTGTGTGATTGTTGTCCAGTCCTTTGGGACTATTAGGCTTATGCATTACATATGAAAGTCCCGAAGGACAAAAAAATAAAAGTTTCATTCACGTAAAGTGCAGTGACACCCACTTAACACTGTCCATTTGGCCGTTTGCCAACCTAATTGTATATGCTCAAATTGAAATATGACACTACAATATCATTTATTTATCTCTGTCCATACAAAAACTAGCATCCTGAAAATTAACTTCTTCTACAAATGCTAATTCCTATAATATCGAAATCTAAACAAAACAAACTGTCAAAAGACTGAGCGAAGTCGCGCACTGTCGAAAGGAGAAAATGATACAAAGCAGGAATAAAATAAGGCATTTGTTATTTACTAAGGAAAGGCGGTGCTAGTTAAGTGTGTTTACTGGGTAGCTTCACTTACATTGTTAGTTGTATATAAGCAACACAAATGTGTAAGTGAATATACTCAGTAAACAAACTTATAAAAATCACCACCTTTCCTTAATAAATATGGTTCATCTTTTGAAACATGTATATAGAAGTCTATCCAATTATACTACAAATGACTTAGGAAATGAAAATGAAGGAAAACTGAACCGCAGTATTTATTATGTACAAACGATAATGATTATTTATGCTCATAATAGTATATTTTATTTTCAAACTGTGTGTGTACACGTTGTTTGCTTGTAAATACATGCTCAGATTAGACGCTAAGAAACACCAATTGCAGACTAGACTAGATTTTTGTTTTGTTTTTCTTCTTACAACCTGTAATGTTATACTTACTATTTACCACTGAATATAGTACCTTTACTTTGAAAATACAAAATCAATATAATCAGGCCCTGCGGTTATAAAACGTTTTTCATGCTCAACTCAGCTGAGCATGAAATTTTCTCTGCTAATAAATATGAATAGCTGGCATTTTCATATTTACTAGCTAAGAAAATTTCATGCTCAGCAATGTTTAGCAAGAAAGAATTTGCAATTGTTAGTAATCTGAGATTTATTAGCAGGACAAATTTCATGTTCAGCTGAGTTCAGCACGAAAAAAAGTTTTATAACCTCGGGACCAGCTTTCACTCTGACATTTGGGCCACGCCATGCGAAAAACGTGTCTTCGGGCACTGTCCGCTACCAAAATCATTAGCAACTATAGAATATATCAATGTAAAGTAAATGCCCGTATGAGAATGCGCAGGATTAGTCTGAATCTGTGCACTTTGCGCATTTTCGAAAACACCTTTTTGCTTGACGCGGCCTATTTTACTTACAATTTGGTGCATATATCTGGTAAATACGCTTCTGCCAACTTGGTATACAAATATCTCCCTCTTGGTGGACAAATGTCCTTTAACGCATCCCAGTAACAGTCACTCACTTTATCTATTGCACTGAATGGAGATACAAAAGAAAATTAAGAGGCAAACATGTAAGACTTCGTTTTTAGCATTATATAGTTTCCTTCATATTCACGATGTTGTGCGTTTTACAGTCTCAGATAAAATCTTAGAGCTTTTTCTGCAAACAGCCAAACTAATTTGTAACAAAATGGTAATTACACATATTTACAGTAACCCAATAATGATTAGAACACCGATGGCTCATTCACTATGGTTGATTCGAACTTGTTTTTGGAACTTCTTTTTTTGTTTTGGAAACTTGGAAATTCTAGGAAATTCTTCCGATAGCTCGACAAAAATATCTAACGATATTTTAGTGATTTTCTTTTCTTTTTAAACATGAAAATGTATGTTGTGTGTACTCATTAGAATTGCCTTTTCGAGGCGATACTAATGTACATTTGACATACGATTATATAAGAGAAGCCCGAAAAGACTTTCCTAAATAATCTCCAATTACCCTCTGACCTGGCGCTATAATTAACTTTCAGTGACTTGAATTACCCATGTCTAGAACAAATTTCCATGGTCCCAAAGATGTTCGAGCCATTGAAGTTTGACATTACATTCAATGTCACAAAATCGTGGTTACTTTAAATAGTCGAACAGAAAGGTTGGCCTATAGTGCTGATGAAAAGACTGAATAAAACAAAGAGTGTCTGTATCATTATTATGCTTCGCGTTGGCTGCCAAGGAATGCCCACTACGAAAACATACCTTTATAATTTAGACCCCCTTAAACCCCACTTTTATATAGTAAAACTGGGGTTTTCAGGGGTATGCATTATTTTTCTTATTTCTGCTCAAAACATAGATTGTGGGTACTCGTTAGAACCGCCTTGAAGAGGCGGTTCTAACGAGTACCAACAATCTATGTTTTGAGTTCAAGGCGATTCTAACGAGTACCCACAATCTATGTTTTGAGCAGATATATGAAAATATCAGATTTCTTTATCTGAAAATTTTATGTTTTTGGAGGTAAAATTTTCTATATATTTTAATAGGCGTGTTTTCGCAATGTATTTGCAGAATGCAATTACTTTCATTGTTAGGAGCTGTGTCAAGACCGCAAATCGTATCCCCATATTTACCATTAAAAGTACTTTATATTTTCTGGTCCTTTGAGATATTCTGTATTTACCTTTAAAAGTAGTTTATATTTTCTGATTCTTTGGGATGTCCCATATTTACCGAGTAACAATTGACATAATCTTCATTGCGAGAGAGTTTCAAGAGAAATGACAGCCAACAGACTGTGAACACTGCATGACCTTTGCTGACCTTACCAAAGCATTTGACACGGTCAATCCTGAGGAACTTTGGAAAATCATGACAAAGTTTGGCTGTCCGGCCAAGTTCATAGCAATGGTGCGGCAGTTCTACGATGGCATGTTTTCTGATCCATTCCTTGTGACAGAAGAAGTTAAGCAAGGCTGTGTACTAGCTCCGACGCTGTTAGCATGATGTTTTCGCCATGCTCACATATGCTTTCCAGGATGGCGTCAGTGGTATCCTATTAGGTATCGCTTTGATGGAAAGGTTTTAGCCTAATAAGGTAGCAAGCTAACTTCAAGGTGCAGACAGAGTGCTAGACGGGTTCCTCTTTGCTGATGGCATGGCAAAGGGTGCTCCAACAGAAGAGAAAATACAAAAACGGTGTTGATAAAGTATTTTATTCATATGACAACTATAATTTTACAGTCAGCATCAAAAATATTGATGTGGTATACCAACCAGCACCTGAAAACCCTTATAAGGCGTCTACCATTACAATGAAAGGTAAACAAACAAGTGGTAGACAGGTTCACCTGCCTGAAAAGCACATTGTCAATTGTTGTGTACATTGATGACGAAATTAATCCAGAATTGTCTTAGTTAGTGTAGCATTTGACCGACTACATGGAAGTATTTTGGATCAAAGTGGAATCAGACTTGACAAAAAGCTGAAACTCTACAGATTTGTGGTCCTGCCAACACTATTATATGCTAGTGAACAGATTACCAACGGCATACCAAAAGACTAAACCACTTTCATGCAGGCTGTCTTAGAAACGTCTAAAGATTAAGTGGCAAGACAGGATTCCAGACACAGAAGTCCTGAAAAGGGCAGGGATGTAAAGTTTACATACTGTTCTGAAATTGGCTACTTTAGATAGACAAGCCATGTTACCAGAATGCCTGATGAGCATTTGCCAAAGAAAATCAACTATGAAGAACTATAAGTCGGAAAACGCTTCCAGAGTGGTCAGAAGTAGTGCTTAAGGACATCCTCAAAACCTCCCGAAAGAAACTCAAAATACCACCAGAGTCATGGGAACAGATTGCACGGGATCGAGCAAAGTGGCGAGGCTTCATAAGAAGGGGTGCTGGTGAATATGAGCTTAACTATACTTAATTTAGTGCCACAGAGGACTTTCTGTTATTTAAACTTCATCAGTGTGGCTAAACCCCAAAAGCTTGGAAATGAAACATATGATGCGCATGTCTTGGCAAGCAGCAAGACATACAGAAAGCAAAATAAGCCTAAAAAGTGGATTGAGAGCCCGCTAAGATACATGTCATTTTGACAAGCCAGTCTTAGTTTTAGAAAATTTTTGAATTTGTACTATAACAAAGATTAAGATATAAAATAGTTACTTAATTCAGCACTTAAGTTCTGAAGTTAACACCACGGTATCAACATCAGCACTGAGGAACTGATACTGAGCTGATGATATCCTCAGGAACGAACCAAGCATCCATCAGCAGCGATATCGACCCAGTGGTTTACAATATGAGCTTAACTATACCTAATTTAGTGCCACAGAGGACTTTCTGTTATTTAAACTTCATCAGTGTGGCTAAACCCCAAAAGCTTGGAAATGAAACGTATGATGCGCATGTATGAATACGAAGACAAATGACGAAACCGAGCAGAAACGCGCTCAGCGGAAAGCCCGAGCTAAGACATCACCAACAGAGCTTTCTTTCTCAAACTTCTCTTATTCTATCTGCAACATACGTTTAGAGCTGAGATGGATGTCCTCAGCCATCGTAGAACACAAAAACCGTAGCGCCATGCATTTGATTACGATTGACCATTGCCAGTAATGACAGACGAACTTTTGACCATTGCCATTAATGACAGACGAACTATTTATTATCTACCTTTAAAAGTAGTTTATATTTTCTCGTCCTATAGGATATCCCGTATCTGCCTTTAAAAGTATTTCATATTTTCTTGTCCTTCGAGGTACCCCGTATTTGCCTTTAAAAGTAATTTATATTTTCTCGTCCGTTAGGCTAACCTGTATTTAACCCTAAAAGTAGCTTTTATATGATCTTGTCCTTTGGGATATTCCGTGTTTGCATTTAAAAGTAGTTTATATTTTCTGGTCCTTTGAAATACTCTTTTATTATCTTTAAAAGTAGTTTGTATTTTCTGGTCCTTTGGGATAGTTTATACCTTCAAATCGTCTGGGATTACTGAGCTTGTTTTGATTTTGAAAGTAGTATATTGCGATCTATGGCCAGGAGGTGTGAGCAGTGTTGCAAGCTAAACTTCCCTTCATGAACAGATTCAATAAAACGAGATATACTCGTTATCTAATGTGATTTTGCTTTCAAAGGATTTATCTTTGCATACATTATTGGGTAGAACTAACCATTCTCTGGCCAGGGAATTAAAATGTTGGACAAACCACGGATTATAAACAGCAAAGACTAGCGCTGTATGGCAAATGTTTTCGCTGTTCATGCTCGGTTATTGTAAACGTGTTATTTCGCCTATGAGCCAGGACAAAGCAAGCCTACATCAGTCATTAACCCAGTAATGTCTAGCATCCCATTATAAGAGATAAACAAACAGTGCATACCCCGATCAAACGCTACAGGTGTAGAGTCTTATCAGTGTTTACATTGTTTGCATTTAACATAAGAACCCAGCTAGTATTCTGTATAAGTCTTTAGCGGGCCGTTATCGGCCCGTCAGCTACCCTGATGGGCCGATAAGGGCCCACTATAAATTTATGTAGAATGCTTGCTGGGAATTTTCTGTCAAGGCTTAGAATTCCGGGTATTCAGCAGACCACATTTTAATCCTTCTTTTGCTGAACACGGCATGACCTGTCTTAGCAAACAGTGTAGAGCCAGATCAGAAGCCAACTGATCTGGATCTGCACTGTTTGTTATTAAATATGTGAATTTCTATCAAAAACCCAGATCAAGTAATCTGATTGGCTGGAAATTAAAAGTGGGCGCGGCATCGTAATTTATTCAGCAAGGCAAGGGTTAAAAGCTAAAATGTTTGCAACTCATCCGGCTTTTTGACATATGAACAGATAGCGAAAGGAATTCGTTCATACTTAACCCCTGTCCTGCTGAATATATTAACAAGCCACGCCCACTTCTAATGTTCAACCAATCAGATTGATTGATCCAGATTGTTCATATAAATTCACATAGTTAATTGCAAACAGTTTATATCCAGATCAGTTGGCTTCTGATCTGGATCTCCACTGTTTGCAAATGCAGGATATATCCGGGCTCAGTAGGACTAGGGTTAACCCTTTCATCCCTGCATACCAACACAGGTGCTTTTGTAAACGGTACTGTCTCATTAGGATCTATACTGTTTCCAATTCTGTTATTGATTTTTTACTCAAACCCCTTTTTTGCGAAAATGGATGTGTCCTAATCCAGAGACGGAAGAGTCCATTTCAGAAACTCGAGGGTGAAAATTAAGGTAAAGGTTAGTAATGATATGGAGTTAAGATATCCGAATACTTAGGATAAATACATTAACTATAGGTCACAAAGGAGCCTCGGCGTGATAAAACGTACCTTCTAAGATGAGCGCCCATCGAATCAGCCTGCGCATCCGCGCATTCTGATCAAAGTCTTCGTTGTCTTCAAAATGAAGCATTGCACCCGTGCCTTTCGAAAATAAACCCAGTGAAGTTTCTGATCAGACTGTGAGAATGCTGGGCGCACATGTTCGAAGCCTTCGGGCAGATAATGGGGTCTCGAGTTGATACTTTGGGCGATAACCAAAAGAAAATGTCATATGGGCGATAAACGAAAGAAAATGTCATAATCTCTAATTATCGACAATAAGTGGTATGACGAGCAAGCGACTTTAATTGCCTTCATTTAACAAAAGTAACGAATGAATGAAGTTTGTACACATGTGATAAATGCTTATGAGACGTGCAAATGGAAAGAAGTTATATTTAGCAGATTCATCAGGAAACAAACCCACATCACTGAGCCAACAACATACATGATACAGTGTCATAACATGGTAATCGTAACACGGTCATAAAACATACGAGCCAGAGTTAAGCATTTCCTACAAGACTGCAAGCGCCCAGCAAAAACTCAGATCAGACTGCGCATTCGCAGTCTGATCAGAGTCTTCGCAGGGCGCTCTGTGGAAAGGCAAGAATCCGGAGGGTCTTCAGAACAGAGAAGACTCTGATCAGCCTGTGCGGAAGCACAGGCTGATCTGACTCTACGCTGAGCGAACATGCGTTGTTTTGGAAAATGCTTTGCCCCGGATCGTATCATTTTCTGTACTGAAGATAACGTAGGGCTTCTACGACATACATACTCGCACGTCTGTTCTTGGTCAAAGTCTGTTTTGTTGAGATCATTGATGAAATCAGCCTCGCACTTTGCTACTCTGTGGTTGTCAACACAGCTGGCTTTACTTCCTAGTTCTAAAAGAAAGATATACATTTGAGTTTCAACATGATAAAAGAGCTCTTCTTTTATCGATAGATATCAGAGACCGGATATGTGCATTTGCTAAAAGGGAACGGATACACTGTTAGTGGAGGGGTGGGGTGGGTGAAAGGGGGACGGAGACGGCTTCTCTGTTAAAATGGCTGTGCCTCCCTTCTGAAACTATATCTATTCTAAAAGAAAAGACTTTGCTCAAAATAAAAGACACCTTTTTAACAAGGCTTCTAGCTTCCAAGTGCAACCTTCATAGATTTTATTTGTATGCAGGAACGCATACAAAAAGTCGCAGGGTATCTACCTAAATGATCGAAAAACTACCAAGTATATCCAGATCGCTTTATAAATCATTGGACACTGCCGAAAGTATCTATGCCGACTAAAAGACGCGGCCCCTATTCAGCCAGCGAGGGTGCGCATGCGCAGGTTGCTGTAAGCCTTCCGTGATCGCAAAATTATGTCAAAACATATCCGAGCCACAACGTGAGATAACGCACCTTCTCATCTTTGTACCAAACGATGACACAAATAAACCTCAGTCACATCAGTCTTCGGTGTCCGCATGAATAAACCTTGCAACCTTCGCTACCCAAAATGCGAATGCGCACGCAAGGTGATCTGAACTTCGCTGGACGCACACATCTGAAGGTACGATTTCCGAATGCGGCTCATCTGTTATATGCATCTTTACGCACTATGTAACAAGAATAGGCCATTCAGGGTGTTAACCCTTTCATCCCGAAGTTTAGGATGTGGACTTTTCGAACTTAGAAATTTGGACATGTCCACTGTTGCAAATAGATGTACCAAAAAACAACAAAAATAGAATGCCAAACAGTGTAGATCCAGATGAGACGGCTCGTTACGAGCCGTCTCATCTGGATCTGCGCTGTTTGCAAAGGTCTCTGTTTTCGTATGAAGGGCTGAAACGGTTAATATTCCGGGCACCTGTGTATGTCACCTTGACGGACTAAAAGTGGCCAGGAATAACTTTTCTTCTACTCCTTTCTTTTTCTTTTTATGCATTCTCAAATGATTCTCACAACACTGGCTAATTTCTTATATCTAAACTGTTTTTTTTCCCTTTTACTCCTTCTAGCTCACCAATAAAAATTGTCAAGTATGACAAATTAGTAAAACAAAATAGCTGTAGATATCACGCGTCGGAATATGTATTTGCTCCTACTATTTTAGTTTATTTTCTATGCCCTGCAGAAGTAAGTCCCAGATGCAATAATGATCTAATATTCCAGTTCCAGTTCCTTGTTTCCTGGTTTCTTTTACATTTGTACCTAGTTCTGCTTCCTAGGTTCTGGTTCTTACAATTCTCTGCACTTCAGTTTCATGGTGTTTGATGCCTCCCTGTTTTCATTTGTTTCCAGGCTCTTCTTCCTAGTTCCTGGTTCATACAATTCTCATCGCCTTAATTTCTATTTCCTTTTAGTATTCTTGATACTTGGTTCTTGGCATGTGTATCTGTTCTCCGCTTCTTACTTCCAGGGCATTCATTTCTAGTTATTTCAGTTATTGCTTCCAATTTTTTATTCCAATGCCCTAGATTCTGCTTTGCGTTCATTTCTCTACTTTGGGAAGATATGCTAAGGATCATCTCAGGTGTTTGTATCCAGTTTTCGAATTAGAAATCAAACGCCTGAAACAAGTACTCCAGGTGACTCAAATAAGAACTGGGAAACCGGAATTAGGAAGCAGAACTACGAACCAAGACCAAGGAATCAAAATTAGGAAACAGCTGTTGAGTTGACCAGAAACTTTATAAACCAGGAAGTAGGAAGCAGGGTTTTAGAAACAGGAATTACGAAACAGAAACTAGAAAAAAGAAACACGGATTAATAATCTGCAATAGTAAGCTAAACAGTGTACAGTACTGATATAGGCGCACATTCAAGATCAATGCTTATATACATTGTAATTAAAAATGAATGCACGACAAATTACTGAAGCATGCTCCACGCATCATTCAGTTTCAACACACAAACACACACAAACGAACGCACGCGCACGCACGCACGCACACACACACACATCTTAGTAACTGTTTTCATGTTGTTCTTTTTCCACATACATACATACATACATACATACATACATACATACATACATACATACATACATACATACATACATACATACGTAAGTGCGCTTGCACGTTAGCGCGCACGAAGAAAGAAAGAAATCACATCACCTTCTGCTATATCACATAAGTAAACCATATTTGACTTGAAGTTGATCTTGTCAAAGCCATGTCCCAAGAAGGAAGACTGTGCTGTAGACTCTTTAAGCCCTTCTTCTATACATTCGGACGCTGCATTAATACTCCTAAGAAACAAATATGTCTTGGCATTATGGGTCCTGAGGCATTTGTGGACAGGGTAGGCCTTGGTCCGGCTGCACGGATGTGCAGCCTGACCAAGGCCTACACTATCCACCCACTGATGTCTGTAGAGTATATCCACCAACAAAGAATGACGTTTAGTGTGACTCAGTGTTGTTATTTACACAAACTATATAATACTGGTTAACCGCTTAGAGGACTAAGCCTGCCCAGTTAACGTGTGGTTAGGTAAACTGACCGCGCTCGACATGACCCCATTGGGTTGACTGGGCCGTAAAACCTCAACACAAACAATACACAAACTATAGGTGCTCTATCTACGTTAAAAAGTAATTGTTTTCAATGGCGGTGCCAGCATGAAATTAGTTTTACGCACAGCCACGAAAAATCTAAAGGAAAAATTGTCGCTAGTATCGCTTGCAACATCACGAAAACATACCTATGTAATTTTGACCCCCTTAAACCCCACTTTTGTATAGTAAAACTGGGGTTTACAGGGGTATACATTATTTTTCTTATTTCTGCTCAAAACGTAGGTTGTGGGTACTCGTTAGAACGGCCTCGCCGAGGCGGTTCTAACGAGTACCCACAATTTATGTTTTGAGCAGAAATAAGAAAACTATCAGAATTTTTTATCTGAAAATTTACAATTTTTGGAGATGAAATTTTCTATATATTTGAATAGGCGTGTTTTCATAATGAAATGGGGGACAAAGGGAACAAATTCGTACCTTTAACAGCAGCATCTATGGTAAAAAAAGCTACTATGTATTTTATGTTAGGCGATCTTCCTTTAATGAAAACATTTGAGCCAGCGCGTGACAAAACCACAAAATGGCATCTGCGCCCAGCGGCGACTCAGATCAGCCTTGGCATCCGCCTAGTCTGACTAGAGTCATCGCTATCCACATGAAGAAAGCTTGAGTCCTTCGCTGCCCAATGAGCGCACAGCGAAACTTTGATTATACTGGGCGGATGCCCAGGCTGATTTGAGTCTTCGCTGGGCGCACATGCCATTTTGTTGATTTTCCCATGCTCTGGCTCATTGTCTTTCGCACATGCAGTGGACTTGTTAAGGAAGCGTAGTTGATGATATTCTGGGATAATTTTCTCCATTTCTCCATAAAACATATGTTATGGGTACACATTAGAAGCGCCTCAGCGCTTCTAATGAGTACCCGCAACGTATGATTTTATGGAGAAATAAAACAAATATTAATGAAATATCACCAAATATTCCTCATTACGAAAACAGGCCTATTCAAATATATTGAAAATTTCACCTCCAAAAACTGGAAGTTTTCAGATAAAAATTCTGATATTTTTCATATTTCTGCTCAAAACATAGATTGTTGGTACTGGTTAGAACCGCTTCGCATAGGCGGTTCTTACGAGTACCCACAATCTATGTTTTTTAGCAGAAGTAAGAAAAATAGTATATACCCCTGTAAACCCCAGTTTTACTATATAAAAGTGGGGCTTAAGGGGGTCAAAATTATATAGGTGTGTTTTCGTGATGTCCTAAACAAGTTCTCTGATCCGTTGAGTGTATTAATTACATGCGAAACATTGCCGGCCTCGGTGGCTCAGTTGGATGCGCCGTCCGACTGAAGACCAGGAGGTCGCGGGTTCAACCCCCGCCGAGGTCGGCAACATTCTTTCGTGGAGATTGATCATGAAATATTTTCTACGGTCATTCTCTCCCTTCCGCTGATTCAAGAAGGGCAGTTTTCAGTTTCTGGCGAAAGAATGTGCACAATACTGGTTAACCGCTTAGAGGACTAAGCCTGCCCAGTAAACGTGTGGTTAGGTAAACTGACCGCGCTCGACATGACCCCATTGGGTTGACTGGGCCGTAAAACCTCAACACAAACAAACAAACATGCGAAACATTTGGCACTATAAGGCACTATAACCAGATTCAGGGAATGTGCAGACTTTTCCCGCTGATTGTTCTGTACAACACTTTGCCTGACATAGTTTAATTATACTTTTACTCACCTGCAGATGGACTCCAGACTGTCAAAGATAGTCAAGTTAACGCATTTACACAGGGGCGATAACTCGGTCAGGATGTGAGCATTACACACTGCTTTAGATAACAAGCCAGGCAGGCTAGTACCAATGATGGTTCTTGAGATCAACAGAACACAAACATTCAGGATAACTGCAAAATAAATAAATAAATATTCAACTTTGTTTCTCTTTATTCCAGAAAAAAGGGAAATGAACAGCGAACAACGTTTATTCAACTTTTGGGAGTTTGCTTCTTACCGAACGTATTTGCACCGAAGACATTCTAGATATATGTAAATGTAATAATTTCTTGTACCAGTTTGTTTATGCTTATAGTAGAATTTTGATAGATATCGCGATCAAAGTTCGTGTGAAGTCTATCACTGCAACTTTCGAATCGGCTGGAGATAATGATAAAAATTAGATTTGTCATATAGCGGGAAGGCAGTATGAATTTATTAATCAGGGCGCGGTTGTTCAAAGCGTCGTTAACTTAACAAGCTTGTTACGGGTCATTTCGTTAACTGTTTTAGCGGAATCAATGTACAATATTCTGATAGTTTTTTGCTGAAAAAATGTGAGCTACTCATATTTTTTCAGCAAAAAAATTCAGCATATTTGCGTATCACTCGATGTAAATTTTAACGAATCGTTAACTAACGATGTCATAAGCTTTGAACAACTGGGCCCAGTCTTATAGGGTACTTATCATACATTTTAAAGCCAGGAAATCTATTCAGGTTTTAGCAAATGATAAAAAGATGGACGAACGTACTTGGACACGTTCAAAGTAGGGGAGGGGGGGGGGGGGAGGAGGGGGGAGCAAGTAGAAGCCTGGTTATGTGCCCGACAGACAGACCCACTCGGCAGCAAAACTTACTAAGGCTGGCTAATCGGAGCTGAAAAAAATTATCGATTATCAGTCATTCTATTGCCATCGATAATCGATTAGTAATCAATGAAGATTTGGTCATAATTTTACCTGGCTGTCTGAGCATGACTCTTACCACTGTATGTATTTGATCTGACAGGCCTGAGCAAATAGTGTAGACCCAGAGGAGACGCCGCAAACGCGGCGTCTCCTCAGGGTCTATACTGTTTGCCACTCATCCAGCTAATACCCAACATTAGGTTTAGATTAAGTATGGTAAGAAGTTGAGGTGTCTGAATACTAAGGGTAAATACGGTAAAGTAAGAGACACAGAAATTAAATGATCGATTATTAGCTAATCTGCAATTATAATCATTTTTTTTTTTAATTCATCGATCAATTAATCGATTATCCGATTAATTGTGCCAGCCTTAAAACTTACTGATACTTTTATAAGTATTTGTGTTACTTCTCGGACAAATGTGCTACAGAAACCTCTTACAACTTAACTTTGTTACATTATTAATCAACTACAGAACAGACTTCAGTAGAATCTGCAGTCAAGGCTATCAGTTTACATCGAAGGGGTAACTTTAAACAAATCTGCAAGTTGCTATCAGCATGACCAGTTAAATGGATAAGACTATTCAGATCTGAGCAGCTCAAATTTTGTAGGGTGCAACGGGTTGCGGGTATTTTCTATTTTTTTACCCTTGGATACACTCGACAGATTTTCGGCCATTTTAGAGCAAGTAAAATAATAATTATTACGTAAAAAACTTCATAAACCTTGTGGTATATTCGTGTTTACGGTATTTTACAAGGGCGACAACTTTTTGTGATTTCCTATTTGCTTCTCTATACTCTTTCTAAAAAAGAGATTCTGCTGTAAACGGAAAGACTTGGCTCCCCGTTTTTACTCTAAAAGGAAAGAATTTGTTCCAACGGGGAGCACGTGGAAGCATTTATTTTCCTTTTAGAGTAGACTTCTTTTTCAGAAGGGAAGCAAAACTAATTTGGACAGTGTTGTCTCCCCTTAATTATTTGCATGCTGTGTAAGTTTGCATGTTTTTTGTCGTCTATGGATTTTCTTTTAAAATTAACTTTTTCAAAAAAATCTTTCAGGAATACCATTAGGGTGTCGAACAGTTTAGATCCACATCAAGCCCGACGTGTTGCCTTTGTTTGTGTTGAGGTTTTACGGCCCAGTCAACCCAATGGGGTCATGTTGAGCGCAGTCAGTTTACCTAACCACACGTTTACTGGGCAGGCTTAGTCCTCTAAGCGGTTAACCAGTATTGTGCACATTCTTTCGCCAGAAACTGACAACTGCCCTTCTTGAATCAGCGGAAGGGAGAGAATGACCGTAGAAAATATTTCATGATCAATCTCCACAAAAGAATGTTGTCGACCTCGGCGTAGCCGACATTTTGTCGGGCCTGATCTGGGTCCAAACTGTTTGCAAAGGTTATCAGCAGCAGACGACAAAAAATAATCGCCACTAGCGGGGGAAGAGTTAAAGTGCATCAGTTCGGTGTACAAACGATTCTACTTACCAAGTCGGTTGATGGTCCCCATCGTTGTACGTGATTCAGTTAAATTACTTCAGAGTAGGTTCCCACTTTCCACTTCTCTGTCACAAAGTTTAAAATATTCTTTATCCGTAATATCATATTTTAAACGCAGCTGAGTCTAATTTCAGTGTCATCCACTTTTGTGTTTAATCTTGTGAAACTAAATATAACAGCGACATTCTCGAATAGTGTTTTCGGAACACTTATAAAGTTTAACTGAATTTGTATTGTACAAATTGAGATCGTTTCCTGCCACTTGACGCAAATAAACTTCGTTATATTTTATCTTTGACACAACCAATCAAAAGTTGTTTCAGATTTCAACTGGCAGGATCGGCGACTCATTATATTTTGGCCCAGCGACAATAATATGGTCATGTGAAGTGGACGTTTATATTGAAATACATATATTACTTTATCAAATATCGAGCAGTCTATCCCAGTAAGCATTCTATATAAATCTATATCGGGCCGTTATCGGTCCGTCAGGGTAGCTGACGGGCCGATAACGGCCCGATATAGATTTATATAGAATGCTAGCTGGGTTATAGTGTAGTACTGTGTTGAAATATACTTTCGAAAAAGAATTACAAAAATGTAATTGATCTGCTATGTAGTTTGCATAAATTATCCCCTTGTAACGTAGTCAAACTAACAACTGAATTTCTATCATCGTGCTGGCAAACTAAATGTTCTGACACATAATTTGCCTAGTTATAACTAGGTTCTTAAGGAGTAAAGACCCTTAAACAAAAATGAAAGTGACTGTGAAGTGTCAAGTTTGCTGGACCAGCCTAGCTAATTTTGGTCAATAAGGCCTTATCTGTAATTTTTTATCAAAAAGGAGATAAGAAATAAAATGCCGTCGACAAAAAGTTTTCAGTGCTGCTGCTGCTAGCAGCAACAGTTGTTTTTTTCCATAACCATATATAGATGTGCCAGAACACTTAGGTTGGTGGCGTTATGCATCGATTTTAGATATGCTTGGTATAAGATTCAGAAATATAAAATAGGTGACAAAAAGTCTTCAAGTTTTGCTGCTGTTGGTGGTGCTGCTTACTTGACCACTTTTATTGCTGGTGCTGCTGCTGCCAGCTTAACCACGTTTGCTGCTGGTGTTGCAGCTGCACCAGCTTGGCCACTTTTGCTGCTGGTGCTGCTGCTGCCAGCTTGACCACTTTTGCTGCTGGTGCTGCTGCTGTCAGCTTGGCCATTTTTGCTACTGGTGCTGCTGCTGCCAGCTTGACCACTTTTGCTGCTGGTGCTGCTGCTGCCAGCTTGACCACTTTTGCTGCTGGTGCTGCTGCTGCCAGCTAGGCCACTTTTGCTGCTGGTGCTGCTGCTGCCAGCTTGACCACTTTTGCTGCTGGTGCTGTT